>JAUBOD010000302.1:2103015-2119012 GCA_032353885.1 Nothura maculosa
GCCCGCCCGGGGCCGTGAGGAGCGGCGAGGCAGCGGCGGCGGCGGCGGGGCGGGCGCCGTGCGGGGATGCCTGCTCGGGCCGGAAAGTTTCTTCTCCGCGGTGGCTCCACCGCTTCCAGCGCCGGCTTCTCCCTGGTCTTCCTCGGTGAGTGAGCGCGTCCCCCTCGCGGCTGCAGCGCTGCCATTTTGAGCGGTAGTTTCGCCCAGGGGCTTCCCCCCAACACGGCCGATACCTCGGCGGGGCGACCCTGCAGACCCCCGGGCGCCGCCGTCCCCGGGGAGGCCGAGGGCTCTCCGGGCAGCTCCGCTCCGGGGATGCCCGGGCACGGAGCCGGCCGGGCTTGGCTCCCCCGACGGGGGCAGCCGCCCGCTAGAAACACTCCGGAAAACATCTCCTGACAAGTGCCCCTGGCTCCAATACCAAAATCCTTTCAAAATACATTATTTCCCCCCACCTGCCGAGAACCTGAGCCCCCGGCGAAGTGGGTGAAGCCGCAGAGAGCCTCGTTGTTCGCCGATCCGCGGGCGCCAATTCCAGCTGCTCGCGGCCCGGAGAGCAAGAGTTAAACCGCTCCCTCGCCGTGTGTCGAAGCGAGTGACCGGCTTAGCGCTGGAATTGTGCTGGGCTCTCGATGAGCAGCCCTAACATAATCTTGGAACTAATCTTTAATCTAGTCAAAACACACACACACACACACACACACACACGGTCCTGGGAGGCTTTTTTAAGGAGCTGTAATCAGTTTGTCTTTTTCTGGCGATCGCCTTTGGTTCATACAAAACGTGATTTCTGTCCATAGCCTTGAAAAGCCTCCCCGTGTCCTGGGTTATTCTATCAGATTGCAATCATTCACAACAGCCAGCGATCCTCTCCATCACATGCTCCCCCTCCTTTCGCCTGTATTGAAAAACTAAGTACAAAGTGAGACGGATCTGCAAAGATTGCTTAGGGGATGATTACTGATGATTACATCTGTTTTTTGCCATGCTACAGGAGATGGGTTCTTCTCTAGCGGGGCAGCAGAAAGAATGAGATCAACCAACTGGCAATTAAAGCAGATCGGGGTCTGATAATTGCCCTTCTGAACAGCCAAATAAATCCCTAAAAACAAAAAAGGAAGGGGGAGCAAATGAACAGTTTGACAGCAGGAAAAAGAAGACAAGTCTCCACTCTTTGTTTTAAGTGTGTAATAGCTTTGAGAGTAATTAAACAATGTTCTTAGTGATAATACTGCCCATTTATGGGGGAAATAGAAAGCAAATGGGGCACAGCACTGCTGCATCTGGGGCAAATCTGGGAAGAGAAAAGGAACAAACAGTAAAAGCTGATAAATGGGGGAAGGTGGGGGGTTAAGGTTGCTGTAGATGGTTGCCTGATCACCTTGCAATACACTGAACTGAACTTTATGAACCATACTGTATTTATTGCTGTCATCTTTTTTTTTTTTTTTTTTAAAAAAAGGCAGAAAGGCAGACACTTAGAAAGAGTTGGGGGCAGGGAAAATCTCTGTTTAATATAATGAAAATCTTCAAAAAAATATAACAGTGCATAAATTGTTTCTGTTGTGCATTTTTGTAGTCGGAATCACCAAAAAAACACACAGATGAGTCCTGATGGTCCAGTAAAATAAAGCAATAAATGCTTAATGTTTGGTCCTGTCAGCTTCCCTGTAGGAAATCTGTTTCTCCAGGGTACAAACAAGGGTTCTCTCCTCCTTTAATAAGATTTGACATGCTGTGTTTTACCTACCTACCAGCCACTGTCTTCCATTTCTGGGGGCGGGGGGAATTTGTTAATGTTACATAACAGTTACCTTGAACATTACACATGTTTCCAAATCAGGCGGCTGTCCAGCTGATGTATCCAGGCTATAGACAGAAGATGGATTTCTGTAATATTGCAGATAAAATGTAAATGAAATGACTTTTGGAAAAAACTTTTACAAGGCGCTGCTCTCTGCATATTAAAACGTTTCCCTTGTGGGTGTTTTTTGTTTGTCTTTTTCAGTAATACTTTTCCCATTCAAAAAAAAAAAAATGTGTTTAACCCCCCCTCTCCTCCTTCAGCAAAAATGCAATAAAACAAAATATATCCACAGATTAAGCATACTGCTTTTCTGCTTTTACTTCCCTCTTTTGAAATCCAGCTCCAGTGATATTACTAATACCACAGCATAATCCCAGGCTGTAATAGGGAATGGAGCTCAAATGTAGGGAATCTGTCAACATCTAGTCTCCCTGGTACCTTGTAAGCTCCTTCTGAGAGCAGGGGCATCATATTCTGTTTGTGTGCATCAGCAGGTACCACTCCCTCTATTCCTTACCTTAAACCTAAAGAATTCAATTAGTGATGGGATTGGAGCTGCCAATTTTTTTTTTCTTCTCAATCCATCCCTTTCTCACATGCAGGAATTATAGGTGAGGGAGGTCAGGCTGTTGTGCACACACACACACACACACACACACACACACACACACACACACACACACACACACACACCCCATGCTGAGGATTTTAGCTAGCAGGAGAGGAAGTGGAAGGAGCAGCTAGAAACAGGCACCTCTTGTCCTGTCCCTTTTTCTCACCTTCTTTTCTTCTTCTCACTGCAGGAGCTGGAGCGGCACCCTGGGTAGCCAGCCATGATTGCCACTGGAGGCCTCCTGAGGATCTCAGCTAGGAAACAGGACCCCCTACGGCCCCAAAGCCAAGTACCCAAACGCAAACGCAAGGCCAAAAAGAAGCGCAAGAACGATGTGGTGGTTGTGAAAGGCAAGCTCAAGCTGTGCTCCCTCTCAGGGCTTATTGCCCTTTGTGGGATCCTGGTGCTGCTAGTGGGTATTGCCTTGGCGGTGGTGGGCTACTGGCCGAAGCCCAGCCACGTGTACAGAGAAGGCGGCCTCAGTGGGAGCAGACACCTGGTGCCGCAAGGGGGCACCCCCAAGAACCGCTCCCGGAGCCAGGCAGCTTCCCACCCAGAAACACTCCCTGGAGCCAACTCCTCCACTACTGCCACCGTGCAGGGGTCCCCACAGTCACCCCCCACTTCCTCATCCCCCCAGGCTTCCGTGAGTTTCCTCTTTCGTCTCTTCTCGGGCTACCTGCATTCGGACAAGCTGAAGGTACTGGGCCCCCTCATCATGGGCATCGGCATCTTCCTCTTCATCTGCGCCAATGCAGTGCTGCATGAGAACCGTGACAAGAAGACCAAGATCATCAACCTGCGTGACCTCTACTCCACGGTCATTGATGCCCACAGCCTGCGGGCCAAGGATGGGGGAACCCTGGCCACAGTCCCTCTCAACGGCTTTGTGAACTATGTGCAGGCTCGGGGCCTGGAGCTCAAGCCTGGCAGCGAGGGCCTGGGTGCTGCGGCCATGCTCGCCAAGAGCTCCTGGCCACCAGGGCTCGGCATGTCCCTCTCCCCGCCGGAGCGGGCATCCTCTCCACGGCGCTCCTCCTTCTGCAGCCCGCCGCCTGCGCCCAGCCTGGCTGAGGCCGTGTACAGCATCTACCGTGAGCGGGCGGCCCTCGCCAGCCCACCCTGTAGCCCCCCAGAAAGCTGGGGCAGGCACAGCACAGCCAGCTCCATCGTGGGCTCCTCACTCAGCACCTTCACCCTCCTGCCTCTGAAGCAGGGGGGTAGAGCTGGGGGCTGGCAGAGGCCCCCTGGAGAGCGAGGAGCCCGTGAGATCCCACGGGGGGAATTTGAGCTGAGCCTCACTGACCTCAGCAGCGGCTACATGGACAGACGTCATGGAACGGGGAGGCACAAGCTGGTCCTAAGGCGGCAGAGCACCAGCTGCCTGCCTGATGCCAGGTACCCACTTTCCCCCGAGGCTCCTCAGTCCTCATCCATCAGCAGGGGCCCGAACTCTGGCCTTTTGGAAAAGGCGTCTTCTAGCTACTCCAAATCTCTGGATCTGGGGGGATCACCCCCTTCTCCTCCCCTGGCTATCACCAGGATGGATTCCCAGAGCTCCCAGTCTGAGCCTTCCAGCAGCAGCAATAAGGGCTACAGCCACCTGGAGGAGGCAGGCACCTCCTTGGAGTCAGTTGCCAACACCCCAGCCAGTAAAATCCAGGACTGTGAGGAGAAGCCAGTTGAGCAGACTGCCCCCCTTGAGGCTACCAGCAAAGAACAAGCTGGGGAGCAACCTCAGCAGACTCAAAGACAATACACAAATAAAGAGAAACTCTTTATGATTTCTAGGTCACACACTGCATTAGAGCTGGAGGACGGGGAGCTGGAGAGCACTGGCATCTAAACCAAGCAGAGAAGGCTCGAGGACACCTTGCAACCCTCCACACCTTCCCCCTCTATCTTCTTGTGGGCTTAGGAAACCAACAAATATCCAAAGAGCTGCAGTATGTTGTCCTTAAAAGTTGATTCAATAAATCCATCCTGTAGATGACTTCAGGAAGACAAAAAAGAAAATCCTTGCAGTCCGATCGTGATTGTATGTTCCATGCAAACCAAATTGTATTAAATATCCACAGTCAGGTTCTTCGGAAGAGTTTAATACAATTTTGGACAGTATAATTGTGCACTTTACTGTTTGATTTCCAAGTGCCCCTTTTCTCCTCTAATTTCTTTCTTGCTGATATACCACTAACTGCTTGAAAACCACAGGCACCTTTTTATGCTCCAGGGCAACGTGGTCTACAGTTCAAGAAAGCTGAGCTCTCTCTTTGTTTTGGTTCAATTACTCTAAAAAGTTTGCAAGGCCTTAAGGATGATGCACCTTGACAAAGAATGAGTTTAAATTCTGGGAAAATGAGAACTCAGAAGAGACTGGAGCTGAACAGAGCTCTGAGAATTTAGGTAAAATCATAACATTCCTCAATCCAAAATACCTACTACTACATGATACTTTATTAAGTATTATTACATATGTATTGACTAATAGCATTAATAGATTTTTTTAAATAAAAAAAATACAAACAAAACCGCTACCCCAAATAGTCCTTTATTTTGGTAAGTAATTTTGGATATCAGAAACTTTTGGTTTATACTGTGAAAGATTAAAGAGAAAGATTAAATGCTTTTCAGTGGATAATCATTTTGGAGTAATTTCAAAACTGAGAAACTGCACTTTATCAGCACATCGTGTCTCCATTTCTAACAATGCTTTGTGACAGTTGAAAAATCTGAGATTTTGACATTCGAAGGAAAAAAGTTTATGCAGGTAACACCTTCTATTAAAATAGACTTTTCATAAGAAACATTAATCTCAAATAGTAACATATTCTTTCTGTATCTCTCACCTCCTTTAGAACAGTTGCTTTAAGCCTTTCTGCAGCCAAGACTCCTATTTTGTGTGTTAACGTACAAAAGCTTAATTTTAAAGCATGGTGACGATCCTGTCAATCTCTTAGGGGCTGCCCCACTGAAGTCGGTGGGAGCATTTTATTGCCATTAGTGCGGTGAGGTTCTCTCCTGCACTTGAGAAGCAGCAAGCTGCCTGAAGCCTGGGGAATGCATATTCACCAGGCAGATTTTTGCTAAATCAATCGATTGCTTCATTTTCATGCTTGCAACACAAGACACTTTTTTTTTTTTTCAAAAATAGTAGCTTTAAATACTCTGAAAATGTTGTCAGTAGTTCACATTTTAAATATAGAGGTGGCATTCCACTACTGCATAATCAGGAGTTGACATTAAACAAATATAATGTGTATGCAGTCCATAAGCTTTCTTTTGCAAGTAATCTTTTCATTATGGCTTCGTGTTTTAAAACATGGAAACGAAAAACAATCTGCCGTGTCAGAGTCCTAAATCTAGGAAAGCAGAAAACACTTGTCCTGTTGAGCAGTGGAGAGATCCAGATGGCAACATCTTTTCTTCTGTCAGTAGCAACTAGTGAAATGACAGTATGAATATTATTATGGCATTGTTCCTATCAAGCTGCTAGCACACAGCTGGCAGAAAATATGCTTTAAAACTGCCTGTACTGGAAGAGGATTGATTAGGCCCCAGATAACGTGGCTGCCTTGGCGCTGCGAGGAGGCAGTTCAGCTGGGACTGACATTTGCACAGTTCTTTCGGTTCCCAGTCTGCAGTGATTCTCAACTTCTGTTCTGTGCCTTTCCTGTGATTTCTAGCAAGATTTATGAGAGGCGTCTGAATGGCATTACCTGATGCTGACAGAAATGTTGTTTACGCAGCTGAAGGCTCCCTAGTTGTTATTTCCATATGGAAATTTCTCACAGAAAGAGGCTAGTCATGGAGAAGGGAGGAAGAGGCAGTTATAGGATAACAGACTCATCATAAAGTATGGCCACTTTTTATTTTATTCTGAGAGGAAATGTCCATTTTTGTTTTCATATTTGTGGGCACTGACTCTTTCGTTGGTCGCCTAAATCTACAGTTTGTGCTGAAAAAAAAATCTTCTGGGTATTCCTTAAACCGAATTAAAAGAGAGCAGTCTCGTAAATCTTGAGACATTTATTTTCTGCAAAGCTTTTTATGTATCTGAATTACAAAGTATATTATTTTTAATAAGTAAAATTATACCCTTTTCCTGTTTTGTCAAAAAAAAAAAGTGAAACATGAACAGTCATCAATCAAGCTACATTTTATAATACAAGCTAGAGATCATTTGTACTGTGTAACTTACTAAGCAGAGAAAGCCTTCTCTCTGCCAAAACACATTATTTTTGCTAATTTATTTATTAAAAGCATTTGTTGACAACTTTTGTGATGAATTTAAGGCCTGGCAATTTTCTTCAAGAATTAAAGGTATGAGTATGATATTTTAGCACATTAAAATGCAGCCCTTGAGCATCAGGGGTCTCCCGTGCACGTTCATGGTAGCCCTGGAGAGGAACGCAGTGACCGGTGAGGAACGGAGACTCTCCTGGTGGTTTCTGTCAGGAATGTAAATGCTCAGCTGAGCTCCATGACCTCTCCTTGATTCTCTCCTGCTTGGCCTTGACTGCCTAGGCTGGCTAGGCCAAGGTCTGCCCATTCTGCAATGTTTACACATTTTCTCCTAATCTAACATCTGCCTTTCAACCTTCCTCCCCAGTTCCTGCAGCCAATTTCCTGCCTTGTCCTTGTGGAGAGCCGAGAAGCTGCCTCTGCCTGACAGCATCTGCCTGCCTGGGTGCTGCAGAGAGGGGTGCACCAGCCACAAGCGCTAAGGGAGGATGGGCTCCCAGGTCACTCTGTTGAAGAAATGATGCCCCTGATATGTGACACTAGTATCTAGGCCTAAATTCTTGATCAGAATTCTTATTCCAGAAAGGTCTTCGGCTATTTTTGTTCTATTCTGAGCATAGAAGTCCTAGGTTACATATAACATTTCAAAGGAAAAGTATATTTTTACTTGAAGTCTCAGAATAGCTTTATGACTAGGTGCAAGGCTGCAGCTGTTTGTTGTGACTGTCGCTGCTTCTTGGGCTGGTCTGAGCACACAGACAAATGCCCTAGTTGTACTCCAGCTGTGCTGCTGTTTGCCACCAAACCCTCAGGACCCCAGAGGAGATGCTCACATGAGCGTGCTCTAACCCACTTCACTGGCTAGCAAAGACCTAGTATTTAAAATCCTTAAGTTAATCTGGCTCACTTGACTGAACTGATTTATTGAACTCCCACGAAAGCAACTCAGAGGACAAGACCTCAGCTTTGGCAAAAAAAAATGGGGGCAGCAGTGGCAAGGGGAGCATGGAGAGGAGTGGAAAACAACTCCATGTAAACTCCATATCCTTGTAAACTGCACATAGAAAGAAAAGTGCTGGTCTTGGGAAGGACTCTAACCTTTGTGCTCAACTGATGACTTAGCAGCAGTTCTATTACAGAAGGCAAAAGCCCAGCTTTATTACACCATGTTATTTAGGTACATTTTAAACAACCTTTTCCAAGAAATTACATTGTCCAATAGTGAATAATAGCTCATTTACAGGCACCTAATTGGATAACTGTTACATACTTGTAAGTCTGCAATCTGCTTAGAATATGCATTTTCATAATTGCCAAAGTGGTTTCAAGATTTACACAATAGACGCAACAAGACTTCAATTAAACAAGAATTTTTATTAAAAAATAATGAAGATGGCACAATGATACTGGTTATTGGATTTCAGCATGAAGAATAGCTTTTCAGAGAATTGAATCGTTTTTCCTTTTAACCAAGAATATATTCATGTGGATACAATAAAACAAAGCTATACTTCTACTGACAAATTAAAGGAAAATTCTCATATCCTAAATAGATTTCCTCAATAACAGACTTTCCCCAATAACATGTTTCAGTCTTTCATATTTATCTCTCCACATGAAAAGAAAGATATAAAGAAAATTTAACACCCAATTTCTGAGCCTAGCCAAAAGAGAAATCAGACCTCGCTACATGAACAACACACAAAATACAAGTTCACAGTGGGTAGCTGACAACTGAAATCTTAAAATATATGTAGCCTTTTTCTTTTCTAAAATAAGTACACCAAACTTTCCTCAGAAGAAGCCACATTCCTTTCTTGCTCTTCAAGATTGTCAAGGGCGAAAACAGAGTGCTTTATCTAGTCTGTTTAATTATTATTTTTCTCTACCAAGAATGAGTCAAAGATTCATTTCGGGCCCACAAGCAATGAACAAGATGCATCATGTGCAGGCACAACCTGAGAGGATAAATAGGGTCTCACTGCCATAGGAAAAAAAATGGCAGTAAAGAGTATCCTGTTATCTGTTTTTCCTGAGAAGTCAACTTGCTATTTACCAGTTTTAAAATCTTCAAAACAGAAATAACAAAGTGCATTAGAAAATATCTTTTGCCAATTTGCTTTCATTGTAAAAGCAGGGATGAAGGTTAACCCTGGAGGACCAACACAGGCAGAAATGGTCAGGTGGAATAGGATCAACGCACAGACAACAGAACAAGATTACGAGGAAGGATCAGCCTGGGTCATAGGATAATTTAGGAGCTGAAGGTGCATGGTCTCTCTTAGTCCATTGTATCATCATCTATTTTAGCTGTATTTTAATTATAAAAAGATTGTGGCATGCAGGAGACACAGGACACTTTTTAAAAGTTTTATTCCCATAATTTTCCTTTTAGAATTATTTTTCAACAAGACAGAAAGCGCGTTTGATGAAACAGCTACGGAAAAGCAAACATCGAAAGAGATACAAACTAAATAGGTGTTAACTCAGTACCTTCACTTGCGTGGACTGGTCACTTATGAGGAGCAGCCGAGAGAGCCGGGCCTGTTCAGCCTGGAGAAGGCAGAAGGGGGATCTGATCAGTGTATACAAATACCTCAAGTGCACTTTAAATCTGAAGGATGGAGCATGTGCGGGGTTTTGTTTGTTTGTTTGACCTACCAGCCTTTACAATGAAAGTGAATTTTAAAGAAATGTAGTTTGGTCTCAGGACTTAGAACCTATTTCAAAAGGCTATAGAGTTTCCATTAAAATAGTATCAGGTCACCTCGCATTCTATAATGTATTTCTTTCTAACATGTCTCAGGAACAGAGAGCAATTATCATTCCTGTAAAAAAAAAAAAAAGGCACTAAGAAATAGCCATCAAAAAAAGCCTGCAACAACTCGGTATTCTTTTTCCTACCTTTTAAAGGGAGAAGGATGTAGGCAGCAGCATGCAGTGATGGCAGCATGCAAGTATCTACCTCTAAGTGGCTTTTCCCAACCACAGAAGTAGCCTGCTCTACAGGAGAGCGCTGAGCCCCATTCCTCAAAGAGGAGACTCCTCCCTCACCTTTCAGCGTAGCCTTTCTCTGCATACAAGCTATTTATTTTGTTGTATTTCAGACTCATTGCACAGAATGCTACATGAAATAACTTAGTAAAAGCATAGGGCTTAAAACTTCTTATAAAATATGTAAAGAGAAAGGATCCAAGCAATACTGGCCAACTAATGTAATTTTTGTTTAAAGTGGGGAACATAATATGGGACCAGGGAAAGCCACCTGGCTCAGTTATCCACACATCTTTCCTCTCCTCAAGGAGCTGGGCTTCCTTAATGCTCCACTGCCTGCAACAGGCATCTCCTCTGCCTTGGTGCACACATCTGTTTAGCCCCATTTGCCTCCTGCATCCAAAGGCTCTAAGAAGCTTGGAGTCAACGGAGGCTGGCACATTTAGTCTAAATACTTTTCTAGAGCAATGTTAAGATAGTATTTACTATATTTTTCAATTCACTGACAAATCGGTCTAGTCCTCTGTTCAAATAAACATTTTGTGCTGCCTAATGATTCATCAGTACATTGAATTAATTCTCACACAGGCAACAGATTTCTCAACAGCATTGTTTTCTGGCAAGCTATATTAGGTAAGCATCCAAAGTGTTCAGTAGAATATCGTATTTTCTTTTACAGTTATAGATAAATCGCACTGGTAAGTGAGCCAAGTATACTTAGGTAATTCTGCCACCAGCAAAATGATAGCAATGTCTTTTTCAGCAAACTCAGCTATGTCAGGGAACATGTGCATATTGTTAAATCCCAGCCTAGATGGCTGGATAGAAAATAAGAATCAGATTCAGATGAACAGTAGATTTTTGAAATACCATTTTAAAAATTAGAATCTTATTGACCTTAAAAATAGATTTTTCACCTCACTGGAGTCCAGAAATCCCCAGACCGATGTTAAAAAATCAAAAAAGCACAAGCTTTTAAATTATTTTATAATGAAAGCTAGATTACTCTGAGCAGGAATGTTTATAAATTGTCATGAAAATAAAAAGACCCCATAAATGTTTTAGACAGTCCTGAAACATTTGTTCTGTATCACAGAGTGAAATACATTTGGCAATGTGGGAGAGGAGAGGAGATTTTTAGCAAAAATTTCTGGGGTCATGCATTACTTGAGCTATGGTTGGCACTGAAGATTAATACACTCATTTCAAACACAAGTTGATAAACACTCCACTACCACAAGACTTGCATCCTTACGTTTTTTGCTTTCTTTCCTATTGCATGAAGTAGATACATAATACATACAGTAAATGGGCACAGTATTCAGTAAGCACTCTGGCTTAAAATGCTTATTTTTGATGAACATACACCATCCAGTCTGCAGGCCTCTGAAACAACATTTTCACCACTTTAGGTGAAAGATGATTTTGGTCTTGATCTGTGAGGGAGCATTCTTCCAATTTCCTGGCTGCCTTTCTTGCCTGTCACAGACTGCCACCTAACCAGCCTGTGTTTAAAGGAACAACTCTCTTACAGGCAGAGTATAAGCAATTCTGTTCCATGTGCTCCAAAGCGCGTGCTGCAGAGACACAGCATATATAAATCACCATGTTTATGCACAAGCAAAATACACTACTTCTGCATAGCTCTGAGAACTGAGCCAAATGCTGAAAACTGTGAAATTCTGGTGCAACACATGGAGTAGCATATGCACTCAGAGTAAACCAGGTGTCCTAGATAGAGAAGGTAATGAGCAAATAGCCAATCTCATCATAGCAGTGATTTAAAGGCATCAGTGTGGCAATTAACTGTACAAAAGACACAAGAGAATAGACTTAACCTGCCAAAAGATCCAAGGAAGAAAAGCAGAGCTAAAGAGGCAGTGGTGCTCTCCCCCTGGACCCAAGGTCTGCCACAAAACCCACTCTGTGCATCAAGCAGAGGGCCATGAGATGCTTAGTGCTGGGTTTCCTCATTGAGGCATCTGACTGCTGGGCTTGCGACTCCTTCACGAAGGCGCATTGCCCCTTCAGAGCTGTGGGTATTTCTTACAGTGGCCATCCAGAGAAGAGAAATTGTCTTCAAATGAAGAGCTCAGGTAACAGTGGTGGCAGCTCACAAGTCAGAAGCAGGAATGGGGCAGAATCACCTCCTTCTCAATCTTTGGGCACCTCCCAGCTTATTACTTGCTATTCAATTTACCACCTGTCTGAGATCAGAGCCAACCGGAGATAGAGCAGCCCAGGGCACTGAAGGCTGCATTTTGCTGCTGCTTCTCTGTGTGATCTGCATAAATTGAAGACTACAGGGAGAGCTCATGCTCTTTTTATCTGATTCTACATGACCCTTTAAAGAAGCTGTTTTTTTCCAAAATGCTGCTCTGCAAGGCCCCAATGCACGCTTAGCGTATATTTGCTACAACCCAATTTAGTTCTGGCTCTTCTTTTCCTTGGAAATCAGTCAGCAATACCCATACCCTTCAGTTATTCATAGCAACACTATAGTAGCCCAGAGACCTTGTCACGGATCAGCAAACCCATTGCAACAAGGGCTGCACAAACAAGAACATAATGAACTTACAAGAGATAAACCAATATCCCCAAACTCCCATAAGCTGTAAGAGGAGATTGCTGGAGGGGTCTCTCCTTGCAATCCAGGCTGTTTCTGGTGGCAGGAGACATTTTGGGAGCAAAGAGCAGGGTGCACTAAGCACTGTCCTTGCTGCAGAATATTCACCGCCTGGATACAAAAGGAGAAGAGGAAGAAGAGCTGAAAAGCAAAGTCAGATACAAAAGCGTCAGAGAAGGAGCAGAAACGTGGGAACCTGTAACAAAGTAGAGAAGTGGACAGAAGGAAGAATAAAACAGAAGTAACAACCAAAAAAAGAAAGAAGAGAGTGCTACAGAAAGATGGAGCAGGAGGGTAACAAATCAACTTCGAATATCCTTCCTTCAAAGAAGTGCACTTTTCCTGAAGGAGGGGAAAAAATCTAAAGACAGACTGCCACCAGAGTGGGAACCAGCAGATAATGAGCTAGGAAGAGCAGACTAAAGTCTTGGAGGAGGCAGATGCATAACGTGTTTGGGCAGACACTCAAAGGGCTGTGTACCCACAGGTAAACAGCATAAAGCCATACGGTAGAAATGCTTTGCATCTTGAGCAGGCATAGGTATGACTGAACTACATTCACCACAGGCAGAGAGAACAGAATAACAAAGAAAATGAAGACTCTGAAAGTTGTAGCTGTATTTATATATATATATATAACATTTATATCGATTAAGAGAGATCTATAGATAGATATAGAGAAGAGAAAGTGTTTCTTTTAAAATATGCTATGAGGAAAGAGCAAGATTCGAGCATAATCTCCTGCTTAAAAGGAGGTAGAGAGATCTGATTTGAAGCAGCTTTTTCTTAAGCCACTTCTATATGTTCTTAAATATTTTTTTTTAAAAGTAGTGTCCTGCACTCTGCAGGATAGGTAGTAGTATATAGAGAGGTATAAGCCAAAAAATAAACCATGTGGGCACACTGAATGGCTTTTATTTTCAGGAAATACCAAGAAATGGGTGGTTAGAGGAGGGGAGAAATATTTTATACACACACACATATATATACATATATATATATATATATATATATACACACACACACACACACAGACTGCCAGCAAGGTTTCCGGCTTTTATCTGATTAAAGGTTTTCCTCAAACCTTAAGCTCCTGAAGGTATGGGTTAGGCATGCATATCATCTTTTATGCATTTTAAGCTTTTCTCATGACTGCCAAAGAAGGCTTAAAACCCATACATGCTAAAGATGAAGGCTGGAAGGGAAATAAAAATTCCCTCAAGCATATCTTACAGCTATCACTTTTTAAGCCAAGCTCAAGATTTAAGATTTGGTTAGATTTTGACTGACAAGGTTATCAGTCCTTCTATGTATATATTCCAGGATCCCCTCCATGTTGTATATGCTCTCAGAAGCACAGGAAGGCCTACAGATGTTCTGGCCAAAATTATTTTTTGGTTGTTTTCTTTCTTCAAATGACCTTCAACTCATCTCTGATCCTTTTGCATACAGAACTACAACTGAAGCAACTATAGAATTGCTTTAGTTATAATCTTGGAGCCCATCTGGAGAGTATTTAGTAAAGTCAGTCAGAGGCAAAGAAGAAAAGAAAGAGTCAAGAAAAAAACCAACATCTGCCACAAAGTTAGACCCAACAGAGGCAAGCAGTGCTTCATGAAGCACTGCAGAGCCTCCTGGAAGTGCCTCGTTCCCCCTCCTGGCTCGGGGCTCTGCTCAAGCTGCATCACCCCAAGCCAGCAAATGCAAGGAGGCAGCACGAGAATCTCAAGAATCAAGACAACCAAAAAAAAGTATGGATAAAACCCACTAATTCTGTGAAGTGGCATGACCAGAAAAAGGCACTGTAAACAGAGACAAGTATTAAGAGAGCTGCTTTTTCATGTGCTCCACGTTAGCCAGATGAATTTATTTACTCAAATCAAAGTCTGGTCAATTATTAAAGACAACCTTTACAATGCTGAAAGTTAGTGAATGTAGGCAGAGAAGGAAAAGTTTTTGTTTGTTTTAAATTTAGTCTCAATAGCTAAGTACCTCAGTACCATCAATGCCACTGCCATAATTGGAATCTGAACAGAATTTAATCTCAACTCAATTTAGCTAAAAAAAAAAAAAAGCCCAATTTATGAACCAACCAGCATCCAAAGATTCATCTGGACAGAACTCACCACAAATTTTCAATTCCCATTTGCTTTCAACAGGAACAGTCGCCCAACTTCTGAGAGTAGAGAAGAGATTCCTCAAATTTCAGTAGAAATTTTCATGTTGTATATATTAAAAAAATGTGATTATACTAAGTATTACCACATTTCCTTCTTTTATACAGTATTTTATTTAACAGAATAGTACAGATCGATCAGATACTGACCAATATATATTAATTTTTAGACTTTGAGAAATCAGAAATTTATTATAAAATTAACATGACTTTTTCTTTAAACATAGAAAAGAAAAATAAAGCAAACAAACAGGCGACAGTTTACCAGCCTTTTTATTTATTAGAATGACTGATCCACATACTGGACTTTAAGATGAGAAAGGCCTCAAAATACAGAAAGAATCATTTTAAATAAAACTTCTGAAAGCAGCTGTCAATATATTTTCAGCTGGCTCTAGAAGATAATAAGTAGTTTTCTAATTATTAGAAGATTAAAACCAATCTTCAGAATAGGAAAGGGAAAAGCTCTGGGAGGATACGCAGTACTTAAAATATCTTGTTTTCAGAAAGCACTTCAGTTCTCTCCTGAGAGTGTGAAAAGCATGCTGTGATATAAATATATAGGCTTTTGAGAGTCTCTTTAGAAGGGCTTGCTCCATATTTCTGTTGCACAGGGCAGTGACTGAAATCCATTGCAGGAAGCCAGCTTTAGAGGTGTTAATCCTCCACAGTACCTGGATTTCTGCCAATCTGAGAGCAGTTTGGGGAGGGAAACTGTACAATGCAGCAAGTTAACCTGTATTTCCCATTAATAAACACAGAAATGTGCCTTACTGGCTATACTTCTGCACAGTTGCTCTCCTCATCAGAGAGAGTATTTAACTAAAACAAGTTTAAATATTCTTAAAGAAGTGTTTGTGGAATGTGAGGCATTTTTTAAATACACTGTCAATAGTGTATATCTCTCAATGTCACGGTGAGGAAGAACTTGCCAGTTTCATAACACTTAAAGACTCTTTTGATCTCAACCACTTCACCACTGCTCTAGAGCACCATAAGCAAGACATGCTCTTGATGAAGGGACCATCCCTTAAATTGAGGTGCAGGATGGCAGCACAAGATTGGGACTGTGCACAAGTTGTTTCCTCTCAAAAAGTTTCAAAGAAAGTTAGAAATTTGCCTTATGAGAGGGGAAAAAAATTAGAGGACAATAGAAGAAATAAGAAAAGTACTTTACTGTGTACTAGCCTACTGGAATATTATTCACTTACATTAACCAAAAACAGTGTTCAGTCCAGAAACAAGAACTGTCCCAACTGTTTTCAGTACAGGCTGGGGAATGACCTTCTGGAGAGAGACCTGCACATTGTGGTAGACAAAAAGTTGTCCATGAAGCAGCAGGGTGCCCCAGCAGCCAAGACATCCAAAGGGATCCTGGAGTGCATTAAATAGAGCGTCTCCAATAGGTCAAGAGAGGTGATCATCCCCTTCTACTCAGCCCTGGTGAGGCCACACCTGGAGTACTGTGTCCAGCTCTGGGCTCCCCAGTACAAGAGGGATGTGGAGCTGCTGGAGAGAGTCCAGTGCAGGGCTACCAGG
>JAUBOD010000302.1:2125437-2141225 GCA_032353885.1 Nothura maculosa
AGCACACAGCACATGCTGCTCCTTTGGTAGCTATTCAAGCTAAAGAGCAGGCAATCCAAGCCCCCTGCCTCCTGGGATCTTCAGGCATGCAGAGATACAATTTCCTGAGACCAATGATAACACTCAAAAGTAGCTCTGAAAAGGACCTGATGGTTCCCCCTTCCTCCCTACTAATGATACAATAGCATCACTAGTACCACATACATATCTTCTTGTTAATACATTTTCCCTCTCAAGAATATTTTAAATAGGCAACGTTAGTAATTATTTCTCAAGCTTCATGTAAGAAACACTTAAATTGCCCAAAGTACTTAAATTGCATCTGTACTACATGAAAAAGTTATTTATGGTATAAAAAGTCATTATAGCCAGTAGATGGCATCATAATAACTAAAACAATATTTTGTCTTATTCATACTTTGGCATCTTGTAGCATTCAAAAAGGTTGATTCCTCTCCTGCAGCCTTTATTAACAGGCTGTTATAGTGGTAGTTTCTTTTCCTTCTTTCTTTCCCATTACATTTCAGTTTCTGAAGAGATGAAGCAAATTCAATATTTTCAACTGGGCACATTAGATAGGAATTCACACATGCTAATCTTCCAGTTTGATCTTCAAGGTTAAATCCCATGTTTGGGGTTGAACCCTACAGGTTCAGCAAGATCATATATGCACATACAACATTCACATGCTTTCCACATCTTCTCCTAACATCCAACTTAACATCCAGCCCTGCTCTACTTCAGAGTTATGGTCCCTAAAAGTAGGAGAAGGTTTTAGGGGCTACACTTTCAAGATACCTACAGGTTCAGACAGGAGTGAGCAGTATGCTGGATTTCAGAACCAAATTGCCTTTTGTCCAAGACAGACATAGTTAAACTCTTATCTCCTGTTTAGGGCTGCAATACTGAAACAATATCTGACAGAGACCATGATCAAAACTAACACCCCAGAAGAACCCTTCATACTACATCAAAAACTGAGGAACTTGGCCTCAGAAAACCAATGAGCACTCACATTTTTGTAGGGTGGAGTATAACAATTCCTAACAAATGCATAATTTCAAAGGTCATCAGGACTTTGAGCAATAATAAATATCCATATGTATGCTGTAATCTAACACTACAGAGAGTTGGAGACCAACTGATACAGTTTGAGTAGAAATACACAAACCCTCATGTCACTCTACAAATACTGATGTTCACAAGCTCAAAACTCTACACATACACATGAAAAGTCAAGAACTTGAAGATTCAACACTTTAAGCGTGCTATTCAGTGTGCCATATTTAGTGCTAGAGACCATTGAGGAAGGAGAACATGCAAGGAATTAATTTTTTCCAGTTCAAATACAACAGTAAGAAATAGTGAAAATATTCCAGACAAAAGTCAAAAGTCATTCCTATAAACACATTGGACTTATTTTACATCAGGCTAAATATAGACATTAATAGTGTCTTTTTATTTAACTATTATTGACATCTGTAACAATGTCTGTGTTCATGAAATTCCCTATAGCCACTGTAAAAGTCCTCCAGGATAGAATTATCAGCACCACCAAATTTTGATCATGACACATGCAGAATGCAAATATCAAGTCAATATGAAATACTTGGTGCACACAAATACAAGGTCATCAGCTATTATACCATTTTCTGTTTTCTTTTGGCATGTTCCTTTAATGTTTCATGTTTGCAATATATTGACCTCAAATACAAGAGCTATTCTTGGAAACAAGCAGGACAGTATTCCCCTGAGAAATGAATAATCTAATCAGAGTTGTTTTTTACCTTAATTGTACATAATCAAATCCCATGCAATGCTGCAGTAAAGGTTTGAAAAGCATATCACACATTCATGTCATAACTCAAACCACTGAACTAGCTTCCAAAATTACATTAATCTTATCCTCAGAGAGGATATTGCTAAGAAGCCATCCTGCCCTGTGGAAACAGCTCAACACAGATTTTTCATGCAGATCCTACTGACCACTGCAGAAACAAAACACTTGATATTCTACTCAAGAGCCACAAACAGTATAAGTAAGGGACTCCAGCTCTTACAAGGAGATATGACAAGAGCAGAACTGTCAGACAGTATCTACAAGCTCAGTTAGATAATGAAAAATTATTTTTTCCTCTCTATTAACCATAAAGATTACTTTATGCTAACATCATCTAAAAGATTGTTGGAAGAAAAATAACAGCTAGACTAAGTTCTAGCAAGTTTTAAATGCAGTTACTTACCCTTCTTTTCCACCTTGGTGCTTTGGAGAGCTTTAGAAAAGTAAGATGTGGTTTGAAATCCTTACTCCCTGAAATGTCAAGATCCATTTCACTAAAGCATTCTTCTACAGCTTCTGGCAAAAAAGTAAGAGGGTGGGAGGGAAAATGAGTTGCAACAAGTTAAAAATACTACTGTGTCTTTCTCAAACAGGAAAGGCACAGTTAGAACACACAGCATATGACCACTATTGCTCACACCATCACAGGCAACATTCAGACAAATGAAGAAACAGATAAAAACAGATTTGCATAGGAAAACCTTAGCCTGTGTTTCAAGTCTGAAACCAAACCAAAATTTATTGATTTATGTTTGCAATCTAACTCTGTTGACAGGTCTCTTTTAGCAAGGGAGAGCCTGGGAAAGTGCATGTGCAATGTAGCCCTGCTAACAGCAGAACACAGCACTCGTGGACACAGCTGGGGGACCCGGTTAGCAAAATGAGCAAAGAGCTTGCAGCAGAAAGCATGGCAGGAGTTGCAAAGCAAACAACTCTGCAAGAATTACAGCTATTTGGAGGGAGAGGTTCCACAAGCATAATACTCTTCCCTAAGCAATATGACAGTGAGCACTGATGGTGGCATCCATTTATAAATTTCAGGTACACAGTTAAAGAACTAAAGTTTCATTCTCCTTTAATAGAAGTTATTACATGGAACATCTGAATAAATACTCTTTCAGGTCTTTCAACTGCAAACTCTAACAACAAGCTTAAATTTAGTCAAATTGATCCATTTTAGGAACTTTTCAGTGAGTGATGCAGGGTCTCGTAAGACTACACGAGTAAAGCTTGTACTGGGCAGATCCCCACAAATCTGGTAAACAAAGGAAGTTAACACAGCAGTCTCAGAACAGGAAAACCTTAAACAGGAAGAAAGATTCTTAAAACCACCCTTGGTGAAGGCATGAGTACTTATGACCTCTTTCCACAACCATTTTTCCTACTGCCAGAGATCTTTGTATTGGATTTGCAAGGAAGACAAGAAATTTGAAGAGCAACAACTGCCCTGGAAGTCTGAAAACATATGTGGTTCTTCCAAAGAGACCAACTTGTCGGTTCCCCCTTCTTTACATTCATTGTCACTGCTTCAGCACTAAGATCAAGAGTTACGGTATTGAAGTTTTGGTTAAAAACAGCATTTCATGTATTTAGTAACTGCACCAATTAAAATCACTTTGCTCTCATTTTATGTTTCCATCCATCAGGAAGTCCAGCTACACATGTTTACTAGTATGTCATATGCCATTGTATCAAGGCCAACTCCCTGGCTTTGAGTTTAGCTAATTAATACATTAAAATGTTTCATCTCAAACATCTCCCTTATTGTGAGGGAACAGCAGCTGGGGCTGTCTGCTTGCTTTGCCAAGGCAACTACTCTGTCTTCCAGCTGGAAAATAAATAAAAATAGAATACATTTGCCTGAACAAGCTACTAATGCCATTTTAGATGTCCTACAGTACCCACTTAGCCTCTAGCTGGCATGGCAGAAGGATATAATTCTGTAATGGGTCCTGTTTGCATGTCTCAGGTTTCAGTGATTGTGTGTGGGCATCAAGTTGCTCCTGAAGTGCCCTAGAACTTTGGGGACAAAGAAAAAAGAACCACACACACCATTACAAGGAAGAAATTTTCTTAAACCTTCTTGCTCCCATGTCACTAGATCTAAACAGAATAAACAGAGCATACATGCAATAGCAAGAAAGTACAAGTTTTTCTCTACACACATCTGGACAAGGACCATTCTCAGCATGTGCAAGAAGCAGCAAGCACATGATAACAAATTTGATAGGAGTTTGTGCCCATTTTCACCAAGCACTGGTTCATCCAAACAGGAAGGAGTTAGTACTCTGGTAATGCAGTTGCAACATGTGACTGATGTAGGCTTTACTGCAATGATCGGAGTTTCTCCAAGAAGATGGTGAAAGAAATATCAAGCCCATGAAAGCTCTTTACACACACTGAGTTAAGGAGCAGGGCTGGTGCTAATACCTTGTCCATGCCAGGACAACACTGATTTTCCCAGGCACTGTGGACCTTATCTTACTTAGTGAACATCTTAAGATAATTCCCAGACATTTTAAGCATATTTGTTTTGTCAAGAGGGACTAGGTAAATCGCAGTAAGAGAATCCCATTATTATTCAGGTCTTATGAAAAAGAAGGCACTTGCACAATGCTGAGGAGAGGAAACAAAGATATCAGTTAAGCAGGTCAAGCAACTTGACCCTGCAACATCAGAGCACAATAAGAGGACAAATATCAGTACAAATATCAGTTCCTTCAAAAATAGTCCTAGCAAGCTTACCAGTTAACTGCAGTACATTGGACAAAGACAGGATAATCCCACTTTGAAACTGAAGTCTTCAGCATAGAAACAAACACAACCAAAATGCCAACCATCTACTTTCATATTTCCTAACCCCAGCAATGCTTCAGATGTTCAAGAACTTTATCACTTCAGCCTGCTTTAATTAACTGTTGTTGACAAAACAGCTAAAGTCAAGAAGGGCACAATGAGGCAGATACAGCTGGCATGAGCAGCTTGACCTTTCCTAGTCTACTCATTCTCAC
The DNA here is from genome assembly GCA_032353885.1 of Nothura maculosa. Classification (NCBI taxonomy): domain Eukaryota; kingdom Metazoa; phylum Chordata; class Aves; order Tinamiformes; family Tinamidae; genus Nothura; species Nothura maculosa. Next base: position 2,130,289 of record JAUBOD010000302.1, read on the forward strand.
AGAATGTATTTGCCCATCATGCTGACTCAAAGGCAGTATTCCAAAATCCACTCCTCTCCCACACAAACAACTGAAGTCATTGATAGAATTGATAGAAACTTAAGGGGAAAGGAAGCACTGTTCATTAGACATCAATTAACTGCTGTGCTAAGAGAGGAGAAGGAGAAAGGATAGAAAGAACAAGAAAATATTTCTTCATAGAAGTTTTAAAAAGGATAGATTTTGATAGATATGTGCCTAGACCCCCACACATTGAGTTCTTGAAATGGTCCAAAATACACAGAAATGAGAACACTAGAAGCTACATTGCTCTGCTGGCAAAGTCACTGGTGACAGCATTAGTGTCTTGAAAGCTGGCAGTCTGTCTCTTGGTCAAGGAAGTATATCAGGCAATCAGTGATCAACCGTATCGTATTAAACAAAACAGTCAAGTACTGACACTATATTTCTAGGGCATACAAGGAAAATTTTTCTTTTCCAGCTCATTAAGTGAGTTCTCATTGCAAATTAGTCACCAAGTTTTCAGAAACATGTAGATAGTTATCCAGAAAAGGAACACTTTCAGAAATTTGCCACCATTACAGCAATGGTAAAGATTTAGTGTAGTTCCTGTATTAAAAACAGAAAAAAAAAAGAAGAACACTTCCATCACAATGTACATTCTGCAGAACAGATAAAACACTTCTGCCTATGCTAACATTACATGATAGATTTTTGATCTTACATGTCATAATTCAGTGGGGGTAAATTCAGTAACAACATAGCAGCAGAAAAGCATCAGTTACACAAGGGAAAGGAAAAAAAAAGTGCTCATCTGTATCCTTCAAAAGCAAGTGATAGGAGAGCAAAAGGGAAGATCAAAACATTCAAGCATTCACTTTTTTTCTGAACATCGCTCAAGCACATATTTGCTTTGGGCAAGCATGCACCAGAAGTGATCTTGAAGTAACCCTGCATCTTGTGCCCTTTCTACTTAGTCATCTTCCAGTCAAGTTAATTGTGTTAAACATTTTAGAAAAACAGTTTAGATATGGTGAAGTTTGAGGTTCTAATCCTAATGAGTAGGGACACTGTCAGTATTTTTAACAAAAGCAAAACTGCTTTGATTTAAAATCATTTTTGCTATGGATGAAACAATACAGTAAACAAAGGCTAGAGTCAAGCAAAAAGTAATGGATAGTGAAGTGGTTTGTCTTTTTTAACTGAGGCAGAGAAGCTAGTCCAATTAAGAGGTATCTTATGCCTATTTGAAACACTGACTGTGTAAGGAAGAAAACAGGAGGACAAGAAGAAACCAAGATTGTTCTATTATAAAGTAAGAACTGGAAGGAGTTAGGCTCCAAAATGGGAAAATATGCTAAAACCAATATCTTCCAAAAAATTAGACTTTTGTACCACCTGCCTTGGGAAGCATCAGCTAAACTATCCTTCTTTTTGGCTTAGTATGAAAGCAACAAGAAAGAAAAGCTTATATTGATTATACATGCTCTGTTGGAACTTGAGACCCAGGACTCAGATTAGGTTCTGCATCACTGGCTGAACTAGTTCCTAAAAACAGAGAAGAGTATGAAGGGAAGAGAATCAAATCTCCTGGAATTACCTTCAGACACATGTGTGCAGGTCAGATCTAGAACACCTTTGTTGAGATCTTGGGAAAGAGTTGCTTGGGAAAGTCAGAGCAAAAGACAAACTATTTCTGAGTGTTTGAGCCACAAATTGCCTTGGCAATGGCATGTTGGCATGTGTGTATGTCCAAAAGTGCTCTATTTGTCCCCTCCTGTCTTAGAGTTAATAGCAATTGCAGTTAAACTAGTTAAAAGGAAATACTTGTAAATTCAAAGGAAAGTAATACTTGCAAGTTTTCCATTTTATTCAGAGGAGCAGGACTTCAATTCTCAGGTGTTAGTTTGAAGATCTATGTGCACCACAGCAAGATCCTGATTGCAGGGCATGCTAACATAACCTTGCAGCATGATCTTGACAAGTCAAATATTTGTGCATCTCATTTGTCACAAATTAGTACATAGAGGTTGTTCCAGCTCTGTCCAAGTCTAGATTAGCATAGATTTAAGTAAAGAGGGCAAGAAAGGGAGGGCAGCAGTACAGTTGTGCATAGCAGCTCAGGCCAATGTTTACAACAATTGACATCCTCTACAGACTTATCGCAGCTGGTAAAGAAACCAGTTTGGTACATACCTGCAATTTTGCGGAGTGTATTTTGGTCTTCCTCTGCCATTTTCACATATATCACTTGATTGTTAAACTGTCCAATCCCATGAAATGTCATATTAAGGTCTTTACCCTGCAAGATGGCTTCCACTTTAGTCTTGCTCTGCTTCAATGCCAGAATGGCCCTTAAAATAAATCAAAATCCCTGTATTCTTACGGAATTTTGACTATTAAAAATGCAACATAATATTTCCATATGTAATATCAGACAATATACCATATTTTAGCCACTTTTGCAGCACTTCTGTTATAATGCATAGCAAGCACACTACTTCTAAAACTGATTATTTTTGTCTTTCCAAAACTTCAAGCTCAGCTCTTCCAGTAAACTGAATAGTATAGTTATTATCACAGTAGAAATGGTTATATGGATACATGACTAACCCAAAGTCAAAAACATAACTGATTGTGTCAAACTTTAAACTTTAGCATTGTCATTTTCAGCTGGTTTTATTCTTAAACCAAACAAATTCGCTCTCCCAGAAGAAGCACTTTCAGCATTTGTCTCTACTTGAGATTCTACTTTGATAAAGTTCAGATAATCATCTTACTGTACATAGAAATACCTCCAGCAAAGTCAGATTGTCTATAGGAATATTTTCCAATGAGCACTTTGCTTAAAAAATACTGTATAGTAGGTTTCCCAAAGATAACTAGACCTTCAGTAACAATACCCATTAGAGATTTACAATTGTCCTCTTATCCTGGTACCTCAGAAAAAGGGTCCATCCTAAAGCTCAGAGCCTGAGCAGAAACTTGATTAGTAATATAAGACCTTTATTACAAAGTATTGCAAGACACCAGTGCCTGGTTTTCTGCAGTTCCTGTATGGCTTATTTTTTTTTCCTCATCATTATATCTAGAACTAGTTATAACCATGTTCATTTTATTTAAAAACAAAGAATACCTTACCACTCCAAATTTCACAAACACACACAGTTTGATGGAACAAAATCATTACAATCTATATAGCACAAACTGCATATACTAATCCACTTGGCAATGCGTGTTCATGTATTTACAAGGTACTTCAGCCAGGAACACTTATCACAACAAGCCCACACTCCTACACTGAGGTTTCTTGTTAACTACAGTAATACAGGAGCTGCTACTTCGTGAGACTCCCAGAGACTCTTCAGGTGATAATTTTGCTGAGAACAGGACTGGAGATGGAAAGTGAATTAATTCTTTTCAGATTACATTGCTTCTTCTACCTTAAGTAGAAGCTGCCTAGACATTCATTTTAGCTCCTAATTTCCAAACAACTCTTACATATTCGTAGGATTTCTGTCATACATGTCTAAATGTCTTTTCCTAACTCCACTAACCAGAGGTAGAGATTGCTGTTTCAGCATGCTTTTTGTATGACATTTGAGAAATACTTGGACCAACATTTTAAGCGTCTTTCATAGGATGGTGGAGAACATTAGGCACTGAATTGCAGCATTATTCAGCAGGGCTCTGTAGGTAGAAGATAAAAGATCAAAAAGGGTTGGCAAGGAAGATCTGCTTTTCATTAGGTATGCCCATTATTTTTATATTACAGGCATAGATCCACTCTTAAGTTCATTAACACTACTTAGCTCCACTCACCTCTCCAACTGATTGATTCCCATTTTGATTGCTGCTCTCTCCTAGCTTCTAGTCCTCCTGGAAGACAGTCTGCCCAGTCAGCAGCACTGTCAGGGTTTTTTAATACTGAATTATCATACTAAGCGCCTTACACATGTTGGCTCATCAGCCCATATAAAGGGCTTACACATTTTCCCTCAGTCACTCCAAAATAAAAGCAAAACCCCAAATCACCCACTGGTCAATTCAAAATAAAGCATGTAGAACTTTCATGAAAAATTATTCTCAGTCATGTTTATCTCTCTCTCTCTACCAGTATGGGCAGAAAATATTTTTCCACTTAAGTTTATCTTTTTGACCTCTTCCCAGCAAGACATTCTGCATTATGTCCAAGCAGATCTTGATTCACACTTGTATAGTGATGAGTCATTGCCCAGTTATTTGGCTTTGCTGATGTGTGGGCTGTTCCCACCAGGTTCCTGCCTCCTCCTTATTTGTGGTCTCTGCTTCTCAAGAGCCTTCCCTCATTGCCTTCATTCCCTCACACCAGTAAGTCTAAAGTTTTTTAGTGGAATGCAGTAAGAGAAAGCTTAGAAGAAACCTGTAAAGTGCTCCCTCTATTTAATACTCTTTCTAGCAGCTTTAGCCTTATAAACTGCAGTCATCCTTTAACTCCATTACAGCTCAAAGGAGCCCCACTGGCAACCTATGGCTCAAGATGGGCAATAGAACTGCTTGAAGGGGAATGGGATGGTTTTTTGTTTTCTTAGTGTAATATATCCCATCAGCTAACATTTTCTAAAGCTGATAAAAGTGTAGCTGTTCTGAAAAAGCTCCAACTCCCCTCCTTCCCACTCCTCCCCCCTAAGCAGCTCAAGGGAGTTTACATCTGTTACATTGATTTATAAGAACAATACAATAGTAACACTACAGCCATGCAGCTTTATAGCTTCATCCCACCACAGGTGCACAAGATTATCATCTGAAACACTGTATTCAGGTATGTAGAGAATTCATACATTAGACAGTCTTGACTTTTCTTTGAGAAAAAGACAGAAACTCACAGTGTCTAAGAGGAAAGATTTGTATAGACTCTACAATAATTAATTTCTAACATGAAGAATTATTGCATCTATCCAAGAGAAATAATCTAGAATTTTACAAAATCCTTACTTTTGCACTTCCTCTTCTGTTCCCAGGTGAGCTACTATTATGGTAAGGTGCATTGTTTGCACAGGAAGAAGGGCTCTCAACAAGTCAGGTTCTTTAGTGAATATGAGCTCTTGGACATCTTCAATTCTGTCGAGAATCTGCAATGTAGTAAATAAGGGAAATAAAAGTTCATTTTCATTTTAGAGTGCCAAGGTATTGATGGAGGGGCTCTGAAGCTACACACTCACAAAACAACTCCAGTTTCAGTTATGAATCAAATAATGATACTGTGGCTTTATTATTAAGATACTGAACACTATTCAAGATTGACCAATCTATTTTCTTTTTTATAGTCTATAGGCTAAACCCATAGGTCTCATCCAGCTCCCTGATTTTTAAACTAGTTCTTAATCTGACCCAAGGATATTAGAAAAAAGCTCATGGCACTGTGTAAATATTAATGTGATCTTCATGCAGTTGTCAGTTGTTAATAGACTGTGGAAATTGAATAGCATTTCCATAATTAATCTTATGCCATTTTCTGATTACAAGTTTGATCACAGATTAAATTGATGTCTCTTCCCAAAAGAGAACTGTAACAGCAAACAACATAGAACAACTGAGTAAACATGATGTTTTTCAAGTTGATATTTTGTAAAAATGCATAGCCTATTGCTAGCTCTTCTGCATTTAAGTATGTCTTGATAGAATTGGCCTAAACTGTAGGTTACAAATGTGGGGAGGAAAAAAAAGAAAAAGATCTTTCTAGAGAAAGATCTTGTCTGTTGAAATTTAGAAACAAATGACTGTAATGAGGAAAGGGTGGGAAAGAATCAATAACATCAGGGACTATGCATCTAATGGAAGCCATTGTTACACAGATTATTTCACCACACAAATTCTGGCCTACAGGCCTATGTGCACACGTTAGAGCTCAGCTTCATTCTTGCATCGCTTAAGGCAAAAGCATATTGGCCCAGCCATTTGCAATGTTTCTACATAAAACCTTGTAAGTCATTGTGCAGTCCAGTTTGGTTTCACCACCTGTGCTGCAGGACACTAATATAATGACTAGCTGATAAGTGTCAAGATGAAGCCACTAACATAGTCCATGTGAAGATGCAAACAATGTATTGGCATGGCTTTTATTCTCAAGTTCCTATGATCTATTTCTCACTCTGAAAAGTCTTACAATACATTAACCCTTACTGGGACTATAGCAATATTTGTTACAATCTATTTACAGCACATTTGTTTAGAATATGAAAACATGAAGCAGGAATCAAATCTATCAGTTTTTGACCATTCAAACTAAAATTCTTGTATCAACAAGGTGATATAAGGATTGACAACAATTCTGCAAGAGACTAAAGGACCCTTCTTCATATAGATATCTGAAAGCAGTTTTGGTGCCTCTCCCCACCTTTTTCTGACAGGGAACAAGCTGCACAAATCAGCCTTCTGAACCTTCTGCCTCATCTTCTCCTACAGGATAGAGTAAGACTGTTTCCACACATCCACATTTTCAGTGTGCGTATATACATATATGTAGATACACACATCTGTTCAGTAATGCTTGCTATAAATGCCATTTACCCTGCTTCCTGATGGGACTGCTAGTTCTGAGGTGTTGGATAAGAAGGAAGTATAAGCAATCAAGTACTGGAAGTCTGAGAGCACAAAATTCCTACTTCGAACTCAGCTCAGCACATTCCTAGGAGTATCCTGTCTCTCAGAGCTCTTCTGGATGCAAAGGAAAATAGCTGCTACATCCATCAGGGCTATAAAGGCTTATTTCTGGCCCATTGAAAGGGATCAAAATGGAAACAGCCCTGGGCATTGTCATCTGGAGCTTTTCCTTGAAAATAGAATTAATGCAAAGTGATTCCACTGAAAAGACTAACAGTGCCTTGAAATTCTATCTGTAAGGGACTGAAATGCTTGCATTATCACAAGCAATCATGTCATTAGTCCATGTAGTGGAATCAAGAACCTCCATATCAGAGCTAAAAGCTTCTGAAATGTAACACCTGTATTTGACCGTTTCCATACCAGACCTTCCCATCAGCACCGTCCCATACTTTCTATCCCAGAAAACAAGGGAGCACAGCAATCTCACTTGATAATTTCTGAATCTCTCCCAATATCACACAAAATCACTCACCCTAACCCCTCACCAGGCACCTGCCTTACATTCACCTTCACTCCAACACCAAAGGCTGTCTTCATACCTACCATTTGCACAGCCCAATTTCACAGCCAGAGCATTCATGTGCTCCACAGAATAACGCTCCACATTCTAGCAAGCTAGTTGGTGTGAAACACTCTTTTTCCTTTCAAATGGAGCCTTATGAAGGGCAGTCTCAGGTCACTGCCTCCTTTACAGGTGACTTGAACACTTAAGGTTCATAAGTTTGGAATACCTCAGGCAGAGCAACCAGTCCAAGCTAAGTATCAGAGCCTGTGAGAGAGCAGTGAAATCTGGTAGAACATACTCAAGGAAAGAAAAGAAGGACATTCATCAAAATCATACAGGATGTGGTTACCAGCCATATATTAGGACACTTGGATCCCATTAGAAAAAGGCACAAGTTAGACATTCATGTACCCTCAAGCTCTTCCATGATCTCATTCCTCAGCTGGCAGGAAACTTACTAGTTTCCAGTCTAGATTTATTTTTCACCCACTTCATACCCATTTGTTCCTCTGCCAACATTGTCTTCCAGCTTACACAGTTATTTTCCCTTCCTGGCATTTATCTTCCTGATGTGCTCTGCACTTTTGCTCACCTCAGAAGCCAGTCATGTGTACGAATCCCTGGAAGTTGTATGGGGCCATCCTTAAGATAACCTTCAGAGATTACTCCACTCAAGACAGCCAGCACAACTAATTGCCTACCAAGAGGAAAGGACCTTTGATGTCTCCTACTAACACATAAGAGCTTTTACACTTAACTAAGGTAAAAACAAAAGCTCAAAAGCTTGCCAAAGCAAGCTATTACAGTGCAGATGCTTTTCATACTGAAAAGAAATATACAGATAGTCCAACTTCATGTATTTCAGTAGTGCAAATACAGTGATCCTGAATGCTACATGAGGAAATTAAGATAGAAAAATAGAAATTATACAAGGCAATAATATCATCTGTGAGATTCAGCAGAAAAAACACCACAAACCAACAACAGTTGGTAGCCAAGCAGTACATTTTCACAACACTCATACAAGTTACCACATATATTTTTGCCTTTTATATTTGTTCTGTAAGAAGAAATCTCAAAATGCATATATAAATAATTCAACATAATTTATGCTGCATCTCAGTTTTGCTGGATAGAATAGTCTCTTTTCTTCCCAACCCAATGCCCTTTAATTGCTTTCTAACACAGTACATTTAAGAGCAAGGTCATCTAATACCTCTTGATCAAGGTCCAACATGCAACACATTCCATCTAGCAGTGCTGCTGTTCAGCAACAGGAACCAAACAACAGAGTGCTGGTACAAAATGGGAGGGCTCTGGGTATTTTACTACTTACAGTCCCATTCCTGATGTTACTTACATGTAATAATCATACTGACCAGGTCACTTTGTTACTTTTGTGTGTTTATGTGGCAGTAGTAACAACTGGATCAGAACAAAAGGCTATGCTGAGACCTCCCTTCTTTATCAGTGATTCAAAGGAGATAGAAAAGCACATTCATCGTGTTTGCAGATAAACTGGGAGAACAGTCCAAACACTACAAGCACACAGTCCTATCTAGGCATGTTGAAGTGAGCTAACAGAAGCCTTATGAAATTTAGCAAGGACAGGCTTCAAGTCCCACACATGGGAACAAAGTCTCTGGCAACAAAACAGGCTGGGAATTGGCTAACTAGAGAGATGTTCTGCTGCTAAGGCCTGGAGGGTTGTGGAGGACAGCAAGCTGAGCACGAGCCAGCAACATGCCCTGACAGTACAGAAGGTTACACAGTGCCCTGAGCTGCATCTACAGGAGCATGGCCAAGAGTCCCCACGACTCAGCTCTTGTTAGACAGGATCTACAGCATTGTCCAGTTTTAAGCACTAGTCCCAATGAGAGAGAAATCAGTGAACTAGGAGAATTCAAAAAGACACCTCTACAGCTAGGACTAGAGCACTTGCATTACAAGGAGAGGCTGCAGGACCAGGTTTGGATCAGCTTGGAAATGGGACAGCTATAAGCAACATTCAGCAGCAACTGCCCTGTGCCTATAGGCTACTGCTTTGAGGGGAATATTGGACTACAAACCTTTTGAGATATCTTCCTACCAGAATTATTTTAAGATCCTTTGATTAAGGCTGAGAAATTCATGATAATGCAGCCTCATACTTCCAAAAAATGGTTATTCCACTGCAGGAGTCAAAAAAGGTTGTGCACTCAGTTCCAGTAAGTATAAACTATGAATTCCCGGACTGAGCAGATCTTTGAGGATTCTATGAAACAGGCAAAAAAAAAAAAAAAAAAAGTAAAGGAATGTGGAGCATAGCTTTTGCGAAATGAAGCACACTGAACTCCTCTCAGAAGATTTCAAGTGAGTTTCAAGATCCATGCAAGTAGAGTAGGAATAAGTAAATCAAGGTAGGCCAGTGTGTTCCCCCCTCATGCATTCAAGAGGGGTAAAGTTACACAGACACTGCACAAGACTTGAATTCATACATAATGTGTTGAAGAGCAAAGGGCCAAATCCATGTGTTCAGTTTTCAATATAAACTTTAAAATTTACTTTCATGGACAATAACATAATTCCTAGGGTATCCAAGCCCTGCAGGGTCATTTTGACAGATTGCACGAATATGTACTGTGGTAGCTTGAATACAATATGTTCCTTATGAAAACTCTAGAAGGAAGTTTTTCTATTTGGACTTCTGTTGAATGCTGCTTTGACTTGGCAGTATCTCCAGATAAAATCTTCTTGCCTTTTCTACACTTCTGCTAGCATAAAAATCAGAAGTTATCATGCCTGAGTAAAGTACCAGTATACAAACTTCAAACATGCTTTCTTGGAATTAACAATCTGAAAAGTCAGGATAATTTTTTTTGCGTACAAGAGAGAATAGATTAATGCCCCCTTTTTGGAGAATGGAAGAAAATTCTCATCTTCCATAGTGACCACTGAACTTGTGTTAGAAAACAAAATATCTAGTTTCTATTGCATCACATATCATTTTAAGGTACTGTAGGTATATACAATGCAACATGGCAAAACCCACTTCTTCCTTGAAAAAAATAGCTGTATATCCTGAAGAGGCAACAACCACTCTGATTTCCCCTTCCAAAGAGGGGGAGGAGAACCTTGGGGTGAGATTTTGAACCACCTTAGGTAGGAGATATTTTACAACTGTAGGCTTTTCTTCACCTCCTCTCCCTTCTCTTTTTTTTATTAAAAGAAAAAGCTTATTAAAGAAAAACTTAAAAAGCTAACCATTATTTTAAGATTACTGTTTTCAGTAGACCAACTAGTTCAAAATACCTGATCATCTGTTACTGGAATAGAAACAAAGTAATTTGGTTTATCATGTAGGCGTTTCTTAGGCATTTCTTGTCCCAGATCTTCCTTCTGGTCTTGTAGACCTTCTGCCCTTTCATGGACCTGGGCATCATCTTGGTCCTTCCTGGTCTCTGCAGCTCTTTGACTTTCTTTTTCAGAAGGCAAGTCTACTTTCAGTTCTTGCTCCAGGGTCTGGTGCTGCAGCTGCCCTTCTATCACCATAGAAGACAGAGGGGTTGATTTTTGGATGAAAGACTCCTGAAGTTGCCTTACTTCTGCTGTTTCCCCTTCATGGCACTTGTGCTGGTGTTTTTTTACTGCTTCTACCTGTTTCTGCTCTTGGCACTGAACTCCTTGTGACATCAGCTCCACTGCAGCAGTTTCCCTCTCAACTTCAGATCTTGCCATTGATTCTCCTTGATTTTGTTTTGGTATCTGCTTCTCCCCATTCCCTAATATTTCTTCACCTTGGTCTCGG
>JAUBOD010000302.1:2144633-2163743 GCA_032353885.1 Nothura maculosa
TCATGAGGTTCCTCTCTGCCCAACTCTCCAGCCTGTCCAGGTCCCTCTGGATGGCAGCACAGCCCTCTGGAGTGTCAACCTCTTCACCCAACTTGGTATCATCCACAAACTTGTTCAGAGCGACTCTGCCCTTGTGCAGGTCATTGAACAGCACCGGCCACAGGTCTCCAACTGGACTCAGCCCCATTTATAACCACCCTCTGGTTGGTTGTAACCAGATGAACTCTGCCATCCAGACACTTCTCAGTTCACCTCACTGTCCACTCATCCAATCCATGCATCCAAAGCTTTCCTATGAGTATAATATGGGAGATGTTGTCAAAAGCTGAAGTCAAGGTAGACAACATCCATGGCTTTCCCATCACCCATCCAGTCTGTTATCCTATTGTAGAAGGCTATCAGGTTTCTTAAACATGACTTTCCCTTGGTGAATCCATGCTGACTACTCCTGATACCTTTTCCTTCGCATGCCTAAAGATGCTCTCTAGAATGAGCTGCTCCATCACTGTTCCAGGGATGGAGGTGAGGCTGACCAGTCTGTTAGTTTCCAAGCTCTTCCTTCTTGCCTCTATTGAAGATAAGAGTGACATTAGCTTTCTTCCACTCTTCCAACAACTCCCTCACTCTCCAGGACTTCTCAAAGAAGACAGAGAGCAGCTGAACAACCACCCCCATCAGTTCCCTCAGCATTCTTGGGTACATCCCATCCAAGCCCATAGATTTATGGGTGGTCAGTTTGCCTAATATTTAACCCAAACCTCTTCAACCAGTGGAAGGTCCTCCTCTCTCCTATTTATCTTCTCTGGGCTCTGTAGTTCATGGGGCTAGCCTTACCAGTACAGACAGAGGCAATGAAGGCACTTAGTAACTGCCTTCTCTGCGTTCTTCGTTACCAAGGCATCCTCCCCATTCAGCAGCAGACCAAAATTTTCCCTGGTCTTCTAGTCTTCCTCTTACTGCTGATGTATTTATAGAAGCCCTTCCTGTTGCCCCTGACATCTCCTGCTAACTAATTAGACACAGGCCTTGGCCTTCCTCATCGCATCCCTGCATTCTCTGACAATATGCCTATATTCTTCCCATGTGGCCTGGCCCTTCTTCCACATGCTATATGTGCTCTTTTTCTCATTAAGTTTACCCAATAGCTCCTTGTCCATCTGCGTAGGTCTCCTGCCCTCCTTACTCAGCTTTTATTGTAAGAATGCACCAAACCTGAGCTTGGACAAAGTGGTGCTTGAATATTAGCCAGCTCTCCTGGTCGCCCTTCCCTTTAGGGCCTTAGCCCAGGTAACTGCTCCAAGAAGCTCTCTGAAAAGGTCAAAGTTGACCTCTTGAAGGCCAGGTAGCTATCCAACTTCTCACCCAGCTTCCTCTACACAGGATCGTGAATTCCAACAACTCATAGTCACTGCCCCTAACCCTCACATTTCCCACTAGACCATCTCTGTTATCAGGTCTAGCAGCACCCTTCCCCTTGTGTGCTCATCAGCCACCTGCATCAAGACATTATCTGGAATGTTCTGCAGGAACTTACTGCCCTGTCTGTTCCTGGCTGTGTGGTTATCCCAGCAGACATGAAGGTGGCTGAAGTCCCCCAGGAGGTCCAGGGCCTGTGATCGGGCAGCTGCCTGTAGAAGGTTTCATCCACTTCCTCTTCCTGCTCAGGAGGCCTGCAGTAAACTCCCACAACAGTGTCAGCCTCATTGGCCTGCCATTTTATCCTCACCCATAGGCTCTCAACCCATGTTCTGACCTCCCCTGTGCTGAGCTCCACACATTCCAGTTGCTGTCATATAAAGTGCAACTCTGCCACTTCACTTTCCTGGCCTAACCTTCCTGAAAATCCTAAAGCCCTCCATGGCCACATGAGTCATGAGAACTGTCTGATCATGTCTCAATGGCAGTGAGATCGTGGCCCTGCAATCACACAAGCATCTCCAATTCCCTTTGTTTATTCCCCATACTCCATGTGTTTAGAGGCATTTGTGTTGGGCTCCCAATGTGCCTCTCTTTCCTGTAGGGGCAGCTGCAACCTATGTTGGCCTTCAGAAATTCTCATATTTTGAGATTTGGCATCTTCAGTCTTAGGGTGCTCTTTACAGGCTATGGCATTAGACTGCTGTGTGGCATGACAGACCATCAGTTACCATCTTGTCTGCTTCTCCAATGATAACACCTCCTGCCTCAAGTCTAGTTTAAAGTCCTCTTGAACCCTTCTAACTCATGACCTAGCCCTCTTCCTGCCTTTAAAAAAAAACAGATCTCATGGGATATCATCCTATCTGGTGCCATGTAAAGTTTCCTGTTACCAAAGAAGCCAAAGTTGTGGCAATGACACCAGCCATGGAGCCATGTGCTGATGGACAATATCCTACTGTTGCTTTCTATATTGCTGCCAGCACCAGGAATACTGGAACAGAACATGACTTGTGTGCTTGAGTTTCTGATCATCTGCCCTGAATCCCAGCAGTCTTTTGATTGCCCTTCAGGCTATGCATTACTCTCAGAGAGAGAGAGCTGAAAACTAGCAGCATCCCACCAGGAGATTCAGCCTCACCAAGACACCCCTGCTACCATGATACTCTGCCCTACAAATCCATTTACCTGAGATGTGAGCACTGTATTCTTGCCTATCTGCAAGAGACTGTAATGAGGCATGTAGCTAAAGAAACCCAAACAAGTGTTGTGTATTTGAATAATAAGAGTACCTCTGTAGGTATTTGGGGGAAGGGGGGCACGGGGGGAAGGTAGAATCCAAACTTCTAAATCCAAGCCAGAGAACATACACCTGCATCCAAAATATTTTAAGCTGAAGATAGCTTTCACTAACTTCTTTTTCTTACATTTTTAACCTACAGAGCTTGTGCAAATCCAACCAGCAGGTTGGAAGCAGTAAACACAAACTCCAACAGCAGGGATTCTCCGCAACTCCATGCCAGAGTCTGTAAAGTGCCACCAAACGTGTTCACTACTATTGCCCTTGATGAAAAGTTTCCAAAAACACGCAGAAGTCAAGGTGATCCATCTCCTACAGCTATTGACACTATTTTGACAAAGATCTCAGGCTGTGTTCCGCTACTTCTCACTTCCCTAATCTTACACAATCAAATGCTGAATGCAGATGACAGACGTAATTAAACTTTGTTATTCTAAGCTTTAACTCTCCTAGTTTGAAATAATCTCCCTTGCCCAAGTAATTGCATTGTCTATGCTAGCATTTAACTACCACACAGTACAGAAACCTTGGAAGCCAGGCAGTGCTACTGCTGCCAGGACAGTTTTTTCCCCCCACACACACACTATGAAAACTGTCACTAGAAACTGTTGAACAGCGACTCAGCTCCAGCACCTCTGAAGGACAATATCAGAGATGTGCTACAGCCCCCTTTATCTCATAAAAGTTAGCCTCTCTAGTCAGAAAATAAGCCATGAGAAGAGCACAAGAGCTTTTAGACATTACTGTTAAATCAGATAGCCCAGACTCCAGAGCCCTTGGAGGGATGCTGACACAGCAAACCTGCTGCCCCTGACTGGGAAAGCCAAAGTCTTTCTATGGGCCTTGCTCTTTGTCAAGAGTCTCCCCCTGCAGCTCACTGTTCACAGTGGCAGTACAGGGCTTCTGAATGCAGCATATGCAGTAAATGGCCAGGCTCAGGTCTTTGAGTGCAGCTCAGTACTGGCAAGAAAACAGAGGCTTTCCAAGCTCTTATACATAGTCCACTACAATAGTTGGTTAGCCCATGTGTTCTCTAGGACCTGAAAAGCTGCTTGACGCACCAGTTGCTTTTCCTGCTGAAGCTGCAAGTTTATTAAATGCTCCAATACACACAAAGTAAAGGCATTTGGAGCAATCAAACCCTGGTGAAAAGGAACAAGTTTCTGAACAGTACTGCCTTATGACAGCCAGGGCCTAAAACATCCATCTCACCTAGCTTTGCAACAAGGCCATGTTTACACAAATTATTTTCCTCACTCATATGATGCATTTGCACAGTAGCAGAGCCGGATTTCCACAATGCACACCTCTAACTGCATACTTCACTGAATGAAAGCCTTAGAGCTGTTTAACATACTTGTTGTAATGCCATTTCAATATTCAGCACTTCTGTTTTGAAGAGGAAGAAACAAAAGGTCAAGGAACCTGCCATAAATACTCTTTATAGATGTTCTTTATCTGAAGTTGCCTTGCCTTATAAGTCACCACAAAAAGTCTATTTTTTTATTCTATAACAATTAAATCTAAATTAAACTATATCAGGAAAAAGCTCATAAAATTTACTTAGCTTGAGTTTATCTTTTTTTTTCAGTTTATTACACCTCAGTAGGTGTGAAATTTTGTCACAGCTGAAAAGAAATACTAGCACAATGAACTGAGAAACCAAGTTTAAATGCAATAAGCCATCAAGTCAGCTGTATATAATTATTTTAGCTAGAGAACACATTTTACTGGAGTGTATTTTATCCTTTCTCATCTTACATTTTGCAGGGTGCTTAATGCAGGTCAGGGAAGACATGGAAAGAGTAAGAAGGGGAAGAAACAGAGACTTGGTTAAGTAACACAATATACATTTAGAGATCAGTTCTGCATATACAGATGTCTCTAGAGCTTAAGCTAAACATATTCAGAACAAAGCAACCTCATTAGTTGCCATCTTTGCATAGAGTTATCAGTTAATCAAAAGGCACTGAGGTTTAAGAAGTTATGGATGTTTTCCCTTTATTAGCTCCATTTTTTTATAATAGGAAAGCAGAAAAATTAGCTCTCAGCTCTCACTAACTAATACCATACATGATGACATGAATTTTATCTTACTATTAGTACAGACAAATGCATAAAACTGTGCAAGCTTTTTTTTTTTAGTCAAAGACAGCTACTTAACTATGAAGATAATAAATTCACATTTTCCCCTGTTCTACAGAAGTAAAGTCAGGGAAGAAGAAGAATGTAGAGAGTAAAAATAGAGAGTAAAAATATGAGAAGTTGTGTATATGAACCAAAAAAAACCTAGATTTTTATATTTTTAATATAAAAATTATTATATTTATACTTGATAAAAACATTGGAGTCAGCTACATCCAGCCCTTCATAGAGTCATCATGTACTCTACAAAGATACTTCTTCCTTAGTGGCTCATTACAATTCAACACAATGTCAGACAACAGTGGAGGAATTGTTCCCAGAGTACAGATGAAAGATAAAGAGGGCTTTACTGGTGTTTAATGCTCCACCATTAACATATCTGTATGTGGGTAGAGTTTCCACCTTTTTCATTGATATAATACACATATAATGGCTGTAGTTTCTTGCAGAGTGACCAACAGTTTCTGAGAAAAACATAACTACATCCAATTTTATCAGCATATTATCAACATGTCATATAGCTTTCTTATTAACTAGTGTTTTAAACAATTAGAAAGAAATTAGATATGCAAGATAAGTCATCCTTTCTTGAATAATACATACTCCCACATGAGTTATAGCAATTATACCGTGTATTAGTGTGAGTTTCTGAATGCTAAAAGCAGGCCATGTGGATTCTGATATGTTCTTATTTCAGCAAAGCTAATACATTCATGAAAGCAGTACCCCAGTCATAGCTTTCCTTCATCACATCCTCTAAGCAACCATTAAACAGGTATTACCTTTGCTGCTGTACTAGTCTTCTACCTTAGAGAGACCCAGGATCTGTATCTTATTGGCTGCTTTCATTGTATGGTTTGGGGTCTCCCCTCAATGCACACAACCTACTCCCCACTAAGTGAAGTTAAAAACTTTGTTAAGCAGCAGTTCACTCAGCCACATTAGTCTGAATTTCAAAGTGTTTCTTTACACTGTCTAGGATGTAACAAGAGTCTTCACAAAGATAAACATAGTTATTTGCATAAGATAATCAGTTAGAACACACTTGAGATTACTTTGACTTTACTAGGCTTATCAATTATGCAAGCAAGCATCATTCTTTAAAAAGGTAAAATTCAACCACTTCTAATGAATAACAAAGTCAAAATATCAGGACAGAAATAAAGGATGAGGTGACAGATATCCAGCTGTCTGCAAACAGGTTTTGTTGCAATGTTTGGACTTAGTTATTGCTTCACCAGCAAGGGTTTTTTCCTCCTAAACAGGCAAATGGGAAAGATAAACTCAAGCCTTGATTTAAAAAACCCTTACCCCTGGTAAGCAAGGTTTTGTCCTCAGTCAGAAAGCCCTTCACTCTGACCTCCAGTACAGTTTTATCAATATCTCTGGCTATTGTAAGCTCCAAACAGTCCAGTATTGCCTGCAAGAAATTGGTTGCTACCAGCACTTCTGTAGGACCTGTAACGTGAGTTTCATGGCATCATGTCAGCTCTGCAAACAATTCCTCCTTTTTCTCCTGTCCAAGTAGTCTGGGCTTTATCTCAAAAAACTTGTCTGAGTGCAAGGCATGGCACTGAAATCTACACCAAAGCTGACACCTGTATTTTTGTAATAATGAGGTCTGAGCACTGTCCAGTTGCTTTAATAGACACATTCTTCTTGTATTTCCACATATTTCATCATGTCTGCAGCATTTCTCAGAACACAATACTAACTATTTGCTTTCTAGGTGTCAAAGAGATGACCTTTAATCAGGAACACAATGCACCTTATCACTTCAGTCTGTGCTTATGATGGTCTTCAGTACTA
Organism: Nothura maculosa; assembly: GCA_032353885.1. Classification (NCBI taxonomy): domain Eukaryota; kingdom Metazoa; phylum Chordata; class Aves; order Tinamiformes; family Tinamidae; genus Nothura; species Nothura maculosa. Next base: position 2,151,304 of record JAUBOD010000302.1, read on the forward strand.
CTGGCCACAATGATAGTCTGCAAACTAACTGATTTGCTTAGTAAACTAATGGCAATACCTCATATTCACTTGAGAAAAGCAAATATAAATTGTTTGCTCCTTAAATTTCCACATATATAGGAATATCTTAAAAGTCTCCATCTTAAGTAATTGAATACTTAGCCCAGGAAATAGAGGAAAATACAATACAGTGAAATCTTACATGCTTGTGTAAGTTTTACCTTATACATATTTCCATCTTAGTAGAGGCATCCAGGCCACTTATTGACATGTACTAAATTTGTTTCCACATAAAGTCTCACTAGACAGCCAGTTACACAAATATACTTCAAAGAACAAGCATGGAAATACTTAGGCTTGACTGTTCTTTAAATTAGAGCACATCCAGGGCCAGCCATCAGCCAGATGGCAAGTTAATGCCCAACCATGATGGCATACCCCCTCTTCAGTCCTAGCAGACTCCGACCCACACTGGGCAGAGACAGGGAGCCTATGACCATGGACATGCTGCTCCCAAAGCAACACCTATGGGTAACTAGAGAACTCTCAGGAGAGAATTCATCTGAAACCCTTAAAAATAAACTCATTTAATTTGCCTTTATCAGGAGGTTACGCAAAACCCACAAGCTTTGTATTTATACCAGCAAACCTAAAAAATTTTGTAAAGTATTTCTTTGCAAAGGGACATCATTAATTATCTTTTACTTTTGAATCCAAACATCTTAAAAAAAAAAAAAAAAAAAAAAAACTCTTTAAGTTTGAAATACATAATAGTATTCACCTCAAAAATCATCCAAGTTTACTCTGTTGGTGTTTTTAAGAATGTGTATTACACATACTTCTTTGGAAATATTTTAGAATGAATAATCGGAGTCTTGAATATTGATGTATGTAAGCTAAAGACACCAAGTCACAATTTTGACATTTTTTTGCCATATAAACAAAAGCCTTGCTCCTCTTGCAGTTCATTCTGCACTGAAACTGCAAATCTTCCTATTCAGATATGAAAGCTAATGCTTTTCTTCAGAAGCTCAGCCTCCCTACCTGTGTGCTCAAAGATCCTGGCAAAAATCAATGCATATGTATGATGGAGAGAGGAAAGGAAAAAAGCTTCTGGTTCAGTAAGTAGTTCTCATTATGCATGCCTTCTGTTAGAGGAACAGAGATCCTTTTTCTAAAGATGATATAAAAGCATTTGAGCAGGGGGATGGAAGCTGTGACGTAAGAGGCAGCCAGTGGATAGACATATGGAGGTAGAAAAATAAGAAAGATATCAGCAGTTGGCAAATCTCCTCTTACATTTCACATTCATATGCTCAGCATATTTAGACACAAAGACTGTATCTAACAGTCCAGCACCAGAGAGATTTTTTCATTCTCCAGAGAGATGCATGGTTTTATAGACATAGCTCCGTGCAGAACAGCAAGCCCTTAGCCATACAAAATTCTTAATTTACTAATCTTTTCATTTGAGTTTAAAGCCAGAAATGCACTGGACATTAGCAAAATTACATGATGCACTACTATTATACTGTAGTGTAAGTATGGATTGGTATCTGCTGTTAAATTTAAACATTGCATTTTTATCCTGAGAACATGTAGCAGAGGGAATTGAATACAGCAAAGTGTTTGTGATTCTTGACTTATCAAGAAAGTAATTTTCTTTTCAGATTGAAGAATTGTTATTGGATATAAAGAGAACAGTCATCCCTAAAGCTCTTTCTGTAAAGCTTTCTGTCCTCATTGTGGCAGGATGATGCCTATTGTTTTCCAAATTTCTCTCATGATTTTTAGGGATGTATTTCCACCTGCATTACATCAATATATCCAGGGGATAGTTAAAAAACCATGACTCTCATCCCTCTGAGTGCTTACTATACTATGCTTCCTTCATACTCCTCTTTGTGATGGTACTTGTGTACTTGAGAGAAAAAAAGCTTCCTTGACCAACAAAAGAACTAAGAGCAACCTACTGACAGTTATGACTATGAAAACTGTTATTTCCACTAAGTCTGATCAAAAATAAAGTCTCTGCAGGGATTCCTCTGACTTTCCCTATTAGTAGAATTTATTAGAAAGGAAGGGTCCCAACTATATGCAGAGAAGTAATTAAGGATTCAAATCATCCTTCCTAATGATCCATGATTATCCACAATGGAATTTAAGTTTGCCACATTTAGTATGGTACACCACGTTTTACTAAGCCATCAAATATATCTTAAGTTAAAAGACATGTGATGATACTCAACTTACAGGCATGACTTAAAAAAAAAAACTCTGAAAAAAGCTCCATTTTGTATTTAGATACCCAAGTTACCAGATCTTCAGAAGCAGATCAAATGCAGGACTTTCCCACCTTCTCTCATTTTCCTGCCCTTCTCCCTCCCAAATCTTTCACTTCCCGAGTCTTTCTATGACCATCACTATGATAGCGCCAGTGACATATATCTTTGATAATTAATTCTCAAGGGTGACAGTCAAGAACTGATCTCTCCCTGTGGCCTATCCTCCTTACTTAAGCTGCTGTGCAATTATCAGACATAATAGGCTGAGTCTCTTTGCTGGTAATGGACATAAACATTACACTTTAGGTAGGTAGCAAGAAGTAATAAAAATCTACTAAGTACAACAGATTTAGAGATATTTTGTGATCAAGTTCAATCTTCAGAGAAGAGACTATTCTGACACAAAGGATAGTTTTGCCATCATGCTTCAGTAGGCACTACATGGAGAGGGGAGAAACAGCAGCTCTAGGTCTGTATTACAAATGCAATACATACTTGCTGTTGTTTTTAAGGAATGACTGAATTTGATAGGCACCTAGAAGAATTCTGACATTATCATTGTACAAACATCTTGGAGATTTCACTTTTCAGTGGTCAAGGTTCTGTGCAATTAGACAGGTCAGAAACTCAAATAAGAGTAGCCTCTTTTGTAGGTCAGCCACTTCATCATGTGATCCTGTATTCATGCACTTCAGTGCACAAAGGGATAGCAGAAAAGAACATAAAGGGAAGCTTACAGCAATTACTACATGAGATTCCCCAGGGAGCAAAGAAATATGAACTTCTGAAATAGCAAGCTTGTTCTAAAAGTTCTGCTATATTTACTAGAAGTGTCCACAGAAGATATTTTATCTAATGCTATAAGATAAGCAATTACTATATTTTTGAGTACACATTTGGCATGTGTATAGACCTATACATTCTAAAGTGACAACTTTATGAATTTTACTCAATCTCTAAAGTCAGAAACAATACTAAACTCTCAATTAACTGCTCAAATAAAGTATAAAAGTGTTATTTACAGAACTCACTTTGTCTTTATTATGGATTTTTAAGAAGCAGTAATTCACCTTTCTGCATGAAGAGGGGGGCACAAGGGAGACTACACAAAGCTATAAATACTACTAATTGCTGAGTAAGACGCATTATCACTGAAATGAGGAAGTTTTTCCTTCTCCTGTACTCCTTAAAAATAAGGAAATTGAACCTTTACATCAAAATACTGGCATGGGGCAAGAAAGGCTTCTGCAAGTACATCAGCAACAAAAAGAAGACCCCCAAAAAAACCAACAATGCAGGTCTACTGCTAAATGAGCACCTGGCGACACTGAACACAAAAGTTTGAGATACTAAATGCTTTCTTCATCTCAGCCTATACTGGCTCCTGAGATTGGGGTGGAAGAATTCTAGAGCAAGGAATAGTTATCCTCAGTGAAGTAGGATCAGGTTAGGAAACTTTTTAAATTTGGCACACCCTAGTCCATTGGCTCTGTTGGGGTACACTCACATATGCCAAGGGAGCTGGCCTTTCTACTGTAAAAATGCCCCTGGCTCATCTTTGAAAGGGTATGTTGACTGGGAGAAAGCAAGTATCACCCCTGTCTTCAGTGAGAGCAAGGAGAGCTCAGGGAATTAGAGATTGATCAGCCCCACCTTGATCACAGAAAGGACAAACTAATCCTGAATACCATTTCCAGACATGTGAAGAACAAGGAGATCATGAGTACTCATCATGAATTTAACAATTGAACCTTCTACGAAGAGAACACCTGACAGTCATCTCTGATGAGAAGAAAGGCTTAGCATATTAGGAGAGAGCAGCAGATATTTATCTCAGCTTCAGTAAGGCTTTTAACAGTGTCTCCAGTAACATCCTCAGACAAGCTAATGAAGTACAAGCTAGATAAGTGGTCAGTGAGGTGGACTGAAAACTGGCTGAACTCCCAGCTCAGTCCAGGCTGAGGATTGCGATCAGCAGCACAAAATCCAGCTGGAGGCCAGTTGCTAGTGTTCCCCAGAAATCAATACCCGGACCAATACTGTTTAGCATGATTATTATGACTTAGATGACACAACTAAATGCTCCCTTAGTGAATGCTCCTTTGCAAATGACACCTAGAAAGAGAGGCTGCTACAGCAGAGGGTTATGCTGTATCTCAGAGAAACCTCAACAGGCTAGAAAAGCATGCACAGAGGAACTTTGAACTTCTCTTGGCTTTCCAAATTGAGATATCTACTACAGCCAAGCTCTTAATAAAGCTGATAGAGAGCCTAAGAAATGTCATAGGAGATTTCTTGCATTGCCAAGCAGAAAAGAGGCAAGAAATAACAGCTACTGCAAACAGGTCTTCAGAATCAGCAGTACAAAACAAGCAGTGAGAGAGGTCAGATAGAGACAAAAGGATCTGCTCTTCTCATTATGTGTTATCTAAGCAGCACTACCCATTCCTGCATCAACATTTTAAACTCACAAGGTATCACTAAAGGTAATAAAGTGCTCTCAGCTGCAGGTTACCCTACCAAAGGCACACTGCAGAATACTCTTGCAGCAAGATAGACCTGTATTATCAGTGCTGATCTACAGGTCTTGGGCAGACAAAGCAGGAGATTTACACTTCAAAGCTACTGATCTGGCATTTTTCCTATCAATAATCAGCTTGATGTTATTATCATATGCCAAGCCCAAAGACCAACTTTTAGGATGAGAAAGACTTGACTGTCCTTTCTTACAAAGTATATCATCACACCAGAGATAAAAGTATTAAAAACTACATGCAGAAGTTGCAGACAAGTAGGACACTTTTCAACTGTTCCCCATTTAGGTGGTTTAGGATGCTGATAGCCAGTCAGTAAAATCTATAGATTCAGGTTATTGTTCAAGCTGTATACCTTTGAATGCCCATTAAAGACAATAACAGGATAGCAGTATAATCTAGCATACTGAGTGGTCATATTTTCAAGGCTCAAGTTCCTACAAACATATATTAGCTAGTTACTTTGCATTTGAGATTATTTACTATATGGACAAGCTTTACCCAAAAGAAAAAAAAAAAAAAATTGTCTCCAATCATCGTTCTCCTTTAAGGGAACAAATACGTAACCACTTCAAATAAATCTCTCTCAGAGGTTTCTAATCAGTTTAGTTGTACTTTCAAGCACAAACAAAATATTTGCAGTTATTTGCAATAAGATAAAGAATAGTTAGCAATCTAGATTCATAGAAGACTCTCAATTCCTGCTGTATACACCAATAATAGCAGACTACAATACAGCACTTGATGCATCAAGAAACACTTCTCTAAGGAAGATGCCTCCACAAGCAACCATAGAATTATAGAGTACAATTTAGAAGTCATAGTAAAAGGTCATAGCATAAGCATGACAAGCAGTTAGTGGATAGTTCTTTGTAGTAGATTTACCTTACTGCCATTAACATTAAATTAACCCCTGACACACTATTTTCTCTTCTCTTCCCATTCCTGAAGCTGTAGTAACCTTAACCATTTCTCAAGAACATGAAATTAAAATGTAGCCTAACATTTTTCCATACAGGCTACTTTTAAGATGATATATTACAACACTTTAAACCTCAAGGTCATAGCTAGAATTAAAAAAAAAACAAACTACAAAACTAAAATTACCTAGCTGTTTACTCACTTACCTGATGGGAGCATTACTAAATACTTGCTAGAGAAACCTCTTACACTAAGGCAAGCATGTTAATCAGCAATATTTATTGGGCATTAGTTACTTAAAATGGTTAGTTAAATGTTCCAGTAGCCAAAAGCCAAGCAGCTTTTAGGGGATGAACTTTTATATCAAGTCCCAGTCACATGACAGCCTTTCTCATCAACATAACTTAGATGCACCTGTAGGAAATAAAGCAGTAATGCTGGGGAAAGAAAAATACCTGTAGCTATGCTATTAGTGTTTACCTCATAATCTGAAGGGTACTAAAGCATACATTTTGGTCCACCAAATGTTTCTTCAGAACATTGTGTGCTTGAACTTGTGTTCTTAAAAGGAACACCTGAGTCTTTGGGATACTCTCAGGTAAGTGTTAATGAATAAATGCCTAAGGCTAGTTATGACCTACTTGTATAAGAGTTTCTTCTTTTCTATGTTCTTTCTTTCTGTGTTTCTCCTTCTTCCTTGCTCTGTATATGCTCTGAAACTTAATTTGAAATTAAATGATTCAGGTGGCATTTAGAGATGGAATTGAATTAAGGAGACGTTTAGCAAGCTTTACAGAAAATTGAGGTCTTTAGCATGTTGTTTTTTAAGTAATACAAACAATCAGCTTGAGGTGAGGCTGATAAATTCTTTTGGAAATAATAAACAGACTAGTACTAAATACTCACACCGAAGACATTAATATGGCTAGGTAGAACAGTGAGTTTGGATAACAATTCTTTTAGAAGTAGACTGACCTTTGAGGAGGCAAGAAAGTTAATGTAGTAAATAGTGGTATTGCACAACTTAATGGTATTGCTGAATTTTGTTTTCTCTAAATCATACTTCAAAGGAAGGATGTAGATCACATGCTGTGGGAACAACAAAATTTAGCATTGCAATCACTGTTAATAACAATGTTTGGCTTCTCATAAAATATATTACATTAGATCTTTATATAACCCTGAGAGAAGTATTTTATGAGAAATATTGCATTGATTATGAAATGAATTGACTAGTAAAATAGTAAGGTCCTGAAATGTTACAGAGCAAATCTAGAAGCTAAGACTATTTTCTTTTTCTAAGGCACTACCATTTTGAAGGAATTTATCAGTCAGAGGATGCCCAGTGGACTTACCGTGCCAGAGCCAGGCTGTTTTCTCTTTGCCCTCACTTGATAGCCAGCTTTCTCTTGGCCATTTGTATCAATATGCAGGGTATGTCCTAGGGAGGAGCTGCTCACCGTCTCTTCTTGCCCACTGCTCCTGACAGAGAAAAGAGATGTATGAAAACTTTGAAAGTAACTGAGGGATCCATGTAATGCTCAGCATAGGTAATTGGTGGCAGAAACTCCATAGGATATAGCAAACCTCATGCTGGATAAGGGAAAAACGTCTGGAGACCCTGGAGGAGCAATGATTCATAGGCTCAAGTGCTGTGGCCCATCTCAAGGGAGGAAGCACATGAGCATCTTCCTCAACAATGGTTATGGGGCAAAGTAACCTTTATTTTATACTGTCATTCAGGATGTGATTAGTATGACCTTCTCCTTCCTTTAGCAGGCATATGAGCCAAATAGTGTCCTCCCCTTCTTACCTGTCAGAGCATTGTATTGTGCCCACCATGGGATAGCTGGGGAGTGCACTGCAGATGGGCTGTAATGCGGTGGGTTACGTGCAAGTGGGAGGAGCACGTGGTGTAAGGCTATTGCTAGTGAAGCAGATGTTTAACGTTACTGATCTTGGTTATTTTTGTTCTGTTAATTTTGTCAATAAAACAAATATTTGATGCATGCAACAGTTCACCTATTTCCCTGGCATAGTCACAGGGTTGCTAAGTGGGCAGACTAATGAAATTTGGTGCCTGGCATGTGGGCAAGACACTCATGGCATTGAGAACCACCAAGGGGCTGGCTGTGTGCCAGCACCACAGCTGCTCTAGGATGGCCTGGTGGGAATGGTGAGCAGCAAAGGACTGGCATGTGACAAATCTCCATCTCAAAAATAATCTAGAAATTAAAGATAAGAAATTAAAACTGCATTTTAAAGACTTGAGTATTTTTTTTTTTTTTTGGGGGGGGAAGAGGGTGTTGTTTGGGTTTGATTTTTTTTGTTTCTTGTGACATAAATGTGTTCCTGACTTTGGAGCAGATTGGCAATAAAATATTTTTATGGTAACTAAATGGATTGCTCCAGAATTTAATCACTCACAGAGGACTCATCCTTTCCATTTTGTGAATGCTGTCACTTGAACAGCTGACTCGATTACATTTTCAGAAAGGTAGTCTGATAAAAAGGCAACGATGTTTGAATAAAATGCTTTTAATCTTCTCTCTTTTAGATTTCAGTTGGCTATGTAGGTTTTCCTCCAGATACATATAATCACTAGCTCTTCTATTGTGCTATCTTTGTTGGAAGTATTATCAGAACTATCTTCATCAAAAGGGGTTTTTTCAGAGGCCTCCCTTGTTCTTATGTGGAAACTATATGCCCTTTACAAATTAGATACCTCAATCACTTAAGCAGTGGTAATGAATACTTAATCTTGCAGATAATGACCTTTCTAAACTTTGAGATACAAACATTTTTGTTTTCCAGGAGGCTGGCCTCTCCTTAAGGGAAATCTAAATCATGTTTAGGATTTTACACATCTAGTTCATAAGCTGCCATTTTTTTTCTGTCCAAATGAAACCATCTGATGGATCTGTAAGAGGAGGTTGACAGATAAGCTCAACACTTTTTCTTTGTGCCCAGTATGAAGAAGCAACTTTGATGGAAGCTGATGGGAGATTAAGGCAGCTCTTACCTTCCAGCTTATTACCCACTCTTCCTCTGCTTTTGCTGTGCATCAAAGATGGATGTGCTTACTCTTCTACTGGTAGACCCAGGGCAGAAGTGCTTGGTGGACTTTGCTTAGAGGTCTCTGCATATATTAATAAACAAGTTTGATGTGCTGTATGAACTTGGCCTTTGTGAGCTGTCTTAAGGAGATGTAATAGAGAGATTTTGATATTCAATTCTGAATCTTCTGCATGTTTTCCTACTAACGGCTTTGCCGTGTGTGTAAAAGTCCATCTTGTGCATTAGTAGTAATCATTAAAGTAGCTATATAAATAATGAAAGAATATTTTGGATTGTCCAGCTTCCCAAGTGACAAGGAACTACATAATAAAATACACCAGTGATATATGCAATGCTTATGCAATTGCACAGGAAGTTTGGAAAAAGTGACTTCTCACAAGCACAATCCTTCCTTAAAATGACTCTTATGGGACTGTCCATTAACAAACAGCTGTTTGGAAACTGCCATTCACTAGTACCTGGACATTTCCCTTTCTAACAGCTCTGGTGCTAGCCCATTATCAACAACACCCCTTAGGGAATACCATAGTCTTAGATCTGGCTTTTCAGGAAACAAGATGATCTTTATCTACCTGTGTGGAGAGTTGACAGCTACTTGCTATGAAGTACACCCAATATGTGAAGTGAATAGGTGGAGAAATGAACAGGTGAAACACCTGGGAGGCACAATATTAAAATCATAATATTTTTTAAAAAAACTTTGCCATCCAGGTACAAATATACACAGGAGACCTAACAGTTAATTTTTTTAAAGTGTCTGTGTCTTGGGATATTATTCTCTGATTTTCTCCAGTTCCTGTAGAATAATTTGGCTGCCTGTGCAAGCTCGATTTGTGTGTGATTCCACAGCTGCAGAAGCCCATTGATATGTGGTGGTGAGCAAATCACTGCATTTTTTTCAGGGCTCAGCTGTTTAAAATATACTGAATGCAAAATCACTGGTAAGTTACAATGTGTTTAAATTACTCTAATTAAAGCTTCTGTAGTATGGCACAGTTCATGATATTTCATTGCAAATTACAGTTCATGTACCTACTATGGCAAGCAGGCGTGATCCCTTATCTCTTTATTCAGAAACTGGAAAGAATGGAATGGAAAGAACCAAACTTTTCAAGCTAAATTGCAGACTTACTAGCTGATGTCTTTTGACAATTTTTTAAGAAACTATGGAATGAGATAGAATTAAATTGTGGTTCTGAACAGCTTCATTTAATAGTGGGAGGAAGAAAAATCCCTCCTCAAGAAGCCTTTGATCCATTTCTATTTTTAACAGGTTGACTTTACCATGCAAAAGGGTGCTCTTAATATTGCTCATCATGCCATGCAAGTATTTAAAATAATATTCGTACTGCAAATTTCAGATTTTAACAAACTACATCAGGACAAATCAATCCAGTTTCTTGTACTGGCACATCCACACAAGAGAGACATGGAAATGCTGGAGCATTGGCACAGAGGGTCACAGTAACATCTGGATAGTTGCAGCACAATCCATGAAGTACTTTTAAGGCTTGTTCAGCCTTAAAAGGGAATGGGTAAGGGAAATGTAATTGCTACCTACAGCTGCTTACAGGAGGGTTATAGAGAGGGTGGAGACAAACTTGTCAGCACTGAACAGTGACAATACAAGAGTCAATGTTTCAGACAAGGTAAATTCCTGCATGGCATATAAGATAAAAGAATTTCCCAGTGAGAGTATTAAGCATTGGGATAGGTTGTCCAGAGGAGCTGAAGAGTTTTCATCCTTGGAAAGCATCAAACTTTCACTGAACAAGACCAGACTGTTTTTCTTTAAGTCTTTGCTGATTACCAGGGCTGATTATTTCTTAATGTTGTCTAGAGAATATGCAGAATACTTCCTTAATATCATTTTTAAGGAAAAACTTCTACATACTTGAATACTTCACATCTTGGTCATCCTTCTGAAATAACTCTAGCTACTTCTCCCTTTGCACTTCAGATATGTTTTAAACAGGCATGTTTAAACAGATGTGTTTAAAGGCATTTCCTGCCTTCCTTTGTTATTCTGTCTATATTTTATGGTTTTCAGAACTGGATGCTAAACTCTTGTTGATGACCCTAGGCACCACATATTGTAAAATAAAACTGTTTCTCTATCTTAGATATGATACTGAAGTAACATCACACAAAATTGCTTGCTTTAAATAATTGATAGTTTAATACCCCATTGCCCATTTTTTGTGTATTGAAGTTAAGCTTCCTGTTATATTTGCTCCATTTCTTTCTCGGAGATAAGTTTTCTTTTTCTCAGACTGTCTTCTACAAATCTTCAAAGAGAATTGCCTTAGGATTATTTTGGCTTATTTACCTAGAGTCTTTCCTGGAATGTCACCCATCCTGGAGGTTAGAATCCTTGAACTTTTTATCTATATTACGCAAATTCTACATTTAGATCCTAATCCTCTGTTAAAATCTCATCACAATTAATCTTAAATGCAGACTAGATACAGGTATAAGTTTATTACACTCATTGTAATGCCTAACAACTTAGATCACTCCCACCATAAGAAGCCATTGCTTTTCCTTATAATTGGCATGAACATGAATACTAGAAAAGTGGGCTACCACTTTGATCCTTCTCCTTACTTTTTCTTCATCCAGACAATATGTAGAAACTTGCTGTATTTGTTTTTTGCTAGGTTTTGATTCTTTAACCTTGTCTCAGATGTACCCTTCACTTAGCTTTGATCAGTGCCTGATCTTCATATTGATACTCAATTCAGATTGGGCTCATTCTCATTTTGATATAGCTTTACTAAACCCTTCTTTAAAAAGTAATCTCATATAATGAAAATTTCACAAGTTTCAGGTGAGTTGATATTACTGAGGTTATATTCTGTGTTATTTGGATAGAAATTATGTACTTGTTTTCAGAACAAAACTTTGCTCTTAGTATCAATAGGATTTTTTCATCACAAGAACAGGACATGGATTTGATCCAAAAACTCATAACTCAGTCTGTTCTGGAAGAACAGCAATATATGTATATATATATAGGACCTGTTAAAGACCGATGTTACATTTTTGTTATTTTGTTATATTTAGAATTATGATTTGATAGTAAATGTACAAAAGAGATAAATAGGTACTTATCGAAGAATGAATTACTCAAAAATGCAACTACTTGGAATCTATTATTCATATACAATCAGCACTTCCCTATTCCCACAGAACAGGTGCAGCATAATAGAGTTTAAGGAGAAATAAATGTTTGCAGGGAAGCAGTCTGTCCTTCATGGATAACTTAACACAAAGCAGAAGGAAACACAGAAATAATCTTCATAGATTTTATTGATCTCCCTTTATATTATCACAAGCTAGGAAGCCAAGCTATTTATTGACTGAACTTTGGATAGCCACATCTGATTAGCTCAGCTTTCATGAGCAAATCTTACAGTTCAGTGAAAACACTTCATGCTGTCAGAAAGTGTAGGATGTGAGGTTACCAAACAGATGTCATTTTTCTTCTTTACCAAATAAATTCAAAAATATTCAAGGTTAACCTTATCATAGCTGATGACAAAACAGAAGGTGTTGACATGCTTCTGAACTTACATTTTCCTCTGTTTTATTCCTAAAAGAGGTAAGATATATGTCAAAG
>JAUBOD010000302.1:2163843-2174649 GCA_032353885.1 Nothura maculosa
CATCTTCTAATCACCAAGATTTCTCCCTGTGAAGCTCCCAGTTCATGAGAAGGGCAGATTTGGTTTCTCTCCCGGCAAATCGAAGAGGATTGAAGGTCGATATTGCTGGGGTCTCTCCCTTGCCACTGTAGGCACAGTCACAGGGAAGCACGAGGAGGACCATAGGGTTCTTGATATCACACACTCCAAACCCTCTCAGCAGTCTATAATAAACTTAAGAATGAAAATTTGCAAAGAATCTCTTTGCCACCAAGAAAAGCCTGGGGATGTATTTGTCCCCATCCCTTCAATGGAATGAAACTCATTAAACTTCTAATTATTCCTCAGTTAGAAAGTAGACTATGCGCTATACTCGCTGAAGGTGGGAAAAGGCTTTTTGCTGCTCAGGGCAGATAGAACCCTACTGCAGATCCCAGGTCTGAGGATGGGCTTAAATGTGAACATTTACATAAGATAACATTTAGCAGGGTACCCAAGGAGCTAGATGTTACTAGAAGCAATGACATAGTCAGCCTACTATCTTGTTTTTGATCTCCTTACTAGTATGTTAGAGAAAGGTTTAAAAAACGTTAGACTTAAGTTCTGCAGGAAGAAGGAAGAGGAAAATGGCGGGGGGGGGGTGGGGAAATAAAGCATAAACCTGAAAAATGAATTTTTACAGAACACATTATCAGACAAGGGCAGAATTTCCTTTAAAAGATCTTAATGAGGCATTCAAAATTTGCATACCAAACTTTAACATTTAACTCCAGCATCTCTCCTGCCCAGCTCTCCCTTCAGAAGGTAATTAAAATCTATCTCAATGCTGCTCAGACTGCTTTTTCCCATAGCTTCTCTAAAATATATAGCATTGAGCTACATATTTTATAGCATTGAGTTTTAAGTCTAACCTTAATGATGACTTTAGATTTACCTAACCATGTATCAACTTAGGTCCTTGAAATTTCTCTCTGTCAGTCAACGTGCAGAAGAACCCACTCCTCTCTGCTACAGCGAACAGTTCTTCAGGGGATCCACAAGGCAGAATTGCAGCTTTTTCTGTCTCCCTTTGCAGATCCCATGAGTGTACAATTTCCAATGCAAGCCCTTTCCTCTGAAGGAAATTCATTTCCAATTTCATATTGCATCAGTTGCGGGGCTAGAAAGTTGGTGGACTTTTACTGGCATTTTCCTAAGCTTCTTAAATTCATTACAGCTTAAATCCAGTAGATAAATATTCACAGGATTTTCTATTTAAAATTACTCCTTTTGGGGTGCTTTTTTATGAGCAAACTTATAAAAGTGCTGCCTGGAATGAAATGCTAAGTAACAGCATCTCGGATTAACAAACATCAATTTTAAAAATAGCTGCTTTTAATTACTGAGCTCTAAATCAGAAAGTCAGTGCAACATCAAGGGGCTGCTTTTTTCTATTGAATGTGAATAATATTTAAAAGTGAGGTGTCTTCTAACCCTTTAATTTACACCTTCTATGGACAGTTCTGACTCATGGTTTTAATTTTCATTGTTTTTTTCTTTGTGATTTGCAAAAGGCGTTTCAAAGCACAGAATAAATGAAGAGACCTGATCCAAGATTCCTTGGCAAGTCTCTCTGCTATTGTGAGCAGCATTGCTTGCCAAATATCCCTTTCTAAACTCCATAAGGACAGAGTTTTTCCCAGTACTCTTTGGACACTTCAGCTGTCTCCTGAAAATTTCATCTGTGCAGATCTGTGCAGGTGGCTGCTTCTTTCCTATTGTATTGCCCAATAGTAACATCCTTTCTCGTCAGAAAGGTGAGAGAGAAATGCCTGGTTTCTATGTCGCTCCTCACCAAAACAGAGAAGCCTCATGTGTCCAAAACTCACATTGAAATACTGGCTTATATTATAAGTTGCCAAGGTCAAGCTCAGGTATGCCTCTGAGATATATGTAAGCAAGCCTTTTTTTATTCACTCAGAGTCAGTTAAGGAAAAAGCTCTTTCTACGAGATTAACACAGCCTCAGGGCTGCTGCCATGGAGCTTTCTGAGATGAATGAGATCATTCTTACCCACAACTGAGACAACTTTCATTCAGTTGTTTGTTACATCCTAATGATGACTTGTAACTTCCAGTAGGTGACGCCTTTTCTTTCCTTAAATAATGGAAAAACTATTTCTCACCATGATTTTATCTGAAGCCAATTGACCCCAGAGGTACTAAAAGCAACTGGTGTGACAGCTGCTCGCTAACCTCCTGACAGAATATGGAGGAACGTTTATTAAACAAACAATGTTCACTTGACCCAAGGTTGACTTTGAAGTTTGATCTCTAGCAGGAAGACTTATCTAATGATTAAACCATGGAATTAGTCTCTTAGGACCATATCTAATAAAAACCTTGGGTGCTTATAACTCGGATGCTGCAATTCTTCATTTTAGACATATGCTGACTGCAATGAAATCCAAGGACAGAGGGAGATGACTTAAAGCTATTCACTGAGCAAAGACCTGCTCACAGGCAGCTGAAAAACAGGGTTAGTGTGGGAGCAAAGGCTGGACTCTGTCCTCTCTGGACGATAGGCTCCCAAGTAAGGCACATGAGATATGCAGCAGGGCAAGATTCATTGAACCAGAGAGGAGATCTTAAGGATGCTGCCTCTGAGCTTGTCAGCACACAGATAAGAGCAGGAAAGAGCTGCTGCTTTCAGGCTGTTTTACACTGCATGATAAGAGAATAAAAAAAAAACATGCAAGTAACTCTCAAATCAGAGAGCAGAACCGAGGGGTCCCCATTTCACTGGCATGTTGTGGCTGTGATTTATGGAGAGCAGGCACTGACTGGGAAGGTAAAAGGAGGATCCTTGGTCTCCTTTGCACAGCAGACTCACATGGATGAACGGATGGAAGCACATATGGTTGGCTTGGTTTATTTTTTTTCTGCTAGCAATCTCTCCACTTACTGAAACGCAAATCTGGAACTGTTAAAGGAGCCTTCCTCCCGCAGAGGTATGGGAGGGCTCCTGAAAACACTTAGCACTTGCCTAGCCCAAGGGAAAAGAAGTAGTGTCAGAACATATTGTTTAATGTCCTTTAACTAACTTTTTTTTCAAAAAATGTGCTGTAGCCAAACATGCCATCCTTAGTGTGAGCTAAAATGGTAACGTAGCAGCCGAGAAAGGAGTTTTAGAGCATAATGAAACCAGCTTAGATTTAACATGCAAATTTCAAGAGATTTTTTTTTTTGCAGCAACTTAAAATAGTTAAGAGAATACTTCTACCACATGCAGTGTAGTGTTATTTAATGTTTTTGGTGGCAGCACCAGATCTGAGACACTGTGGTCAAGATATTTAAAGATATTTAGATGCTAACCCCTAAGAATGCAATGAAGCTTAAGAAGGGATTCAGCTTCCTGAGCATAGATGTCTAGTGGCATTGGAGACTCCCAATAGCGTACAATTCAGCCAGATAAGAAAATACAGAAAAATCTGTATTCTTCTGAAAGGCAATTGAATGGTATACTGTGGGGCAAATAAAATGGCAATGCTATTCATGTGAAGGTCTGTTTTTGAGAGTATATGTTCACTGCAGCTTCAGAGCCCACTCTGGCTCTGAGTGCTGCACTGACCAGTCTGCATCAGCCTTGCCTGGGAACTTCTGTATCACACTGGGTTTTTTTTGTGAGGGAGGACATTGAAACAGTGTTCAGGAACTTCATCCAGATTCACAACTTCCCAAGTGAAGAATATTTTTATTCTGATCTTTGAAACGTAAGTGAAGATTTGTATCTTAAATATTGTATTGTATTATGTGTTGATAGAGTACCATACAGATTTTCAGGGCTTTATTAACAGTTGTTAATATGGCTAATTGCATATATCCCAGCCAAAATCTTCACCATCCTACACAGGTATTTATCTCAGCGAGCAGATTTTGTTTGCTCAGATCCAAATTAGAAAGTATTTAAAGCAGATAGCACATCTCTAAAAATAAAATGAATTTACAATGAAGCCTTAACATTCTGTTGCTAAATTTCACACATCTCTCTTGATTTCTGAAGAGAAAAGGTAAACACATGAATTTCCTTCACCAATTCTCAAGTACTACTTGCAATAGTAAAATAGAAGTATTTCTCAGATTATTACTATGTGTTTTAAGTGTAGAACAAACGGTCATTCCCTTTATAGACAAGGAAGTCAAATTCCTGACTGTGGTTTGCACCATTCTTTTTTCCTTTTTATTGATGGGGATGTAAATTCCTATGCAAATTGAACAGCTGCTGTTCAGATACAGTTAAATAGAACATGGGAGGATGGGACCAAATTACTTCTGTCTACCTTAACAGGTCTTTATAATAAGATTTACTGACATGGTCTTGAATCCTGCCAAGTTAAATCATCGCTTCAACCATGTACAAATTCTTGTTAAAGTGTATTAACCACAGTACAAAAGGTTGGGATAATGGGAAGATCTGAAAGTCAAATGGTTGCAATGAAACCCAACTATTGCTTATATTTAGATAATTTTCCTTAAAAGTGACAGTTCATTAAATCTCTAAATTGTTTTATTTGATACTTATGAAATTCTTTGCCCGGATTTCACAAACTAGTGAAAGGAGCCTTAGAATTCTGCCTGCAGATTGTGTAGAAGTAGAACTAATATGACATGCAGAGCTTTACAATCTTATATAATCTTTTTGGCTTGGTAGAAAAGTGAGACATAGACCATAAAATATTTTTTCAGAAAATCTAAATGTCTTCTCATATTAAAAACTAGTTGCAAACTTTAGGTTTAACAAAATGTCATAATCATTATTTTAAAGAATCTTTACATTAAATATATTTGATATCTCAGTACAACTCGATTATATTTTTGCAATGGAATTATAGAATATAAAAAGGTTTTCAGTTTTAGTATCATACTAAAATTTTGATTTGTGTCACAGAGTCCAACATAAACAGTATTTTCAAACATCTAGTTAACCAAAATGGAAAAAGACTTCTGAAAATCTGTAAATGAAATTATACGATACTTTGTTTTCCCTGCCCCAGTTCCGCTTGAGTTGCTAGTTCTTCTCTTCTCCATCTCATGGAAGTTCCCACTCACTGCAAGGAATGCTTATATCAGCCATAAAGATAACAAGAATGACTGAGACTGTCCAATGTGCATCTCCTGAGCTGTGTGCTCATAACCAAATGCTATCATTACTGATCTAGAGAAGAGTTAAAACTGGCATGATTTTATATTTGAGTACACTATATTCCTATACATGAGTATATATTTCAGTATATTTCAGCTGCTCTTCCAACTTGTGGAAGAGAAACAGGTTAAAAAGTGCACTAAAAATGCTGGAGTAAAAGCTTTCAGTTATTCTGAAAACCAAAATGAGGGTTAAAAAATGGCTTTTTATGACAGAATGAGGATTTTTAACTTTGCCTCTAGTCTCCGAAAGGCCTCAAACCTCAAATTTATAGGATAGTTTTAATTATAGCAATTCTTTTTAGAAGAGCTTTGTCCTAAAAAATGCAGTAAATCAGTAAAGAATTTGTTAGAAAATGTTTTTTTTTATATTAAACACTGCTCATTTGTGTGCATTCACCACACATAACAGCTCTATTTCTGCCTGGGACATTCCCTGCCATCTGAGACAGAGCTATATTGTGGATTATAAGCACTAGATATTAGATTAGATTATTAGATATCAGGTGATAAATAACATTACAAAATACATATTTTGCTTATGTCCTGAAACTTGAAGTTGTGGCAGTTGATCACATGAAGCACCACAAACTACTACCTGATCTGGAAAGTGGGCCCTTTCATTTATCTCACCACATTTTTACAAGCCAGAATCTCACAGGAACACAGGAGTGCAGCTTAAATTGCCAATTTTTTTATTATTATTATTTCTAGGCACCACTAGCTAATATAATGTTCTATTATTTTTCCTAATCTATATGACCTATATATTCTGTAGTAGTTCCTTAATTTTTTGCTATATTAAGCAACTAATTCCATGAACTATGAAAACCCAAGAGTCTGAATATATAGCCAAATCTGTTCTCACTAAGCGAAACAGTGGTACTGAAAGACATGTTCAAATACTTTACTGAATTTGGAGGCAGCATTAGTGCATGTCAATCCAGAGCTACCCTCTTACCAGGAAAATGTAGTGTAAAATCATCAATAGATGAAAGTTGCTATCAGTGGAAGCATAATGCTACTCATTTTCACAATAGTTTAATTGTTTTCAGAATATGAAGTGTTTAGTAGGATTTTTCCTGTTAAGAGGATGGATCCAGACTCTTCTCACTAGTGCCCTGCAACATGACAAGAAGCAATGGGCATAAACTGAAGCACAGGAAGGTCCACTTGGCCATAAAATCTCTTTGATTGTGAGGGTGACAGAGCACTGGAAGAGGCTGCTCAGAGGGGTAGTGGAGTCTGTTCTAGGTGTCCCTGCTTGAGGGGGGTGGAACTGAATGATCTCCAAAAGTCCTTTCCAACCTTAACCATTCTGTGATGCTATCCCAGCCAGCCCTATTTCAAATTCCACCTGCTATTTTCTCTTGTTATTTCTGGAGGGAAGGAGCCATGCAAATGCAGTATAACTGAGGAAATAATTATGTATTAAGAAGAAATCATCCTTTTGGATCTTTTTTTGTATAGCATTTCTTTTTACTTGACATAAGCTAAACATACAATATAATGATACTGTTTGCAATTCCGAGTAGCATGCAGCAGGCTTCATGAGTCATATCACTGTCTCTAGGCATAACTTGAAATAAAAAAAAAGTTAATAGCAAACTTACAAATATAATTCCATTTGTTTTAACCACAAATTCTTCTTTGTAATGCACCATTTTCCCTTTCCTCACTGCAACAACAAGAAAAAGATTTGGAAAATATGTTTTTAAATTACTTGTATGTGTGGAACTTATTAAATTAATCTTCTCTTTTCAGTATAAAAATAGATTAAAACTCAAGTCATTTCATGCTCTGCAAAGAGTGTCAATAAAAGTGAAATAATGTTTGTACAGTTTAGTTAGGCAGGTTAACCTTTCCAAGAACATAGAAAATGCTTTGTGGAAAAAGAAATTACATTCATGTGTCCTTTTGGCTTCATACCAGCAGTTTTGTAGTATATCATAAAAGAGCTGAAAATACCTGTATTGAATTGCAAGTATTCTGATGACTGCCCTGTGACAGATTTAAGAAACCCAGCAGTCAAAATAAGTAGCTGAATTTTCTGAAAGACCAGGTGCTGTGTCAGTTCTGACATCTGTTCCAGAAGAATCTTGTCCCTCTCTAAACCAATGTGATCTTCAGTACATAGCAGCTTTAGAAGTTTTAGCTAGTTCATGTTATGCTAAGTACCCTGACACTTTGAAGTGTCAAATGCCTCTTGAGATATTTTAGCAATATATAAGCCCATTTCCTTTCAGAGACAATTCAAGACAAAACTATGAGAAAATGATTTTTTTTTTTTCTGGGAGATTACACCTATTGCTATATTAAGTGACAGAAAATCTTCCAGTCACTGTAGCCTTGTAAAATGATCATCTAAAGTCTATGATTTTGCTTATATTCTTTCTTTGATTGGGTGGCTGAAGCTCAGAAAGTGTCTTCTCTGAAACAAAATGACGTGCCTGTAGGAAAGCTGTGCACATAAAAGGACCTAGAAGAGTGTTTATCTAAAATGGAAAAGGCAGGGTGATGTGACACAATGTGAAGAACCATATTCAGTTTAATCATTTTCCTTCACACATTTGTTCTCCTCTATGTAATAGCCTACTTTAATCTGAAAAAAACAGTTAATTATGAATGATTTTTCTCCATTCTGTTAATTTTAGAGGGACTTCTAGAATTAGAATCCTTAAACCAAATGCATTTAATGTACAAAAAAGATAGAATTGCTGCTAATTAAAGATAACAGTAAATCAAACACATGAAACAATCACATGCTCTACTGAATACAGTTACAGCCAATGTATTGAACAGTGAGACATGTACTCTATTACCAACGAGAAAATAGGCTGCCTTCTCTGATATTGCAAACTTCTCCCCGTTGAGGTAGCATTTATCCATTTTTTTTAAATGCCACCATCCTGTGATTTACTTCTAGGCAACAAGTCTTCCCATTGTTTGGCTCTAATTCCCCATTATGATACAGTACCTTGTCTTAGACATTGCAGTGCAAGCAATGGCAAACCAGTAAATGATGTGCAGGTACCAGAGCCAATACCGTTATTGACACTGTCTATTTAAACAGCTATAGATGGTCGATCAATGGACTTTGCCAACAGAGAACAGCATAGAGCTCTCATTATTATTTCCCTTTGCAGTTTTTTTCTGTGTCTCCAAATTTGTTTCCTTTACTGATGGTTGTATGAGGCTCCAACAGAGCAGAGCTGGTTAGTACACAAGGCATAAAAGAAATCAATTATTTAAGGTTTGAAATCTGCTTACTCAGTCTATTTGGGGGATTTTTTAGGTATTGAATTAACTGCTTAACATCCACACTTCTGCATGTCTCTAAAAGCCAAGACAGTTCAGTAGTATTTTGCTCTCTGTCTTGATGATATGCTGAGACACTTGCCATCTTGGCATCAAATTACATGCCAATTGAAAGCTGTTAGCTAAATTCAAGCTCCCCTTCAAGAAAATTTTGGAAGATGCAAATAGATGCTCATTAGGACAAAGCTTCCTCATCTACTATTTTTATAATAGTGATGGCATTGATGATGACTGGACTGAGCTTCTCCTGGGGAATACATCATTAACCTCAAGGTCTGGGCTTAGGCTCACTTATACTCCACATAATCTAATTGAGAATCTAGATAGTCGTGCAAGAAGGAGTCAAGAGGGTCTAATTTTGTCTAAAGAGTGACCCTCACTTATGGGGCTACGGACATACACTTGAACCAGCATAGTGTGAATAGTCACAGTGAAGTGTGAATATTGGAGATGCAACAACCATTATATTTTAGACTGCTGCTACTAACTCAGAAGTAAAGCAATGGAGCAAGGATACAGCTCCTCTGCAGGGATACTTTAGAACTGTTTAAGGACACATGGGCTGCTGGCAGATGCTAGCTAAGCTAGAAAGATAAACATAGGCTTCAAGTGGCTCTTTTTGCAGACATTGTTTATCTTTCTGGCTTGCTGTCACTAAATGAGAGCAAGAGGAAAAGCTCTGCCACCAGACATTCAGCACTTGGGAGCAAGCACTATGTCTTTTCTCTTTCAAAAAGTAATCCCAGCCATATTCTCACTTGTATTCAAGCATGGCTCTGGGAGACAGAGGAGATTTTAAAAAAAGGGTTGTGACTTTTCTCATAACCCTTTCATACATTTTCCAGGCTCCTTGAAGTGTCTAAGGGGGACAAAAATACATTGTTCAGGAAAATCAGGCCCACTATTTTTAACAGGGTAGGAGAATAATAGAAAACTATTGAAGAATGAATACATAAGGCAAAAAAAAAACTTAAGCTTTAATTAGATTTGGAATATATCACATCTCCCAGACCAAGAACCTTGTGATTAAAACTGAATTTGTAGATTTTAGCTTTCTCTGTATGAAATAGTCCTTCCTCCTCATCCATTCTATTTTTATCTCTAATTGTTCTTGGCAGTCCATGCCAATCTGGCAATGCTCTGGATTTCAGTCCAAAACCCTCCAGTAAATGACCTCATTAAAAATATAAGCATAAATTGCAGAAAATTGTTGCAATGTCCAAAAGGCTGCATCCTTCAATATACCCAGATCCTTTAGAAACTAGCACCAACTGTAGGCATAGGTGGAGGGTCTCAGCTAGGGACTATAATCTAAGCCTATCCTGTTGCTAGATTTATTCTGGTGTGTGCTGTCACTCCATTGTAAGGAAGGTCCTGCTGGGCCCAGGTCCTGCTGGGTCCTGCTTTTCTCAAATGAACATTTAAAATCCGTATGAATTCAATGGGACAACTCTGAGTTTACCTTTTTTATTTGTATTTTTGTATTTATATTTTTCATATTTTTAATTGTCACAATACAAAAGCTACCACTTCAGATATCACACGCAGTAGCCTTTGTATAAATGATCTCAGGTCACTTCTGTTTACACAAAATAACATGTAATGGTGGCAGTTTCATTCACATTTCTCAGGATATGTGACTTAGAATTGTAGACACAGCTAAGCAAAACAAAAGAGTGGAAAAACGTGGATTGTTACTAAAAGTTAGGGACTAATTTTACCTCACAGTGTGACAGTGTTCCAGGTCTTTTATTGCTCAAAGCAACAACAGATTGTATCTTCAATAAAACTGCTCAGTAAACATGATCTAGGGACAGCTTTTAAAAGTCAACACTTCATCTTGCATTTTAGATCAAGCCAAGCAACAGCGGGACAAATTCTTTTATTTTATTTCTATGACTTAGTGCACCTTCGTACATTCCTACAGGCTTAAAGAAAAGATTTATTTAAAAGGAACATAGTGAAAGCTTGTCTTGGAAAACATAGGTTTACAGACTGAAATACCTACCATTGTGACTATGGAAACTCATCAGAAGAATATTTTCCTTATTTTACTGGAGTGTTTATTTTGTTCTTTTGACAGTCCTCTTGGCATAATCTTCTCCAGCCTTTCACATTCTGATTATTTTGTTATGTCAGAGTAATAGCCCATAGTCTCTTCCAAGGGAGGCTTCATTGGGCTCAGAGGCTGATCTTGCTGCAAGGAGCTAATGATTTAATTAGGCAGGACAGGGCAAGGCTTCAGTCTGGGAACATATATGCGCTTCGCTTCATGTATTGCTGTAATCCCGTTCAGCAAGTCCATGCACTCGGCACACCTGGCTGCCTT
>JAUBOD010000302.1:2174749-2197875 GCA_032353885.1 Nothura maculosa
TCGATTAAAATTAAATCAATTAAAAATTATATTAACATTTACTCAGCTGAAAACTGAGGGTCTCAGAGTGCTGCACTGAAGTCTATGCATATTCATTTCTCTTGGTTTAGTCTCCTTACTGTGACTATCCTGTAATGAACCCACCTTTCTTCCGTACTGAGCAATAACAGTTCTTCCCTAAAAACAAGAACTATGCCTACAGCTGTTTTTTTTTTTCTCCTTATGAGATCCTGTACAGCTCGGAAATGTTTTGGAAAAAGAGTGTTTAGGCAAGAGGTTTATTTTATGTTCTCCTAGTACATCTCTGTAGATGTCAGATATGCAGATACAGCATATATATTTGATGGTATATTAGCTATAAATACATAAATACGTACATGGTGTTACATTGACTATAAATATACATATACGTATATAGAAATACATATTTTCTGTGTTATGTTAAGAGAGTGTCCTATTAACTTCAGCCTCTTCATGCACAGCCCTCACTCCTGAGGGCTTAAAGGGCTATAGGAGAGCCTGAAATGCCAGATGGGGGAGCAGAAAGGCTAGGATCACAGCCAAGGGAGATGGATACTGCCCCCTACCCAAGCACACGGACAGTTTTAAGGAAAAATTATGGCTTGAAGCTGTATTGACTTTTTCATTGGAGGTCCCAAGGGAGGTGCAGGAACAGCTGTTGTGTTGGGGGGAGTGCCTGTCCGCATCGCATTTGCTCTGCCACCTGTTGTAAATGTGAAATCATATTGTGCATTGTAGAACCTGTGACAGGCTTTAATAGCAGACATAAATAAGCAAGGGCACGGCTGCAGCTCTTGCAGCTCTCTTTGGCCAATTGCAGCTCTGAAAGAGGGTGTCTGGGGGGGGTAAACAGCACCTAAGTTACAAAGAGACTTTTCAGCAAAGAGGAAAGAGAAGATTCACTGCTTATCATACAGCTAAGTTAAAAATAAATTAATTAATAGTCTCTTCTTTCATGTTTTCCCGATAGCAAAGACACAGGTCTGAACTGCAGTTTTAGTTCAGAGAGGTTCAGTTTATTCCTACACACTGAAATTTATACAGAAACCAACAGGTTTTTCTATTTAAATAAAGCATGGGAGAAAAAAAAGTAAAGAATACAATAGCCTTAGAAATCATATATGAAGATGGGAAAAAAATAGCCCCTAATGCCTGGTACACTACTGAATAATCACTCCGTTACCATGATAGCTGCACTCTTACCTTCAAAGAAATCATGCTGGTGAGAATGTGGCATGATGAATGACAAAAATAACCTTGGATTCTCAAAGAGCTGCAGAAGGAACTAATCAATCATGTTCTGGTTTTTGTTTTGTTTTGTTTTGTTTTCCTAAACAACTATTGTTGCTGATAACAAGTAAGTAAATAGTATTTTCCCGGAGGAGCAAAGCTGAATTACTCGCCTGATGACAAGTTTCCATACTGCAAAAAAATTCACTATTTGCCCATACTTTAAACTAGAGGCTATGTGTTGTGCTATCCTGCTGTTAAAGGATAGGCAGTAGAATAATCCAGAGGTGCTTTAGCTGGTTACTTTTATTCACTAGCACAAGATCTTTATAATAATAACATCCACCATTAACTGCTGTGATTGTTACAGGAATCAGCTGATCAATTAGTAAACAGGAATTTCATAAAGAAGGAAAAGGAAAGATAAAGTAAAATTAAAGTAAAATAAGATAGAATGTTGTAACATTACTTCACCATGAATATACAGAGGACTTCTGAACCTTGCAAAGAGTGAAAAATATTTGTTAATCTTTCTATATCCTGATAGTACAGGGGACACTCTACCTTATAAGCAGATGCCATTGAGCACTCTTACATACTAAACATATAAGGGGACACTCAACTTCTTGAGGAGTCACCTTAGCCCAGCATCCCAGATTAAGATGAGTGAAGGGATACTCACAACATGGTCCTGCTGGAGGATTTGTTCAAGTGTTGTTCCTGATCCCTGCTCAGTTGATCATTGCCAGACTCTGTTTTCTATGCCCTTTGGAAAGGAGTACGTGACTGAGCTATGGTCATCCTCACAAGGTGGTCCTTACAGTGTCTTCTGGCAAGTTTGGCCCCTTATCAGGTGTTTTGCAAGCATATTAGTTCTTTAGCGAGCTGTGTCTTTCTTTGTAAATGTTTGTGACCTCCCCCTTCCCTTTCTTATTGGGGAAAGCGTCCAGTCTTGCTGTTGCTTTTCTGTCACCCCTGATAGGCTTTTTTGCCATCCATCTGGTACATCAGTAGAGCTCAACAGAGTGTGTGCATGTCAGCAGATTCGTAGGTTCATTGTTAACATTTTACTCATCAGTACATGAATGGTCAGAGATCTCATTCATGATGAAGCTGTACATTTGATTTTAAGGACAGCCTAGCTGATGAAGCTCATTTTTCTGAATTCACAGGCTGTGTTGATACCTTATGCTGGTTGGACAGTGCCTGTACTTTTGGTTTTGAGAGGTAGCCTAAAGCTTCATCACCGTCTGGTAGGGCCAGATTCTACCAAATTTCTGTATGCACAGTCTTCAAGGACATTAATGCCTGGGTGCTGGAAAAAAGCCTCGGCCTAGGATCTTGGCAGCATCTTCCTCTCCCATTTACAAATGGATCTATTTGGCACAAGAAAACAGGGCTGAGTTAGTCATGTCCTGGGAAATGATTGACTGATTGCCCAAGTAACTGAGACTGAGTAGGAGCAAGAGGAGTTTGCATCTCTGCCTATATATTTTTCCCTGGCCACCTTGAACCAGGTTTGACAGTAGGTCAGAGAAATCTGAAGTTACACGGTATTAATATTCTGAAAATTTCATTAAAGTAGACAATAATATAGATGAAAAGGCTGTCCTTTCTTCAAGGGGGAGACTGCAATGTAACTTCACTTGTTACTATATATAGGCTACATAATGCACTTAAAAGAAATAAAACTGTCTAATTTACATAGTAAAGAATAAAGCAGAGATAAAGCTGCTAGGGAATTCAGAAATTTCTATAGGAACTATCAATGTGAGAATTTTATGAATGATTAGTTATTATTCAATTCATTCCTCCCTTCTGCTCCTCCTTAGATGGTTCCCCTGTTAACCTACTACAGCTCAATAAATACATTTAATTACTGTGGAGCAAAATAAAATTCTTGCCACAGAAATGTGCTTTACAAGAGCTGCAAAAAAATGTAAAGACTCACTGCCTGAGTTATGTCCACCCAGTGTGTGGAATGAGGCATAGGCCACATGGATAAAATATTATACAATCACTTAATTAAAGATGATCTCACAGTGAATACCCTGATGAAAAGTATATTGAGCCCCTGTTAGCTGTGAATGCATTTCCTGAATTCTGTGTGTATTTTTTCTGCAATGATTCCTTCCTTTCCCCTTCCTTTCCTTCCTTCTTTTCCTTCCTTTCCTTCCTTTCCTCCCTCTCTCCCTTCCTTTCCTCCCTTTCCTTCCTTTCCTCCCTTTCCTCCCTTTCCTCCCTTTTCTTCCTTTCCTTTCTCCCTCCCTTCCTCTCTTTCTCCCTCCCTCCCTCCCTCCCTCCTTTTTTAAAAATCAGGAAAGCAGATATACTTTGGATTTTAATGCTTACACTATTTATACCTGTAAATCTCCAGTATAAAGCTTTACTCCTGATCTCTTTGCTATGGAACAGTTGGCGGTAGTGCTGGACTGTAAGCACAGTCTTAGGAAATGAGGGAAGGTGAGATTCACACGTTGTTATTGGATTTTTTAGATATTGACTGATGGTGGAAGGTTGGAGATGCTCCAGAGATTAGTGTTGTTTTTGTAGGGCAAACTACTGTAGTGGTTACAGACCAGCTGTCTCCATGCTCTGGTTCCATTTCCCTCTGCTCCTGCCCATGTTATCTGTACTGCCCTCTGTCTCCCTTCCTTAAATCCCCACCATGGAGATGCAACCTAGAGTCATTCGTTTAATATGTGGACCAAAGGAACCATAAATGCAGTGCAGTAAAAACAGTGCATTGCCAAAACAAAAAAAAATAAAAAAGAGAGACAGAATGATCATATATTTCTTAAAATGGATGGTATAATAGATTCTTCCATAATCTCATCTAGAAAGCTGTTCTGTTGTGAGAGAACTGAGGGGAAAATATTCATCTGGCAGAAGACATTCATTCACACGGATCGTTTCCCCAGTTACTTAAAAAGTCAGGAAAACTGTTCATCAAACAGACTGTCAGTTTATGCCATGGTAGGAACTGCTATCCATTTTGCCTGGTATAGTAAGCCTGTTACTGCCAGGACAGATGTCTTAGAGACAAGATAAAGGCAAAATTTTGCTTTGTCCCTTCCTCAGTCCTTTGTGCAGAACAAATTGTTTCTAGCCAAATGTCCACTGTATCTTTTAAGACATTTGGATAACCTCTCTTCCCTCTAAACTTATAGTATCTGTTTCATAGTCATAGCTGATGAAGAGCTAATGAAACCTAGAGCCATCTCACTAGAGGAGCTTGGCTGCAAGCAGGTCTTTTCTAATTCCCATCCTCACATAATGCTAGAGAGTTGTGATCCAGAAGCTAAGCTTTCATTAAAAGCAAAATAAATCTCATATATAAATAGAATATGAACCAGGTCATTGTTGCCATTCAGAGTTTGCAGACAGTCTGAAATAATAGCTCTAAGCAATACATAAACTGCTCCCATCTTTCTCAATGTGGTGCTAACTAGGAAATCTAATTATCACAATTTAAATGTCAGCATCATTAAATATTTTGCTGCTGAACACTCTAGCAAAAACATCCAGCTAATGTGCTCTTATTACATTCCCAAATCACCTCCCACATTTTTACTACGTGCCAGAAGCGCCACCTGTCCTCTGCCCAACTGCCAAAACCTCCAAAAATGACCAAGCTACAAGAAAACTCTGTACCACCAGACCAGCAACCTGCGACATATCTGGAAAGGAGCACTTTGTGGGGAAGGTAAATGGAAATCATTGCTGAAAAGAATAGCACAAGGAACACTTTGCAGAAAGTAATGCTTATTTAATTGATTTTAATATTCATTATTATATTCAGTTCAGTTCAATAAGATGTTCAAGATTGCATTTTTTCTGCATCTGCCATGGCATTTTCCACAGGATTAAACCCTAAAAAATTGGGAGGATGACAGACAATTTCAGACCAGTTAGCTGAGGAGCTGGTAACAAAGATGTTGGCTATGAAAGTAATAAAATGCAAGTAAGGTAAATATTTGCTAGAAAAATAGTAGACGTCAGCTGCCAGTTCCTCTGTAAAACAGGTTTTCATTGAATGTTGTATATGGTGTGTCAGAGGGCATATTCCACCTCGAGCAAGTGATCTAGCAAAGGAAAATGTAGCAAATAAACTCTCGATTCATTTCACTGTCTACCCAGAGGTTTCTTCAGCTGAGACTGAAAATGTTTGCTTGAAACACTTGAATCAATTGGTCATTTCAAATAAAAGTGAAACTTTCAGACTTATGGTTCAACGTAACAGTTGAACAGTACAGTCAAACAGTCAACATTTCGGTTCAACAGAAATAAAGTGATCTATCTTCAACTACAGATAAACAAGCTGAAGATTGCATTGAATAATCTCACAGAAATCAATTTGACATGGAAGACGGCAGTAGGAGATGACCCACCATATCTTTTTATCCGTGATGTCTACTATTTTTAATAAGTTCAAGTAAAGCTATGCAAGCATGATGCTGTTTTCCTATAGTTATGCGTCTATATTCCTATAATTATGCATAGGAAGTAATGGCAAGCCCCGTATGGCAAGCAGGCAGATGGAGGATAAACTAACAAGCAAGGGGCACTAGGCTAGCAGAAGACTAGTAGAAGTTAACAGAAGACTGGGAAAGTGACTGGAAATGTTGTTTGAGGGGGCATATGAAGAACAGGAAACGTCCAGCTACAGTATTTAAAGATGCAGGCTATAAGCAGAACTAATGGGACTTATAATGACTAGAGCACGTGTGCTTATTGTGTGTACAAAATAATCTCAAAATGCACACTGTACACATGACAGCAAGAGAGACTTGTTTATGCCTAAGTGCCATAGCATGGGTCTGAGGTGCTGGATAGCTGGATTATCCCAGAAATGTCAGGTACAGAGCCCTATGCTTTCTACTTGCTGCAGTGCCTGAAGAACAGGATACAAACAGTAGGTCCCACACTGGGGCAAGTCATGTAGGTGAAGTGGCTCCCAGACAGCTCCTAGAGTCCTTGTGGCCAGGGAGGAACTGCTACAGAAATGCCCCTAGTGAATGCCTCCCACTTCTGCTGCTAAAAATAATATTGGTCAACAGGCGAGGCAGATCTGGACAGAGCAGCCAACACTACCTGGGTAAGGACAGAGGTGCCCAAAGCAAGACGGAGATGGATTAAGACATCCAAACTAAGGATTGCAACCAAACAACTCACTACCCCTGAGATGCCTCTCTGCACAGGGCCACTGGTGGCCACCACCAGGAGAACACTATGTGTGGTCACTTATGATGACCATAAAATAATAACATATCTTATGGAATCTATAATAAAATTTCCTGATTTTAAGACAAAATTAGGAATGGGAGCTATAGTACTGAATGGACAAATCACCCCTAAAATCCCCACTGCAAAACATATTTAATAGGAATGCCACCAGGAAAGTTGTAGAGATATGGGTAGTCAATAGTTCTTTTGCACTGGTTTTCCAGTGCCTCTTATATGAACAAGGGTATAAACATCTGCCCCAGCAATTAAATGTATGGTACAAATTGAAGATTACAGTCTCCCAGCTCCTGCTTCATTTCAAGATATTAAGATGATGTAAAAGATAAGGCTCACTGATGGTGACATCTTGGGAAGGAAGATGTCAAGGCATGAGCCTGTTTCTCCTTTAAACGATGCCACTAATTTTAAAGTTAAATGGAATGTTTTCTAGTTTCCAATCAGAAAAACAACATTCTTCTCAGATTATCTAAGAAGAAATGTGCTTTAAAACAGAGGCCAATATGGCCTGTATAGTTGTGACAAACTTTTCCAGCTTGTCAATTTGATTGTAACAGGAAAAACCTAGTCTGGACAAGTACCCACAGTGTGCTGAAAATAGAGCCTACTCGTGCTCTTGGAAATAGCTAATCAATGAGCACTTTAATACAGGAACTTTATTTCCCATCAGTGTCATTGCTCCTACAAAACTGGCATGATGCACTTCAAAACTTTTCATCTTCAGTGCTCCATAGAAGCTTCTTCTTCACTCAGGCTCTTCAGTTCAGTTTGTCCTTTTCTGATATTAATGTCTTTTAACCAAGAAATATAGCATGGGCTACTGGTTACTTTGGAGCTCCTCCAAGGGCTAATTGATAATTCGTTTGCTGCAACTTTGTCATTGCTTTAGGAACTACAAAATAATGAGGAAGAAAAAAGATGGGGAGTAGGACTGATAACCAGGCCAGGGAGAGCGAATATGCTGAGATTTTTAGGCTTTGTGAGGAATGGGGTACAGTTCAAATGGGAACTGTGTTGGGTTTGCAATGATACTTTGTTCTCGTGCTTTCTTCTGATCTCTCTCCAGTCTGTTCGTGCTCAGGGTTGGGAGCATGTGTGGTCTCACCGCAGCCATCCAGAAAGAGAATTAGTAGCTTGCTTCATGACATGATTAAAGAAAACATGCTTGTAAAACAAATACGAATTGACTGGGGTATGAGCACTGTCACTGGGAAGGAAAACAAACCTTGGATTTTAAAGTATTACTTTGAAAAACTATCAAGCAATAGAGGAAGAATTTAGAAAAATAACCAGATACTCTGTAGAGCATTGGATCTCTTTTGCATCAGTCTGTTGAGGCTCTTAAGGGAAGAAAAATCTTCCCTTGAGAGTTAGGGGACTCCCAGCTCCAGAAGCAATTCCGCAGTGAAACCTGGAGCCGATCTGTGCCTCTCATAAGACGGCACTTGCTGAGAGCACAATATTCCCTGTTTTCCACATAACTAATATGTTATTGTGCTACAAATACTTCTGCTCTTCTGATCTTACCAGACTGCAGACTAGTCTCTTTTGTGTTCCTGGGGGACCTCACAAAGGCAAATTATAAGCAAAGAAATGAGCCCCCTCTCTTTGTTGGCACATCCAGGCTCCTCAGGAATGCTCCCTTCCTGCGACAAGGGGCTCACGCCCGAGCTCCAGGGTTGAGCTGCTGCCTTGTATAAATACATATTGATGAGGGGAGAGCTCTGAAGTCCTCAGCAGTGGAAAATGCACTGCTATAGATCCACCAAACCATTTGAAAACTACATCCAAGCCTCTTGGTACCAGTAATATTTGAACTATAATAAAAGTAATTTATTTGGCATCATCCCTCCTACAGAGAAAACAAGCTAATGGCTTATTATTTGATAAGTGATTTCAATGGGAACATTCCTCATTCTTTAATAATGTTTTCATCCATAAAAAAAGGGTATCAAATCAATGGTAGAGGACTTTGCTAAGTAGAAAGCTTTTGAAGTCTCTTTACCTTAGTTTAAATGGTTTGCATAAGCAATTCAATAATATGTCCATTTTGAAAAGTATTTCATTGGAAGTTTAAGAAGTTTTTAACCAAGAAACTATCCAATGTCTCATAAAACTTTTGTTCTAATATAATATTTCTTGAACAAAACACAGACATAATGTGTTTTTCTCTTCCACCTTTGTATGCTCTTGCAATTTTACTTTGCTCAGCAGTTTAAAAGAGATCATTAAAAGGAAATTTAGAGATATCTCTTTTTTCTTGCCCAATTTGTTTCTTTCAAAGGAAATAAAT
This sequence comes from Nothura maculosa, assembly GCA_032353885.1. NCBI lineage: Eukaryota > Metazoa > Chordata > Aves > Tinamiformes > Tinamidae > Nothura > Nothura maculosa. The sequence continues at coordinate 2,183,538 of JAUBOD010000302.1, forward strand.
ATGTAATATATATATAACGCATAATATATAGCACATATATTTGTAAAACTATTTAAAAATGAGGCTTTTTATATTGCTTAGTTGTAGAAATTAGAGTAATCAGGGTGGTTACTGAATAATTTATTTTGCAAGGAGTCAAAAAGCCTGGCTACAAAGTAGCTGACTCATATTCACCTCTTAGGTGCCAACCTGCTTGCAAAACCTACTGAGAGATAATCATAGTTGTAGAGCTACCCTGAGGCCGATGGGGCTCTGCAGTGCAAGTCTATTTACAAGAGACAAATTGATTCAGATAAACTTTAGTAAAATAAAAAACAAATAAAGGTTGGAAGGATGAGGAATTTGAATGGATATTTGTTAGACTTTTAAACAAGTTTGATCCTTAGAAAACTCATGTTTATCTTTTGAGATAGAGTGGAAGCTCACTAGGGATTTTTTTCTGGAAACATCATTCTCTAATACTGCAAAATATCCATGGAAAGACATAAAAAAAGAACAGTAGCATGGAAGAAAAGTCTATCATATATCTCACAGTATTTGCCTAAACAGCTAGCAAAGAGAATTCAGATATATTTTCTACATGTGATTCATTCCTTTTTATTTCATATCAAATGCTGTTTTATCATATTTTTTACAAAGCAGAATTAATCTAGACTAGTAGAAATGACCATCTTTCCATTTCTCTTTGGAGATATTTATATTCAGATAAGAACCAAACTCAGGAGTCATAAACCTCCTGGTGAGAGTGACACAGCTAAATTTTTGCTTTTTAACAATTTTTCAATTTTGCTGAAAGCACATGCACAGTTTGAAAATACTGCCAGTCTGTGTGTCCAAAATGTTTATTCAAGAGCCCAGAAACTTTCCTTCCTATTTTACCCATATGAGGAGAGTCTGAAGCTTGCAGAGTGTATGTGGTTTTGCCAAAAAATTCCCACATCTCTTAAGAGAAATCCTGCAGGGTCATATTACATTATCCAAACAAAAACGGAGCTTGGTGGAAATGATAGGAAGAGGCCATGACTCATAGTCTGGAGAACGTATAGTTCTCCATAGGATCCATTACTTATTAGGACCCTTCTTGGGCCGGGGGTACAGTAAGTGAAATTGCATTTGGATCTGATGTCATCAATTCACCTCTCTGCAGTCCGAGTGGGATCATTAGCCTCCAAATCAGCCACATCAGCCACTCACAGACTGGAATAAAATTTGAAATATATTCTTGGAGCAATAGCTGAGGGTTTGCTGCATATAAACAAGATAAAACAAGTTGCATTTTGAGTTCCAAGGCAATTTTCGGATTCTGGACTGGTAATACTTTCTAGATAAGAATATAGTTTTAACTGAGAAGTAGATAAAAATGGCTAGTAAACTATCCTAGTTTATTATATTGTCTTTTGGTAGCATTTGCTATAGGCACGTTTGCAGGATGGAGGCTATAAATCTTGGATTTTAATTATAGAATTCTGAAGTTAGGAATATGGAGTTTATACTTACAGATCCTTAATTCTGAGTCATTCCTTCCTTGTTAATAGACAGAATGGTTTTGCCAATGACTACTATTGATTTTTATTCCATCTCAGAGTTCAGTGAAAAGTATTTTCATTTTTCACAAGGAGCATTTCTGCAAGAACAAAATTTGTTAGCATGTCCAAATTTTACTTTTGTTTCTCCTTTAAAAACCTTGTTACCTCATAGTAATGTTATAGCATAAGATTTATTCTCTGTATAAAGATTTAATTTGTAAAAGCTAATGATTAAAAATGGTGAAATTCCTACAAACATCCAATGCTTTATTGTAACATAAATTGAAATTGGTGTTAAGTAAATTATTTTTCCAGGATAAAGTAATCTTTTGTACCACAGACTTGTCTTTATTGTAAGAAAAATTCTTTCAGCCCCACAATGTGAACTGAACTGGCAGTCATCATCTTTCATCACAGTAACCTTGGGTGGTCAATATTTATTAGCCATTACTCTTCTGATTATATGAATGAAAATCTCAAATATTGCTCCAGCAATCTGCATTATTAGTTTTACTACAGGCTTGAAAATTAGTCAGTAAAGATCTAATTCAGGAGAGCACTTAATGTTTGTGCTTAAAATTATGTTCTTGTCCATGCTTTCCTGCAAAGGATTCTCATGGACTAAAACAGCATGCAATCTCATCAAAGAAGGAAGAACATATTAGAGACAGTTTTGTAAATAATATAAAAAGGTGAGAGTCTATTATCAAGCCAAAGTCTATTATTAAAAGAAAAAAAATAAAACCACAAAAAAACACACACAAAAACCTCTAAGTGTCAAAACTGACAATACTATTAATTTTGAAGCACAATATGTTCTCTGAAACAGCACATCCACAGACTTATCAACAAAATGGTAAAACATAAAACACGCGTTTGACCTCCTGGAAGTGCTGATGGCACTTTTAAGCCTTCTTATCTATATTCTCCTGCCTGGATCTCAGGATTTGCTCTCCACCAGGGCGAATCTCCAGAGCTGCACTGAACCGGTGAGGTCTGCTGCCTTGCACCACTTGAGACAGTGGCATATGGCAGGCAAAGCTTTCAGGTACAGCTGAAAGCAGCCCTGGAAGATTTTTAGCACATTGATTCGTGTGTGAAAAACAGACTGACAAAACGAGTTTTAACAGCAACAAAACAAGATATGCTGCTAGACTGTGTACACTGTGGGCCAGGGTATGGTATGTTGGGATACCAAACCCTAAGTAGTTCATAGAAAAAGCTACAAATTTCACTAAAATAATATATACATGGAAAAGTATATAAATTCTTATTCTTTACATTATTTTTAATTGTGATATATATATAGTATTTTTAAGTCAGAACACACATGATTCTTCTTGTACTGTTAATATCTCAGGATAAAATCCTACTGCTGTTTATATGACTATAGAGCCTTTGGGCTCACAAAAGAGATGACCATAAACAAGTGCAGTTTTGCTCATAAAATTTGCATTAATAATAGGGTTTTTTTTTTCTGTTTGTTCATTTATTTGTTTTTACATGTGGTCCCGTATTAATATTCAGGTTAGAAATCCCAGGTATAGCAAATGGCTGTTTTCTGTGAGGTCAAGTTTTCAAAGTGGACAAGCTGTATTCTTTCAACTACAGATTCACTGATTCAAAAAAAATCCATTATTTTATGGCTTCAGTTATGGAAAGTCTTTTTGTCCATTAAGATGACTTATGAAGGTGCTATTGATGTTAAAGAAGAATTGAATTCAGCCCTATCCTGTTCAATGCTTCTCCAATTGCCTGTATTTGATTTTAGTGTGCAGAGTTAATAAATTCTATAAAAGTAATCAAATTTGTCAATAGAGTAGTCACAGAGCTTAACTGATACTATTCTTTATCTTTTCAAGGGGTTCCTATTGTTTGCAAGATCTACTTCATCCTTCAGCTTATTTGAAGTCTTTGGTTTTTTTTAAGTAAGGCCCTAATGAATGTCAATATCATTATTTTTTTAATAAGAAGTCTATCTGATACCTGTTTTAATCATTAGTTTTGATCCCTTTGTTTAAAATTAAAAAAAAAAGATCCACATTGATACTTCCCTGAGACAAAGAGTAATTCACTACCTCTGCCTTTCAGTCACTCATACGAAGGGGCTGGACTAAATGTGGGGGGTTTAACTCTGCATGTTCCACTTGTTTTTGTGAAAACTTTTGCAGCTGTCAAGAGGTTTAACCCTTTCTTTTTGGAATCTGAAATCTGGGAGGATTTCAAGGACTGCACAAGGATGAAAATTATTAAGAAACTTGAGCCTCTGTCTTATGAGGAAATACTAAGCAAGTTGGGCCTGTTCAACCTGGAAAAGAGAAGACTGAGAGGGGATCTTATCAACATGTACAAACACCAGAGGGGAGAGGAAGGGACAATGTAAAGCGCAGGGTCCAGACTCTTCTCAGTGATGACCTGAGACAGAACAAGAGGCAGCAAGTATAAATTGAAACACAGGAAGTTCTATCTCCATGTGAGAAAAAAAATATTTCCTGTGAGGGTGACGGAGCACTGGAACAGGCTGTCCAGGGAGGCTGTGGAATCTCCTTCTCTGGAGATCTTCCAAACCGCCTGGGTGCCACCCTGTGCCCCATGCTCTGGGTGTCCCTGCTGGAGCGGGGCAGGGTGGACTAGATGATCTCTGGAGGTCCTTTCCAACCTCAGCCAATCTGTGATTCTATGAATACAGTGAGTGCCATGACCTAAAAACACATGTGAGGCAGTTGCACAGGAGGTTGCACTTGTGCTTTCAGTGTAATTTTTATTTTATTAGGTGCACCTTCTGCAGGTTATTGATCTTCAAAAATTTATGGAAAGGCCCTTCTGTAATTCATCAATGTTATTGAATTCCTGTAAAGACACATATAACAAGCTGAAATTGGTAATAGGCACCACTGTAAATGTAAGAGAGGAAAGCCTGGGAATGGACTGGGGAAAGAGAAGCGATCCCAATAGCTACCCCAATACTAGCTCCGATTCCTGGACCCTTTGCCAAGAATGGCACCAACCAACCCCAAAACACCTCAGGACTCGGGCATTTTTGTTCCCTGCTCCTTGCCTGGCTCTTCACCTCCCCGTATGAAAAGACAGCAGCGAGTACAATTTGGTGCATCTGCAGTCACACACTGCAATGAGAGACTGGTGCTGCTGGGAGATACTCCGAATAAATACCCTGAATAAATATGTGCCTGTGTTCAACGCAGACACCTGTTGTACTGAGGATTAAAGCGAACACTGCTGTTCCCCTGTGCTGCAAGACGTTTTCTGTTGGCACAGGAGCACGCGTTCGCATTTGCACCTCCAGACTAGAACTAATTTGTTGTGCCTGGGGAAAAGCTACCAAACCACAATTTATGTTTCCAAAGTTAAAAAAAAAAAAAGTTCAGTTAACTTAATGGCATTTTCTGGGGGCCACCTTGGGCATGTTTTTAGGGAAAAAATGCTTTCCAAGAGTTGTGAAAGGTGCACATTTATAGAAAATGCAATGATAGGCTTCACTGCTACGTAGCTACGTAGCATCCAGAAGATAATTTATTATGTTGCGGAGGTAGCGTGCACTGCTCTTTTGAAGAATTTCTGCTGAGTGCCCCAGGAAATCAAGCTGTGACACACATCTGGATGACTTGGCACAAAAATGGCATCACATTCAAAGACACGGAGCTGGCAAGAAAGAAAGCAGTGGGCCATGGAAGATCAGGCTTCTCTACAAATTCGCAGTTCCACAAGAACCGTGAGTAAATTGAAAAACTATAGCCAAGTAAGATCTTTTCTTCACAGTAAATGTTTTCTTTCATGCCACCAACCGTCCAGGCATGAAAACTTACCTAGAGAACAATCTAAAGGGCAATTGAGTAATATTTTACCATTTCAAAAACCTGTCAAGTGAGTGATCTCCAGCAAGTACCCAAGGAAATGAGAGACAATAGTAGCATGGCATGATCTACTATTTGCGCTAAAATAACAGGTGTGGAAGAGTAATACATTCAGAGAAATCAGAGCAGCTCAAAGAATTCATCAGGCTGGAAGTATTTAAGCAGCTGAAAGAGCTATTCATACAAATTAGATGTTGCTTTACTGTTTATCCCTAAAGGAAGAATGGTTTCATAACTTTGTGGGAGAAGCTGTATGGCTCCGAGGCTGTAATACATATCTTTTTCCATACTGTTCTGAGAGAAAAGTTCTAATTGAGAGTGGGATGGGACTCTGTTTGGCTTCATGAAGAAGGGTTTAATAACGGTAGGTTATATGCTGGTGCAGTGAAATGAGGGTTTTGTTTGCAGGAAGGCAAAGTTTATAGCATTCTAGGGAGGTTTCAAGTAAAAGCTGGTTATATGAGTTGGGTAAGATCTATTTGTTAAAATATAAATGTTTCCCCCCAAACACAGTAGGACCATGCAGTGGAAATCTGTCTTCTTGCTTGCAAGATCTTCCTCTGGCTTTCAAGGTTGAAAAGAGAATCTTCTAGTTCTGGCCGCCTTCAGGGACCACACACATGTTGTGCTTGTCTGGCTCTGCTCAGACACTTCTGAGCTGAGAACAAGCATAAAACTTGTGCTTCTTTCCATCCACAGTCAAATGCAGAACTTCAGCCAAACCAAGGCCCCCTTTCCTGTTTTTTGGCAATCAATTTCCAGGGAAGCCCCTCCAGCTGATGCAGCCTCTGTACAATGTGCTGTACCTTGGGTGGTAGCTCGTATTGTTTCAATTACCACAAAACAAAGAAGTTGGCAATTTCTCTTTCATGCAGTAGGAAAGGGAGATGATGACCATGCCCAGCCACTCCCGTGTGGTCTGTGCCTGTCCGGACTTCACACTCGTAGACACTCGTCAGGGCTTCCCAAGAGTGCAATGCACTGCAGAAACCTCACATTTAGGTCAACCAAACCAAGGACATATGTGATAGTTTGTCTGGTTTTATTGCACTTGTAGTCTAGACTGATGAGCCATTACAGGCCTGAACAGTTTCTCTGCCGTTTCCTTTCCTTGACAGAAATTTCTGATTTACTTCAATTCAAAATTGCCTAATTTGTTTTGAGCTGGATCATGGGGGATTCCATGGGAATCGTGTTCTATCTCCAAAATAAATAGAAATAGTTTGATTTCATACTAAGGTACGCACAGGCTTTGCATCATTAACTAGGCGATCGATGCGAATTTATTTAATTTTGCAGATTAACACAGACATAAATTTAATGGCAAAGAATGATAAAATGTCCTTTATTTTACAAGTGTGACATAGTTTTAAGTAAGCTGATATGTTGCTAATGATCCATAGCATATTTTATTCCATGAATGTTGGAAAATAGAATTTCAGTGAAGCATTTGCTGTTTTCTCCTTGAGAAGTGGGAAGAATGCTGCCCCATGAGGGCATTGAGATTAGGCCACATAAAGCATCACAAAGTTCTTGCTATCCTCCTTGGGGGCCAAGTTATGGAAGCTGCAAAATCAGCATTATACAAGATGAGATACTAGTCCTCAGTAACTTAGTTAGAGTGTGCAATTTGATAGATGTATACTACAGATCATTGTTATTAGGAAAGTCATTGAAATTACTCAGTAAATGAGGAGGCAATCAATAAATGTGGAAAGCTCAGTTAACATAGCAATGAATTTGTCATACACGGTTTACCAGCAAGTGATGTTTCCTTATCAACAGTGGAAAAAAAAATGTTCTTGTGGCATGATGGAAGAATAATGTTGAATTCCTGTCACTGAATGAAAATATGGTATGAAATGAATTTAAACGATTAGGTAGCATATGGTGATGTGGTGCGGAGATGCTCTCTCTGTCCTAGCTAGTTATGATTGACCAGTTGGATCATCTGGTCAAGTCCCTGGTCAATGTCAAATTGGATTTTCCATGTGTTTTGTATTAATCAGACTGTGCATTTTCAGTAAATTTCATAAATATAGTTTTAAATAAAAGTAATTCTGCAGTGTCTCAGATTGCTGGGACTGCGTGAGTATATTTATATATACATAGAGAGAGAGAAAGAAGCATTATATAAAAGTACTCAATATTGCTACTTGCCAGGTAGTCTCATTTCAGCTTTACAAGAAAAAGCTGTCAAGCTTTAAAACACTGCAAGAGGCCCTTACTGCACAAAGAAATCAATGATAAAATGCACATTGATTTCAATAAGATCCGTTTCCACCCAGAAACTGTATATTTGTTAGGACAGGCACACTGCCTCTTTCCTGTCTTTTTTTAAACACTTTGTGTGCTGATGATGTTACAAAAATAAAGCTGTGGATAACTGATCTCAGATAATAACAGCCTCTGACTCAAAAGCAGGATTTGGGGAGTGGGAAATGCTAACAAACATTGTCCCGGCCCCCACATCAAAAATCATTGTTTTAAAATGACCACATGTGGGCAAGGCAGTTGCAGTACACGGAGGACTTAAATTTAAGTGTCCTTTGGTTTCACTGCAAGCATGTGGGCTATGAGATTCCTGATATACACATATATGTTAATATGTATATATATATATATATATATATATAAGGAAGAGATTTGCACAACGTGGATGGGATGATCAGTGCCTCTGTGTTGGGGCAGATAATGCCAGGTGCAGGCGCTTGAGCAAGTACCAGGCCTTAGAAATGCTTAATTTAAAATAATAATAAAAAGAAGTCTCCACAGCCATGCAAAGGAGCTATAAAAGTTGGGGCAGAGGCCCCATAAAAGGGGCCCATGGGTTTGCACCATGTTCCAAAATCAACATCCCTCCTGTCACAGGGTTTTGGCTTTATATCACCTAATGCCACAGGCTGTCGTGCCAGGTCACCATAAATCAGATTAACAGCCTCTGAATGGCGCCTCTGCGAGGGATGCTTAGGACGGTAATTCTGGAGAGGGATGCTTAGGGTGGTAATTTTATCCAGGAGAGACTCCTGCGCAGTGTGCTAAAAGCATTAACCACCATGTGAGCAAAAAAAAAAAGTTTCAGAGCTGTTACAGCCTGTTAAATAAATAGGTAATGAACGCATGCAAACTCCCTCCTGCAACTTGTGCTGCTTGGGAAGTACGAGCATGAAGGGCTGGGAGAGGGTGGTGAGATTTATTTCCTACCTGCCCCAGGACGCTCCCGTTTCCTGCCCAACACAATGACTTGGCACAGCTCAAAGCTCGGAGAGTCCAACGTCTCTCGGCAGACATCCTGATCATTCCCATGGCCATTTTAAGGACTTGACATCGGTTCCTTTAATTACTGCTTCCCCAGCGGTGATGGGCACGGCCTCTTCCCACAGCAGCAGGACAGCGCAGGCTCCGGCCCATGTCCTAAGGAGACAGGATGGGTTGGGAGGCTGCTGCCCTGTCCCCAATGCTGCTCGTGTCCCATGGCACTAGGCAGAGCAGCAGTTTCCCCAGGAGCCTCCCCACTTCCCATGCTCATTTTTGTAACACCTTTCTTTTTTTTCCTGCAGCCTTCTTATCTTGCCAGAATTCCCTTCTCCGTTAGCAGAGGTATGAATCCCATTGTACCGTAAGATATAAGTCATTTCCATGAGAATTGGCATAAATCTGCATGGCATTTTTTTTTTTTTTTTTGGCATTATTTGAGCCATGTTGCTGCTCACAGCCATATTTGCTGTCATTGCAACCCAACACCAACAAAATGGGCCGTGTGTGGAGTGGATCTCCTTCTACCCTATCCACGTGGAGCCTGTTGATTTAATGGCCCCTACCCCATCAGTGTGAGTTTGTGCATCCCGCTGCAGGGCTGGGGCTTTGGTTCCTACATACATTTCTCCAGATAGCAGGAAAAAATAAGTCAGACTGTTTAACTAAATTCTGCCTCTGGCTCTCAGAGCCCGCTGCCTCTTGCATAGCAATCTGCAAAGCTGTAAAAGTCTATAACTGTATATAGCTGCCCGGAGAAAAAAAAAATAAAAATGCAGACGACTGAGGATTTTTCTTGCACACAGCCCTTTTTGATAGCAAGATGTTCTCTCTGAGCCGACCTAAGCAAAACTTATCATAAGAAATTATCTTGCACGTAGCACAGACATTTCCTCACTGGAACTTCAACCTTTGCCACGAGTGGCTGGCAAGCGCCTTCCCCCCACGCCAAGGCCAGCTCTTCTTGGAACTCCTGAGGGCTCCAGGTGGATTCACTCTGGATACAGTCGCCCCTCTGGAGCTTCTCTCCACGCGAGGGAGCCGGGAGCAGAGGCCCAGCAGCTGGAGGAAGGCTGGAGTGAGCGACACAGGATGGTCCTGCTGGCTGATGCTCCCGCAGGCCTGCGCTGCCTCCCACCAGCGGATAAGTCGCTCTCCTGGTGACTTAGAGGCCTCGGCAGGGTCAGGTGTAATCGTGGCATTAGTGGCTGTGGCGTGAGGTGACACCCAAAGCCTCGTGGCTGCTCTGTCCCACAGCCTCCTTACCCAGGATAAGCAGCCCTAATCTCTTGGCTAGCTTTCACCATGCTGACAGTTTATTTTGTTTTTTTTCCCTCTCAAATACATTCCCCACTTTTGCGCAGACCTCCCCATGCCCTCCAGACCCAGGGGGAGACTCCCCATCCTGGGACAGACCTGTTCACACACCACGAACCCACTTCCCGCGGCTGTTATTCATTTGGGAGGGAGCTCCTGCTCCCTGGAGGTGCCACGGCGTCCTGCCGCCCTGCGGGGACTCCTGCAGAGCGGGGCAGCCGCAGTCCCTTCCCTCTCGCCCAGGGCTCCTGCTCCGCACGCTCCTGCAGGGCTGCTCGGGGCTGCAGCAGCGCAGCCCACTCAACCCGCCGGGAGCCCCCAGGGAGTCCTGGGTCACCCGCGTTATTTATCCAGGGAGGCAGGGGCTGCACACCGGCCCCCGCCTTTCAGCGCTATGGAGTAAGTTCCCGATTTCGCCGTTTTTTAAACCCTCTGTCACGCGCTGCCACCGTCCCCTCGCAGCGAGTGTGGCCGCGTCCAACCTGTGCGCGCCACCGCGACGCCCGCGCGCGCTGCCCATGGCCCCGGACGTAAAAGTCCCGCTTTTTGCCCCAGGCGGTGGCGAAGGAAGGCTTCCCGTTCCGCGCCCGCGGAGCCGGCACCGTGGGGGAAGGGGGAGGAGGCGGGGGGCGGGTCCGCGGCTGCGGTGGCGCCAATGGGAGGCGGGGGGCGGCGCGCGGAGCCGCGGGCGCTGCAGGTGGGAGCCCGGCGCGGACCGGGTGCGCGGGCAGCGGAGGGTCTTTATTTTTTAAAAAAATATTTTTGCTTTTAAAAAAAATTTTTTATCCCTTTTAAATCCGCCCGCGCGGGTGGGAGGACGCGTGTGTCGGACCCGCGGCGCAGTCCGCGCGCAGGGACGGAGGGCACGCGGGCTCAGGTGAGGAGAGGAGCGGCCGGTGGCGCCCAGCGCGGGCGGCCGGTTGCGCGGCGCGCAGGGGCGCGCAGCGGTGCGCGGCCGGAGCCGTCCTTGATGCGAGGTCAGCGGGGCGGGCACTGCCCAGGCTCCGCGGGGGCGCGCAGCCTGCGGCAGCGTGCACGGGCTCTCCGCGATGCAACGCGGGTGCGTCTTGCGGCGGTTCTTTTTTTAATAATTTATTTTATTCTTACTTCACATGTTTTATTTTTCCCACCTCTCCCGTTCGCCCCGCGTGTTTTCGCTCCTGCGTGTCCGCGCTGCCCTCCCCGCGCCCCCGCCGCTGGCAGGAGGGAGTTCAGCCGCGGGCGGGCTGGCCGGGCGCGGAGGCGGCGCGGCCCGCGGAGCTGCGCGGGCTGCCCCGGGGCTCTGCGGCGGCCCCGCGAGGGGCTAGCGGGGAAGCGGCCCTTGCAGGAGCCCGGCGGCTTTGGGGGGAGGCTTAAGGAGGGCTGCGCGGGCTGCTGCTCCGAGGAGGATCCCTCCGTGCGCGGCGCTGCGCGGGCGCGGAAGCCCCTTCCCGAGGGGAGCCCGCGGACACTGCGCGAGGATCCTTCCCGGACACTCTGCGCGCCTTTTCCAGCGGCGAGAGGGCTGCGGGTCAAGCGGCACCTGGGTGCATCCCCCCCGCTATTCCTTGCTTAGGAAGACTAGACTCAGCCGGTGGCATTTGCACTTCGCTACTAACGGCACTGTATGAAAATACCGGTACTAGCCCGGGGACCGAGTGACAGCGGCGCCGGAGACACTGGCGCGAGCAGCAGCGTCTCGGGGGCTGCGCCTGCCAGCGCAGGGCGCAATGCAGGAGCGCACGCGGGCGCACTCCGCATTCGGAGCGCACTCCGGCGCAGGGTGGCCATGTTCCCGTTTTTTTTTTTTTTTTTTTTTTCCTTGATGGACTCCTAAAATGCTCATTAGAGGACTTAAGGAAAACACCCGTGGAGGGGGAAACGGGCTCGGCTAGGACTGTTTCCTTGCAAAAGTGTTTTCATTTTTGCATTCCGGGATTGGTGATCTTTTATCAAGTTTTAAACCTCTTCTAGGTGGATAGCAATTCATGAAGAAGGCATTTATTTATTTATTTATTTATTTATTTCCCCCCCCTCTTCTTTCTGGAGTTTGCGTGCTTGTTGCCCTGCTCTTCCCCAGGGAGGGTTCTTCGCTGGTGTAACAGCTGCAGTTGGGGAGTGCACAGGTCTCTGCGTTGCCGGATGCATCTTTCCGAGTTTGGGATGGGCTCAGGCAGTGGAAAAGATGTGCCAAGGGGCTAGTGCTGTGCGATTGCCTCCATCTTGAGCTATACTGGAAGAAATCAAATATACCAGGTCATCACTTCTCACATAATGACAACACTTTCAAGACAGCCTTCTTAGATACGTAACTTTCTGTTGTATAAAATACATATTAGAATAAACTATTTAACATTCAAAATTGTTGCTCCTGGTCCATCATAGGAAACTACCTACGTGTGCTTATTTTTGTAATTTGGCAGTAGCAGTAATGACTTTCATTTGGATATTTTTAACATTAGGTTATCACTAATAAGAAAGGGTTGAGTGTTTTCACAGCATTTCCTGAAGAGGTACCCCCTAATGTTGCTAGAAGAGTTTCCCTCTTTCCGCTACAGCAAATAACGCCAGTTTCATAATGTTCTAGTTCATGCTCCAATCCGGGATGTGTGTATAAAGAAACAAAGTGTGTTCATTTGTACTGGCTTGGAAAACTGCCTCTTTCTCTTCCTTTTAATGTTTTTAATTGGGAGACAAGTTTGGAAAAGCAGGTTAACAGTATTTCAGTGCTTCTCCTCTTCATTCTGCAACAGCATTTATTTTGACATATGAAGTTGCTTTAAGAGGTAAATGTTATAGTAGTCTCTTACTCAAATACTGGCTGCACATTACTGCCCAGAACTAGCTTAGGAAGGCACTTTACAATCTCACATAACCTTATCTGCCGTTCCAGAACTTCATAACAAACCTACTGGAACATGAAATGACCTTGGAAAGGCATCTTTCAGTCTGACGTGTGGCATTCTCTTACTGGGAACTGGCATATTGCACGTAGAGCTGAGGTTTTCAAATTGACGCTTCAAAACTGTTTTTTTTTCTTTCCTTCTCATTCCTTTTTTTTTTCTTTTCTTTTTTTCTCTCTCTCCAAGAGAAGAGAGAACCTGGGTGGAGTATTGAATTTGAAGGATTTTTTTTTTCTTCTTTAAGCAAACCTACTCACCTCACATTGAAGCACCGCTCAGTGTATCATATGTACATTGAGCCTGTACATAGGCTAGTGACAGTGATACCTAAGTCATTAGTGACAATAAGACTTCAATTTTAGTTAAAGGAAAACAGCATTTGCCTTGCCATTTCTGATAGACTCTTTCATGATATCATCAAAAGTCCAAGTTTCTAGCAGAACTAATGAAAAGATGGTTGAGTGTGTTACTGTTACATGAGGAAAGCCTTGCTGAAGCCTGATGGAAGCTCTACATTAATTTTTATTGTTGTTCTTAATATATCACTTCTGTGTGAGAAATATTCCCTGTACTTTTCTATAGAAAGTATACTTCATTCACTGAAGTGCTGCCACCTTTGGAAAGGCTGTGAGAGCATGAGAGCATTTGAGCATTAGCAGCTGCTTAATGCAAGAGGTGAAGGAGAATATTGCAGCTTTCCATGAAATTAATGGAGACAACGTAAACTTGACTGGCTTTCGGTCTGAATGCTGGGCTTGAAACTCTGGACTTTGCAGACGAGTTGGGGGGAACTTCCTGCTCCCATGAAGGGAGGAAGATGGTGCATCTTGTAGTGTAGTTAGTGCCTGCTCCAGCACTAGCAGCTTCCCACAGTGCTCCAGCATGAGGAGTTTGTGCTACGGGCGCCATCTGCTGGGTGTTTGAACACTACACCTATATGCACATATATAAATACATACACACATATATATATATATATTTATATATATATATATATGATCTCACACATGCATACATACTCACTCCATATGCATCTATCTATTTTTTTATGAGTATATTCTCGAGATATCAAACCTATCAAACACTTCTGAGGTCTGGTAATGTCACAGCTCATGTTTTGAGAAGCATGAATAGTCCTCAGGTTTTATGTTGCAAGGACAGAGGAGATTGGTATTACTCGCCCTTAATGTTACCTTCAGTTGACTGGAAACGTGTCTGGGAGCTCCCACTTGTGTACGAGCTGGTGCTGCGGAAGGCTTCCAGTGTCCAGCTTGGTGGTCTGATATCAAGGTGTGGTGCTAGAGCTACAACTTGAACAAAGCAATTTCACCTTCACAATGCATATCATTCATTTAAAAATCTCCATAGCACTGCTCATTACATCACTTCTTGTGTTAACTAATGAGCATCCTGTTTTAGTACCTCTTTAATAAATTTCAATTAGAAGTGACATTTGATATATAGCATTTGCAGAATGTCACTAGAC
>JAUBOD010000302.1:2218511-2233079 GCA_032353885.1 Nothura maculosa
AGGAAATCAGAGAGAAGACATCAATATTGACACACAAATGCATATTAAACACATTAGTGATTTCCACAAGAGACTGAATGTTATTCCATGCACCCACTTATAGGCAAGTAAGATGATTAAAACTTTAGGCTTCTTCTCTGCATCCCATAAGCCAAGCTGGAATTCCCTGGTGAATGCAAAGTTCACAGCACAACCCTGACACTTGTAAACAACACAGAAGGTTTCATGCAGAGTGAAAAAGGACAAATCCAAGCCTGAACCCAGGACTTTGTTTTACCTTATTCATCTTCTATCTTTGAGAAGAGCAATGACCTACAGAAATGTGCAGGCATGCTTGCCAAAATAATCTGATTTTCAGCCATCACTTATTAACCTGCCCTGCTGCTTGTATTACAACAGTGGGTCTGCAAGATGTCACTAGTTTTAGCTTGGATGTTGCTTGCAGTGTGGCAATCTGCAGCTGCTGAATAAGCCTGTGCTGAGTGATGGATTCTCAAGGTAAATAACACGCAAAACCCAAAATGATTCAAAACAAAAGAATTCAAAATGATTCTGAAAAAAAAAAAAAAAAAAAAAAAAGGCAGCATATAATGCACCTTGCATATCAAGAAATTGCTGTATAGGCTTTTGAGCAAAGGGGCCAAAGTAATAATCCATAAAGTTCAGTGTGCCCTAAAACATTCACAGCTTAATGTTATGCCTGAAAAGACTGTGATTTCAGTGTCTGTCGAGGAAGCAATTGACCCTAAAATGCCACCTGAGGCTGAACCAATGTTTTTAGTTTCATAACCCAGTGTCACGCACAAATAAAAAGCATGTGAAGAGGAGCCGTGGGGAATACAAATGTCTGTCGCACTCTATGGGCTTGCTCTAATAGGCTGACTCAGGCAACTTTTATGTGGTGTGAACAGGGGTTGCTACAGCAGTGTTCAAAGAAATCTCTCCTTTGCATGGTGACATGTAAGGCTTAGAAGACCACTTCCCTCCCCAAAACCTCCTGAGCTGCAAACATAAAGCTTGTGGAAAGCCCATCATAATGGGTCAAATTTCAACAGCCATCTTGGTTCTTGCTCAGAAATGCATTTTCAAGATCCTCAATGGGGATGCCGCACTTGCACTTCCATTCCATCCTCTCCCCAGCTGAAATAAATGAGTTAAGCAGCTTTTATACTCGCATTCTGCTGCTTCCTAGTCATTTTTACCCCTTTGTTTCTTCCTGCCTGTTCTGTGTTTGTGTTTTCCTACATTCCCACCTACTCAGCAGTTGTTTTTCCCCTTATTTCTTTCCTCCTCATCTCCTGATGAGTTGGTTAATGTTCATCTTCCTCTCAACTGCCACCAAAATCATTATTCCCCTCATTTGACATTCTGTGTTTAGTCAAGGCACTATCTGGCCATTATAATCCTTGGGAAGGTCTCAGAATTGTGTCTTCTCCAATAAAAATGGTCTTCCATTATTTTCAGCTTTCTTTGCAGAGGGCAAAGGCACATAGCATCTTGAGGGCAAGCTATAGATGCAGTCACACTAATATTAACGGCACATGGTAGCATCTCTGAGGAATGGCAATGCTTGCTAATACTGTTTGAAAATCAGAAATGAAGAAAAATCCTTTGAAATCTTTTCCTTTTCTCCTCTAATATCCTTTGCATGAAGGAACTGAAAAGCTTGTCTGTAAAAGCAGCCCTACAAAAACAGCAACAGAAAAGTTGTTCACTGGTACAGCAGTGGATATGTAAGCAACTGTCATCTCTATTCTGCTGCTTTTCTTGCTGTCTTATTAATGGAGCATGGAGGCGGAGGAGGTGGTAACTCATTAACCACTATCCATAGGGGGCTGCAAATTACTTGTCTGTGCCAACTATGCTTGTCTTTTTCATATCAATAGATTAATTTTATTTTTGTATGACATTGCATCTACTGCAATCGAAAATAAAATCATCAGGATCTGTGCAGAATATTTGCCTTCCTATTCCACCTTGGCATTTTTTGGTTGTCTAAGGGTACACTGGGCCTTTGGTCTTTTTCCAGAGAAGTCCAAATCAGTGTGGCAGCAGCAAAGCATTTTTTCCAGTCTCTCAATTCTGAGGATGTGGGTATTCCCAAGGACAAATGAGTTGAAGATTTTGGGAATTCAAAGATACCAGATGGTGAGATTTCCCAATCTGTTGCGAGAGACATGCAGTGACCTTTGGCTTTTTGGCTTCTTGTCAGCCTTAGTGCTGTTTGTGCTACAGTCACAATCTGGTGAGGATATGTCTGCCTGGATAGCGTGACTAGTGTAGCCTTTCCTTCACATCCTTCTCTTCCTCATTGCTGTAGTGTGCTGCAAGTCTGCATGTTGTCTAGTGCTTGGGACCTTCCACGATTCCTTAACTTACCAAAATGACCAGTTTTCTCTGTTTAGAAGAAGAATGCACATTTTAATGCCATTAAGTATGTACAGATAGTTTATTTAGTTTAGCCTAAAGCATCTGACATTTTGTACAGCTATCTCTGGAACGTTCCCTCTCAAAGACTAAAAAATAATTTATGTTTTGGAGCAGTTACAAGCCAAGTCAACACTGAGCCTGGGAAACTTGTAAAGTTGGTCCTTAGGTTTATCAGTACGAGTACTGATAATTGTTTATTTACTTGCACAACTGATTGAGATTCTAGTCCAGAACAATTATTATTTCAGCTTGGATCCTCTTTGTAATTTGTGGCATATACTTTTTTTAGATCACTACATATCTCAAATTCCTGAATTGTAAAGAACAAACCTCAAACCTTGACCAAAGAATCCAAAAATTGTCAGCCACTGTGACCTGTTTCAATTTTAACTCTTTTCTCCACTACTATATATCTATATATAACATCTCATTATCCAAAAGTTGGAAATATTTACAGACTGAGAAAAGTATCATGCCTTTACGTGACATTGCACAGCTTCTAATGCCTAGTAAAAGAAAGAACAGTGAAAGACTTTTTTTTTAAACTCTTCTCAAAGTCTTTGTTAAAAGGACAGCTTTGACAGGTGTTTACCAAATTCTAACAATTATTCTTTTTTATTAATATAATTGCTATTGTGTTTGTTTTCTTTCTTGCTATAATAGGTTAGGTGCAACTGTGGTGAGTATTAAATTGTTTGCCTGAAACTATTTTAATGTCAAAAGCTGTTAAGCTCATTCTACAGAAAACAGTAGTCTTGTTCCTTGAATCCCAAGTGTTTTCATGTATTTTTTTGCTTGTTTTTCTTCTTTCTCCATTTTCCTGCCAATTGCTGTGACTGAATGAATGCCGCAACCATGGATTTAACAAACTGGATACACCGCTGCCTGTTGGGATATGGACAATTTTGGTGAGTTTGAAAAATGAGTTTAACTGTTCTTTCTCTCTCTCTTTTTTTTTTTTTTTTTAAATGGGAAGCAGAAGTGTTAAGGATTTGAAACTCGACTTGATAAAAGCTAGATCTCATTTTTGCCTTTCTTTTGTAGAAGTAACAATGTCAACTGAATTTCAATTTTATTTTGATAGAGCTTTTTTCATGCTGCTTTATTGTTGGCAAAGGTGAAGGAATTAACATACAGCAGATTAATTCTAAATAGTGTCATTTTATGAGGTTGAGGTTATGATTGCTTTTTTAAATAACTTTAAAATGACTTTTGCAGAAGACAGGGTGGAAACCAACAGTTTAGAGCTTTCTCCTTTTTTTTTTTTCTTGCTTATTCAGTTCTTTCTGCCTACAAAAATGATTAATTTATTGGATGACTTTTCAGAAAAGCACTGTGTATTCAGCTTATTTTTCATAATACTGGTTTTGATTGTGGTGTGAATTTTAAGAAATGATATATTGATGATGCATTGACATTAAATATTGCAACACAATTTCATATGAAAAGGATTTCCATGCCAAGTACTGTGTAGTGAAGTCTTCTAAAAACATTCTAAAATCATGGTTGGAGATGATTATACTAAATGTTGTTTGTGAGAACAAAAGTGCTTCTGAGAACTGTTTGGAAGTGGTTCATGGAGAAGTAGCCTTGAGATTTCTCTGAGTTATTTTGAGTTATTCCTCATGACAAATAGATTCAGTAAAGGAAAATAATTTGGTTCATCTTTCACCTGCATGATGATGACTGGCCTCAACTACATGACTAATGTTTTGGGAGAATGCAAATATAACTTGGGAGGAGCATTTCCTGGTGGCTCGCTGCGTGGTGGGCGATGTTGATGTTCTTGTGCTGCTGTTCCTGTTGAGGTCTGGTGGTAAATGTGATGCTGTCTGTGAGCTCCTCTCTGAGGAACTGCAGCCTGGTGTAGCTGATGGATGTTCTTCAGGGTGCATCTCCTGTCTCTCTCTCTTCCATTTGCTTCACTCAAGCACACTCATTCCACGACCCCTGCATTTTGCTCTGAGGCAAAGAGCACCAGGCTGGAAGATAGGACACAAAATTAATGCTTTGTCTTCTCAAGCATCATGTTAGAGAAGTCTCGCATAAAAACTTCTGAGCTTTCCTAAAGCATTACTGCTTAATCCTTTTATTGATCCATAGCTTCCAGTGGAAAGCCTTTGTCTCAAGGCAATACTCAAACTGGGAGAACAGCAGCACTAATCACATTTCTTATGACCTTACAGGCAGGATGAACATATGTGACACTGGTGCTTTTTCCTCAACTTCTAGTTCCTCTTAGATATCTTTTATTCCTTCATAGTGTGGCTGAAGTGCAGATAAGCCTTCTGTATGAGTGGTGCAAGGTAATTTCATAACTGAGTAGCAGTAAGGTCTGTAAGTGGACTGCTTCAGATTGCCATGCTTTGAAGTACTAAGAAGCCTTGATCAGCTTGAGAGAGTAATAGCTCTGGTGCCCAGGAATAGCAGTAATGCATATTCACTGTGATGTGCGCGCAAACAAAAACTCTTGAAGTCTAACAACTGTCAGAGTGCATTTCTCATGGCTTTGCTTCTGTGTATATCTCGCTTTCCCTTTTAGGCTACTCTGTTTAGCATTTTGTAACGTACATGTGTAACTGGCTCCTATGTTACATCTGTGCAGAGAGATGCTGTTGCTTTAATATCGGAAGAGTAGCAAAGATGAACAGTGAATTGTTGCCATTATCACTGCATATCAGAGAACTTTGTGGTTATGTGACTGAGCATTTCCACTCAACTTCTATGATTAGATTTTTTTTAAAAAATTATTGTGATGATTTTTAACCCTAGCCCTGATTTGGTTGCAGATACACTTTTAGTAGATGCAGTAAGTTAAATCTGAGACAAAGAACAAGATGTGTTTTGTATAATGGTAAATTATCTAAACTAAAAATATGAAGGGTTTTTTTTTTCCTCCTTCCCTCGTCCGGCAGTGGAAAAAGTAGAACTGATGCAACCCAGGCTTTTCACAGAGTGTGTGATGGGAGGATGAGATAACAGCGTAAGTTGAAACAAGCAAGGTACAGGCTGGCTCTAAGGAAAATGTTTTTCCCCCTGAAGACAGTTAAGCAGCGGAATAGGGTGTGCAGAGAGGCTCTGTGACCTTCACCTTTGGAGATATTCAGGACCCAACTTGATAAAGATAAAGGGAGCAACCCCATCTGATCTCGCAGCAGACCATACTTGGAAGAGGAAGCTGAATTGGAGACCTCCTGGGATCAGAGAATAATTCAGGCTGAGAATGATATGTTAAAAAAGGTTGCATTTAGACAAGCTTTAGACTTGGAAAAAAAAAATAAAGTCACAGGGTCGTAGAAAGCCTGTGATGATGGCAAGGTTTGTGAAGACTTCTGAGGGAGGGTGACTTTTATACTATGAAGAAGAATGCAGCAGGTGGCCAGGTTCAGTTGGCAGGATTTCTCTCATGCTGCCTCGAGGCTTTCTCTCCTGCTTGCCTGTGTCTTTTGGTTTTTAACTGTTCTGGTCTTCCTTGCAATCAGAGCACGCTTTGAACATAGCTTCTGAAGACGTACCTTGCTGTTTGTTATATACCAACAGTAGCTGGAATTTCCAGAACCTTATAAATAACCACCAGGCTTTTGTCAACCTCTGCTAACAAACCTGGTTTACCCTTCGGGGGCCAGCTTTGAGCTCTTCAGGAGGCCTTGACTGATCATATAGAAGGTTTGTGGTACTTCCTGGAGAGCTGTGCCTCTAAAAATACCCCTGTAAGGATATCCTTACTTTAGGCTATGGCTATCTCTAGTCCTTTAGAAATGATAAGAGTATCAATAGCAGGGAGATTAAAAGCTATTGCTGATGGAGCTGAATCTGAGCTTGCTGCAAAGCGTGAGTTCTCTGCTGGCTGGTGGTTGGTGTGGAGTCAACCAGAACGTGGACTGTAATGCAAGGGAGAAAAAGGGAACTGGCTAATGCAGTGAGGTATTGCAAAGGAGAATTTAGATGGTCAGAACTTACCACAGCAGGCTCTGGAGAAGCAAAAGTTTTAGATAAGTTCTCATTTGCTGTTTTGGGGGAAGATGGCCTGTGAAACTGGAGAGAGTCCAGCAAGCATCTTAAATGCATTCACTTTTTTTACTTGTAAGTTATACACTGCTAATAGTTCATTTTGAACGTTTTCTATGTCTTTGAAGTATTTAAGCTAACTAGATTTTTTTTTCTGTTGTATTCTTTATTTCTGTGTTTATAAGTTTACCTTTTTTTTGTTCCTTCATGAAAGGAGGTAGTTTTACTTGCAGAACTTAGATTGACTTTTTTTCTGTGTGCAGTAAAGGTGAATATGAAAATAATCCTTTAGTAACACCAAATGAGATTTCAAAAGAGCTTTCTTCTTTTCTTTTTTTTTTTTCTCTCTCTTTTTTGCTACTATCCCATTTGCTTCCTCTCCATACAGGTGACTTCAGCCTGTTGTGACTTGATGGTGTGCAAATGTAATCAGTGGGTGAGGTCCACAGGTTAGTGTTTGTTCAGTATGTGCAGGCTGAAAGCACCATGACCATAAAGATTTTGGTGTTATTGCTGAGAGCAGGTAAAACCAAGTGTTTTAACTTTAACCTCATTGCTCCATGTGTGTGCACAGTAAACTGCCTTTAGAATTACATTTATGTAACTATCATGTTTTAATGTCCACTTATAGCCTTGTATATCACAGTGGCACTGAAGAGTTTGCTTTGTATTTTAATTTCTTTTATATATATGCAAAGACTTTATTCCTTTTTTTTTCCCTTGTTTTTAACATAGCTGTTAATCTTCAGTTGTTATATGGATAATGGTGCTGATGAACAAGTTTTTAGTCTGACATGTAAAAGCTGAGCTTTAAAAAAAAAAAAAAAAAAAAAAAAAAAATGAAGCCAAGCAAATTGCAGTGGCAAAGGTTTCTAAATTACAGTAGTACAGGAAGATGTTGGTGATAAGGAAGTTGTTAAATGTTACTATTTAGTAAAACTTGCAACTGTGTCTGGGCTTTTGTTTGTCTCCGTTTGCTGATACTTAATTTGTGATGTCAGTGAGATATTCTTGCTGCAAGTAGAATAACTGTGAAAGTAAATGGGCCTCTGTTCTCAAGTAGCTTTAAGTCAATTCCCAAATAAATGCTGCTGGTGTTTTTCTTTAGAGCAGGCACTGGATGAAAATTTGAAAGTTGAAAATTTACCTGCTTTTAGATGAGAGGACTTTTCCGTGTGTGTGCGCGTGCATGTGTGTGCGCGTGCGTGTGTGATTCAGATACTTTGGGAAATATATGTGATATTACACGATTAAAACAGAATATTAGTAAATAAGAAGTGTTAACACTTAAAATGACTTCTACAGCTAAACCTTCTACAGAGTGTGTTGATTTTTATGGTGGCAGATGTACATGGTGCTTTGTGAAGTCAAGCTGTCACTCACTAAACACCCTGTAGATAGGTAGTTTTATTAGCCATCACACAGAAGCATTTGAAGACCTTTGGCTCATTTCTAAGAGTTTCTTCTAGCAGGTAAGACAGCAACTGATGTCCACAAGACCATCTTTAGGACGTGGGATCAAGAAACCTTGCTATAGAGATCACTTTCAGAGAAATAATGAGTGAGTAGGATTTCCTAGGGGAAGTTTCTATCATCATAGATGTTGCATTTCTGTTTCTGGGAACTGCAATTAGGATCCAGCAGCGAGTCTGGCTTACTAATAATTTCCTTAGGCAAATCCTGTCCTTCCAGATCAGTCACTAAAAGTTCGGAGGCAAGTGGCAAAGGCAAATTTAGTTTCTGCAGCTAGTGGGTGCAACAGGATGGAGCACAGTTTATGAGCTACATATGGTCTTTTGTGTTAAAGTTAACTGTCTTTGTTCTTATCTTAACCTTGAGGAAGCTATTGCTGTAGATTTGCTAGGAGAAGAGCTAGGTGAAGGCAGTGGCTTGTTCTGTTCAAAGGTTAAAGCAATCGGCAGCAGCTCAGCTGTCAGCAGAACTGTGTTGCTGATGGTCCCGTGCAAGTCCTTGCCCTCCTCAGCATCTGCTCGCCTCTTAGGTTTTCCTAGCGTCCCCCATATTGATGCAAGAAGTGGCCAAGGGTTGTTTGCTTGCAATTTCTGGCTGCCCTTTGCCTTGTGAAGCAGACTTAGGAGTCTGACTGAAATGCTGTGGTGGTTTGTAATGGAGCCTGAGATAAATGGGTTTATCTGGTTGGTAACAGTGAGGCTAGTCAGGTTAGGTATTGGCAACTTGGCTATTTATTTATTGATTGATTTTAAATTTCACTCACTGGGATCATTGTAGTGATTTTTTTTATTTCCCCCCCCCACACCCTTTCTTTTAACACCAAAGCTCATTTTTTCTCCAGTTAAATGTGTGGTATGTTCACTTTGAGAGAGCAGACATTTTATCAAACATAGCAAGTTAGCTTTCCTGTTAAAAATAATGAAACAAAATAAAATAGAATTTCTTCTGTTTTGTGCAGATGAGGGTGTGTGCATATAAAATTCTGGTATAGATGAAATTGGTAGAGCGTACAGTCAAAATACAGAGACAACTAGACTTGCTTATTTCTCTCTTAATTGTTTCAACCCAACATAGTTTCTCATATGTAACTTTAAAATACATTTGTCTACTTTGCAAAAGCATTTTTCTATATACCAAAAAATATTTTCAGTATGCACATCTTTTTTAACTTGTATTAATCTATATCTTGTTATACAGAGGTATAATTGTTGGCTGCTATTTATTTTTGCAATAATGATGATCCACCACAGCTGTTTGAATTCTGCTATGTTTATTCATGACCAACTTTCATGACTATTTCAATTGCTTATGAGAATTTGCTACAAGAACTTTCCCTTTACAGATTTGGAAAGTGGGCTCCATCTAGTGTTTAAATTACAGGATTAAACTTAAGTTCATTTTCTTGAATGTCCTTGCAACACTGATAGAGGACATAGACAAAGAAGAGAATAAAAGGATGACCAGAGATTATTTTCATTCATGTTTATCTAGAATGAAATTTTTCTATATGACAGCCTAAAACCCTGCTTTGGTCTTATATATGCACTTGCCTTAGAGAAACTAAAATAATCCTGGTTATGAAATTGCATGCATCTTAAAAGAAATTAAAACAGCATGGTAATAATGTGATCCTGGATTGTGTTGTGGTTGGTTACTATATATGTTTTCACACAATTTGATGTAGCATATTAGAAAACAGCATGCTAGTCCATGAAATCTGATTTGGAAAACTAATTGAAGTGTTCTTTCTTTTTAAAAAAAAATGAACTTTGGAATGTGTGCACTATACTAATATCTAGTCAGCAGAATAGTTGTCTAGTAGGAAGTGCTGCTTTAGAGAGGCATACGTTTCCATCTTTTTTTTTTTTCCTGAACAGTTAATCTTTAATGTTTCTGTAATATTTAAGCTTTGGATAAGGGCTACTTAATTCCCTTTCTGAATAGGAATATATGGAGTAATTAGGAATATACCTCATTTAAACTAAAATAGGAAAGTAAGTATTTGATAATTATCAATTCCCCTACCTCCAGCGCTCTGCTCACAAATACTATGAAATGAAGACAACAGAAGTCTGAAGAAGAAAATGATTTATTTATTTATTTCGAGATAGTTGTGATTCATGCAAGCAACTGCAATTTCTATTAAAATTGGCTCAGACTTTTAGCCCTTGCCTTTTTTTCCACAGATTTTTTTTTTACAGGGAGGGCTTAGGAAGGTGTTGTAGGAATCTGCATGGTGGTGGTGGTGATTTATTTTATTTTATTTTTTTTTAATTTTTTTCTCTCTCCAGTGTTCTATTTTATTACTGGCCTTAGTGCAATTGGTAACCTACTCTTTTGGGCCTCTGTGAGTGTGAAGTTGATTTCCTTGCTCCTCCAAGAGACCTTGCTTTCTAGGTGGACCTCTGTTTTCTTTGGCACAAAAGACTGTGTTTTGTTGATGAAAGCATTTCTTTATCTGTTGAATTTGTTTTTAACTTAGAATGTTACATTGTTAACTCTGGTTTCCTCTTGTGTTACATTCAGTTTCCCTTAGGTTTCCTATCTTCCCATTTCTTCTGAAAGAGGCGGCAGGAATAAACATAACTTGTGACACTTCAAGTGTCTCAGTCTTACCAAGTGGATCTTGTCTTTTGAATTGCCTATACAGAAACAGCAAAAATCACTTTAATTTATAAATGAGACTTGGAAATAGTCTATTTAAATTTTATAAAAGCTTTTATTATTATTATTATTTTTCTTTAAGCAAAATAAAATTTGGTCCAAACCTATGCTGCTGTTACCTTTAAAAGCTATATGGAAAATTATGGATCAAAAAGACATGTTAGGGTGTTTCTTCTTGGAGTGTATGATAATATGGTGTCATTGACTCAAGCAGTACACCCTCCATAAACAGTTTAAATGATTCCTTTAGCTTGGGATAAAGCTGACCTCTTGAGCTCCCCTTGCCTCTAGGTGAAGGTAATCCAGTGTTCCTGCCCCTTGGGTCACCTCCTTACATGTGTTTTCTGCAGTCCTAAATATCTGAGAGAAATGAAACTACTGGGGAGAGGATGCCTCTTGGCTGTGGGGGATTTACAGACTAGTCACAGCTCCTGCGGACGTTTTTAGTGTTTTATGCAAAGGTGGGTAGTTAGTCTGGTGACGTGGTGATGCTGAACTGCAGGAGAGGAGATGACAGGGTTTTCTTTTTTTCTCTGTGTGTGCTTGTGTTTTTGTTCTTGTATTTTTTCTTTTTTGATGATGTGTGCTGCTGCATTAGCCATAACTCAGAATTACTCGGCTGAGTGGAGAAAAACCTGAATTAATGAAGCAAATAACAAATAATCATCCTGTGCTGCAAAATGGCAAAGTTGGAGGTAATCTGCAAGGAGGATGTTCTACTTCACTTGGGAGAGCTATTCCGGAGTTTATGGCAGCAATTAAAAAGAAAAGCAAACAAAGTCTGGAGAAGTTGAAAGCAGAAAACGATATTCTGACACATGGCAAATGAGGTACGGAGCTTGCTGCTCACTTCTGTCACCCTGTTGGAGGAAGGAAATTGTTAAAATCAAGGCAGGAAGTAGAAAAGAACAAAAATCATTCATGGTTTCAGGTAGTACAGGTCATGAAGAAAATGTAATTATTCCTGGCCTGTTTAATCTGAAAGAAAGATATAAATAAAAGGTGAGAACTCAAGAGGTAGAATATTCAGAAAGTTAATATTGAGAAAATTAATTGTTCTGGACTTGATATTTCTAACTAAAATGAAGATGAAAAATCATTTATTATGACTTTCTTTTGTGGTAAGCTTAGTGGAAATATTTAAGGTACTATGGAAGTACATGATAAGGTGAGCAGTTTCCTGAGCTAATTGAAGACCTAGACGGACTATTTTGAGAGAAAGAGAATGCACCAATACATGGGCTAACTAGATTAGAGGTGTTAAGATGACAGGATCCTTTATTTAGCTCAGCTCCTTGCCTTGTGAAGACAGCCGAAGGAGCCATGTGGGCTACTCTGATCTCTACCATTCCTGCACACATCATGTTCACGTTGCAGTCCATTAAACAGGGATTTCCCACCTCACTTTGGATTTCCTTTTCCCCATGCAAACATCAGCCCCCTAGTTTGGAAATTAAACTTAAATAGAGATTATAGTTATTAATTACTGTTTGGTTTCCTGATTTGAACTCCTCTATTTTTTACCTTCTCTGAAGGGGACCAATATTTTCAATAGTTAAAAAAAAATATGAGTGCAGCAGTGAGACCCTTTGTGTCTGTGCCGTTGTAGAATGTGATATTATGAATTTATGGTCTGAAAACTTACCACTAAAGAACATCTATTTAAACTATCGGAAGGAAAAATCAGGAAGACAATTTTACTACCCTGAGATTAGGAAGACCGGTTTCATGGCTTATATAGTTGCTTTTATCATTAATGACATTTTTACTCAGGGAAGAGATGAAATCTGCTGATGCACTTGATTCTTAATATGCCCATAAGAGGTAGAAACTGAGTCCATTATACTTTTGGCCACATTATTGCTTTTTTTTCCCCTTTGTAGAGCAGCATTCATCTGCTTTTGGTTTCTTCTGTGTTTATGGATACTGTGTGTGTTTTGAAGAAGCAGCAGAACCAGAAATGATGTCTGAAATTTCCTCTATTTTGTTAAATTAATTAAATTAGTAGGAATTTGCCTGTTGTTGCAGATATAATTTCTTCTTTGTGTGACCTCATTTACCTGGCATTAAAATCAAGCTATCGTATTGTGATTTAAAAATTGCTATAGCTATTAGGGAAAGCCATTGCCGTAAGTGTTTTGTTGGCTCTATCCAATCTGTATCCTTAATGTCCACTGTGGGACTGCATCCAGTCCTTCTCGGCTTACAAGTGCCTTTTAGCTTCACTTATGTATTATGAGAAAAACAGTGTAAAAGCTTGGTTATTAAAGCCATCTTTTGAAAGAGAAAGTAATGAAATTGCCTAGTTTGAAGACGCAAGTTGTACAACCCACAGCAGATCTTAAATAGCATTATTGAAGCCAAATGACCACTGTAAATGCACTGAAGATTCATTCTGCTACGGAAAAAAAAACCACGAATGATACCTTTTAATGTAATATTTTGTAATGCAGTGGCCAGAAAGTTTTGATCTGCCTATTGCACATTTACAGATTATAAGTAATAGAAGTTCTATTGTTTTGCTTTGCAAAATTACCTGACCTTGCACTGTGTTCTTTGTGCATGAAGCCCAAGTATGTTTGCCGGTCTTACGAAACTATGTGAGTTTAGTATGAGTTATTTACTGTGTAAATAACAATATACTTATAGAACAGGCTGCGCTTTAGAAGTAGCATTCTTTTAAACCTTTTTTTTCTTCCTCTCTTCAATTTCTGTTTGCTCTGAAGTTATGTAGGTTCACTATCTATCTGTAAGCATTCAATTCTAGAAAAAAAAAGATGTAATTAGCCATGAGAACATGTGTTTTTACATATTCAGAAGAAAACTGGAAAAATATTGCCAAGTTTGTTTCACTTAAATGTTGGAAAGAGAGGAAAGTTCTAGGACAGCATAGAAGTCTAAAAAGAAGGTAAATAGATGGTTAGCAAAAGACATAAATTGAACATTTCCCCATTATTGGCCATTGCAGTGATAGAATAGAGGCTCAATCTGTTAGCATCTCTTGAAATCGGGATTATAACAAAGTCAGTGCTGCTTTTGCTATTTTGGTGATCTCGTGCTGCTGAGGATGTGCCTTGAGAATTTTCTGAAAGATGGAGAAGGTGCTAATACTTTTAGGTACTAAAAGGAAGAAAAAAAGAAAAAGAAAAGCTTATTGGAAGGTATTTTAGAATATACAGTAGTGTTGAACGCCTGAAGGCTTGTTTCTTAGGAGAGGTTGACAGTTGGTCTGTATTGGGGGGAAAAGAAATGATAAATAATCTAATATGAACAATATAAGGGAGAAGAAGAATTTCATTAATTCCACAGTTCATTTTACTTGTTGAATTTGAGTGATTTTTCTTCCTTGATTCACGCTTGCATAAAAATATTCCTTACTTGCTGTGCTTTAAGTTGAAAGAGAGAGAAGCAGCAGCAAATTAGAAACAGAAGTGATGAAGATGAATCTTTTTCTAAAAGAAAATGCAAATGTTACCAGTGTTGGGAAGATTACCTAAAAAAAAAAAAAAGAGGGGAGAGCGTGCTAATTTTACTGGAGTAATCACTTTGTTTTGCAAGATCAGTTGTGTGATTATACCAAACTATTTCAATCAGAACAGAAAAAATACAGTATTGAGAACTGCCAGTGCCTCTGAGTGAGACTCTTTGTAGATGTTTTTATTACCACATTGCATTTACAAAGATAAAATCCCTTGATACTGCCTGTGTCCTGTCAGTCTAAGCTGCCCGCAACTGTTTAATACTAGCACTGGTGAGGAGCAGTGTCCTCGAGTCTCCTAGTCTACTTTAGTCCTTTAGCTTTATTTCAATGAATTGATTGTTTTTGGATAGTATATAAAACACAATTTGTGCAACTTTTTGAAAAAGAGGACTTGGACAGTAATTCTGAAATGTATAGGGATTTCATTTGCCATAAATAAAATGACACAAACACAGAAACTTGTGGTATCTAACATATCTGATAGCTTTATACTCTAAAAAGGATTTATTGTG
>JAUBOD010000302.1:2233179-2283610 GCA_032353885.1 Nothura maculosa
ATAAAATGACACAAACACAGAAACTTGTGGTATCTAACATATCTGATAGCTTTATACTCTAAAAAGGATTTATTGTGTGAGGAAATCACTTAAGTTTTATTCTGTTCTGGATTGCGACTTAACACAACCCATTTTATTATTGAGGGAAAAT
Organism: Nothura maculosa; assembly: GCA_032353885.1. Lineage (NCBI taxonomy): Eukaryota > Metazoa > Chordata > Aves > Tinamiformes > Tinamidae > Nothura > Nothura maculosa. The sequence continues at coordinate 2,233,331 of JAUBOD010000302.1, forward strand.
TATTGTTTTTTATTATTTTATCAATCAATCAAATTATCAAATTATTTTATCAAAGGAAATGTTCCTTGCGAATTGGGAGGAGAGGGGAAGAAGGAGCTGTTTTACTTGTTTTGATTCTCGATCAACCTGATTAATTAACCAGTGTGAGTTTGATTACTTGGCATTTAAAGTTTAGAGTGGCTGCTACTATAGTGGCATTGCTCTATATGTAGTTATAATGGTTAGAGGCGATGGGTTTTTTGAGAGGGGGGAAAAAAATAATGCCCTTCCAATCATGCTGGAGAAAAGGATGTAGGTACAAGAAGGGCTCATTGTCTGGAGATAAAGCAGAAGATTGAGAAACCTTTCTGCAATTAAGCTCTAAATTTGCCTCCGTTCATGCTTACATTACATGCTTGTTTATGACAGTATGTAAGACACTCACTGACAACTAAATAACTACTAACATACTTAAAATTAAGTAAATTTATAATTGCTTGTTGGGTTGATCCCAAGTCTCTTATGAGAATACTGCTTCTAATAAATTCCTACTGCTTGATGTAAATAAGAGGGGAAAGAAAAAGCGTAGCTAGACCAACTGCTGTACAAGTAGAGCAAGGAGGAAATCTGAAACAAAAATTAGGAACGGTTTTGTTCCCACATAAAGCCTCTTTCCTGGACCACATCCATCGTGCCACAACAGGTTATTCTCTTCTCGGAGTTGTGTCCTGGTTTTGCCTCGCTTCCCTCTGCAGTGCTACTTGTTGCAATGCTCTTGTGCCCTTTCCCTGCTCTGCTGCATACAGATGTCTCCTTTGGATCTCTCCCTGCTCCTTGCTTTAAATGATTAACCTGTTGCAATCACGCTGGGCACCTTACTGTCCCTTCTTGTCCTCAGTGTGGACCGAAGGAGCCCAGGCACCTTTTGTACTGCTCTTTTATTCAGAGTTAGTACAGATGTACCAGCTTCTTGTCCTGGTACCAATCAGCTCCTGTTTGGGTGCCTTACTAAAACTGCTCCTTTTAGATGACTAATAAATAAAGAAGCTGCCCGTGAGCTCTCCGTTAGAAACCGTTGCAACTTACTATGATTATAGTCTGACAAATGACTTTAACTTGTCCCACAAGCAGAATTATATGGCTTTTTATTATTATCTGGAATGGTCACCAAAGACAGATTTCCTGTTTAACCTCTAAAAAATGCTATCTGCCTTTAATGGATGTCTGATGATATGTAGATTATATCTCATGGGGAGAAGGAAGTCATTGCAATAAGGTTAACATTTTAGCTACTAATTTGCACTATCCAAATGATGGTATTTATAGGAAAGAATTTAAATTATTGTACTTTAACACATTCTGGTTTCTTCTTAGATCATGACACAAAGGAGTTTTCAGATGTCTAGTCTGTCATAATCACTGCATAAATATTCTTTCCTTTTTTTCTCCTTATTTTTCATTTTTACATGGTCGGGGGAAAAAATGCCTACTTATCTGCTGCCCTTCTCTAGGTTTTCCCTTCCCTGCCTCTTCTTTGGAATATAGCCACAAAAGCACTTTTTACAGCTGTCAAGTTTTCAGACCGACGCTTGAGATGTGGGGAGCAGCCCTTGTGAACCTTTGCAGAGCTACCTCCTTATTTCCTTCAGGCTCACCTTTGCTTTGATGTGGCTGCCACCAGAGTGGCAAGCTGGCCTGCTAACCAGTAGCCAACAGGACATCTGCTTCTCCTTTCTAATAAGAAAAGAACCAAAACACTATGGGGCCTGTGGGTAGGAGAGAATAGCATTTTGCAGCTATTCATCACATCTGAAGCACATTCTTCCAACACTGGAGGAAGAACCAGGACTCTTGGCCAGGACAGAGATGTCTTGCACGGCAGGAGACATCCAGCTGGCCAATGGCTTCACCCTGTCCCATCTAGGAAGGTGCTGCAAACTCAGAGATTGCTTTGGATGTCTGTCTCCTCACAGCCATGGTTTCTGGGGAAAAGCCATATTAATTATCAAGCTCCATGCTTGGCAGTAGTCTGCAAGAAGATGCCGTAGAAACTTAAAAGAGAAACTGAGTTTGCCATTGACATTTTCCCAGGATTCTGTCCCTAGAGACCCATAAGATACTGGGAGATAGAGCCTTTTGCACGACAGAGCAACTTCTTCTCTTAATAGCAACCATCCGGGAAGACCACTGGGAGCAGCCTTTCCAGTTATTTATCAGCCTTCAGCATCTCAGCCTTTTCCTGAGCTAAATACGGGAGTGAAAAACAGCTGTGCAAATAATCTTGGGGAATTTTATATGTGAGAAATTACTTCTGAGGAGGGAAAAAAAACCCTGCATTTTTTGCCCATTGAGGCTATTTTTGTATACTTTTGTGCTAATTCTTACTTCATGCTGTATACTAGAATTTAGTAACTTCTACTAAAATGATTTGAAAGCTTCCATGGTAAGACTACATTGCATATGCTAAAAAGAAGCAAAAAAAATTCTGACAAAATAATAGAAATATTTTTGCATTATATTAAATAACAGATGACACTTTTAGTATGTTTGAAAGGGGTAACACATGCTGCAAAAGTCAGTCATTTTCTGGTTTGCTTATTTTGCTCGTTTATAAGCAGTTTCTGAAATCAGTGTTGAATTTTCTCCTCTCATGAAAGTTTATACATCTAGCCTGTGTTGTAGCAAACTATATGTATAACGGTAGCATACCTAGCAGAAACATAAGCAAATTCTCATATCAATGGAAGAGGTCCTGACATCTAGTTTTTAAAGCAATCTTTCTCCCTTTCTGCAAGCTTGTATAAGGTCCTCACCTCATGGCAGAGATGTGTCCTTGTTCCCTCCCTATTTCCCCAAAGTGTATAAAAACACATATTTGGAAAGGAAAAAATAAATCCACCAGACGTTTCGGTAATTGTTTTAGAGAACATAGTGCTAAGTTTTCTGTGTTATGTTTGGCAGATGTGACCTATGGTAGCCACTAAAGAGACAGTGAACACGGTATTTGCTATTTAGTAGCACTGGATATCGCTAAGGAATCAAGGAAGGAATGCTTTAAAGATGTCAAATGAGTTTCAGTAATGGTATTTTGCAGAGGAAGGAAGCTGCATTTATTCAGCTCTGCAAACATTCTAGAGAGCAGTTGAAATCTCAGAAGTTCAGTAAGTGTGGGTGGTTGTTTTAAAAGCTATTTAACTCTTTACGATGAACTTTTGGTACAAATATGTCTCTTAAATTAAAAAAAAAGAGCAGTGAGCAGTTTGCATTTCATTCCTGAATTACATTGCCTCTTACTAGTATTTTTACTCTTATTTATTTTTTCATTTAGAAATAGTCAGCCATGCTCTTTGCAAGTGTGAATTGCTTTTCTCTAATCAGATTAATGGACCATCACCAATTTACAATGGTGGAGAATAAACTGGCTCATTATGCATTTGATGATATGATCTGGAAAGGTATCATTGCATGGACAGGTAGTAAAATAAACATTAAGAACTGAAACCAGAAAAAAAAAGTCATATTCTTCAGCTGCTGTGTTCTGGCCTATATGTTACTATACTACAGCAAAGCAGAATTCTCTCTGAGTCAGTTCCATAGATTGTCAGGGACTAAGAATTTTCATCTTCCTACTTTTGTAGTGCTGAAGTCTATTTTTGTCAATCAAAGTGGCAAGAGTTGTAGATTAAATCTTGGTTTAAATGTATGTCATGGCCAGTGTAGCTGCCCTTTGCACACAGCTGATTTTGTGGAGTGGTCCTGAAGTGTATGGACTCCAGTGAAGTCTTGGAGAGCAGAGCTGTAGACTGATGTTAAGAGTCAGTGTTTAGGATCCTTGTCAGGTCTTGATATAAAATCAATTCCCTCTAAATTGGTGGTTTCCACGGTTTTGTTGAACCGTTCCCTATTAGATACTGATCAATTGGTCATTGACAACTAGATGTTGTTAAGGGCAAAGGCTTCATCTTGCTGTAGTTGATGTACAGAGTCTCAAAAGTTCTGCTGTGATGATGGCTTTGGGGACTGTTGTTCTTTAGTAAAGTATGAGAGTAAAAAAAGGAATGCTTTTATTATTATTGTTGTTATTTTCAAAACAGAATATGCAGCAATGGTATTTTAAGTGGTACTGGCAGATAATAATGTGGACTTTATCCTAATAGGTAATTTCTTGAAGCGGAAGTGGGAAAGTGAGATAAAATTAGCTGCCACAAGATGAAAGAATTTGAGCAGACTACTTTAAAAATAGTAATGTAAATTTTAAGAACACTGAAAGGTTGTAAAGTCACTTTGGTAGAGGAGGTCCTCCTACATTTCATGATCTAGGCATTACATTGTTCTCATTTCTGAGATTCATACCTATCTCAAGTTAGTAATGAATGAATGTAGAAAAGTGATTTTTGCTGAAAGGCAAAGACTGCTGTGGAACTGAGTGTGTGAGAAGTTCTTCATTCATGTAGTTTTAAAAAAATACTGTATTTTTCCCCCTTTTCCATAATACTATATTTTTTGAATTAATAAACACTTTATTTCCATTTGCTTATTACACCTTGCTCACAGGTTTTTCTAGACTGACTTTTTTGTTCTATACAATTCATTTGATATTTCTACCAATCATGTTAAGCTAAGTAATGCAGAATGTCTAAACGGAGCATCTTCAGCTTAAACTTTTCGTCATTATAGTGTAAAAATTCAGGATGCTTTGAGTTTTCCCCTTGTAGAAGCCATTGATGAGTAGAATTGGGTTACTTTCATTCTTAAGTACTGCAGAGCTCTCTACCTGTCATTTTTCATCTAGGCAAGTATTAATTAATACCTATGGTATTAGTAGGTATTGTGTTTTATGCTCTTTGTGGATTCAGGAAAATAAAACTGGCTTTAGTGAGGAGGAGTGATCATTAGGACACTTGGATTTGATTTCTGGTCTTTGCTACTTCAAGATTGCCCTTTTCCTCCCCTTATTTCCTATTACCTAGCAGCAGTGTTTTAGTTGCACAGCAAAGACCTCCTCACAAAAAAATGGAAGAAGTAACTGCAGACAAAATATCTAGGACTTGAATGACCGCCCTCTGTCACCCGGGGCTATGCGCTCTAGATGCTCTGTGTGTTTATCCAACAGCTGCTTCTAAATAGGTCATAACAGGGCTGGAGTGTGTGCTGTGAAGCTGGTCAGTCAGAGGCGTATTTTATGGGATTGCTGTATTTGAGATGCAAGTGTCTCTCTAAATCAGAAATCTTGAAACGTGCTGCATTTCTTCCCTGTCATTTTGTGATCCTCAGAAGCTGCTCAGCATCTAATGCAACTTTCTTGTCTTAGGTGGCACCAGGATGGTTTGAAATTCCATTTAATTCTTGCGTGGTTCTGTGCTTTTTGTTCCTTGAAACTTTGCAAGCTGGAGCTGCCTTTGTGCATGTTCTGGACTCAAAGTCCTTCAGCCACTCTATGCACCTGCCCTGTAAAACTGTATGTGGACCCTTCCTCTCGAGTGCAGATGAAAATATAAAACAACCGTGTATGCAGAATGCAGAATAATTTGTGAAAGTGAAGCAGCAGTTTTTTTGAATATTTAAATTATCTAGGTCAATTCACTTACTCTTTATGTTGCCTGAGGATCTTCAGAAATCTGTTCTGACAGACTCATTTTAGATGTTTTTCATTTCATGTTGTTTTAGAATTTCACATGTGAATGTGCTCTGCTTCTGTGTATATGTGGGGAAAGTATAGACTGCAGATATGATTTCATGCCTTGCAAAGGGGAATTCCGTATAGGCTTTGAATGAGCTGTCTTTCATCTCTCTCTCTCTCTCTCTCTCTCTCTCTCTCTCTCTCTCTCTCTCTCTCTCTCTCTCTTTATATTTTTTTCCTTCCCCCTTTTCTTTTCTTATTACCTAGTTGATACCACCAGTACTACCAAATTTAGTTTCTAAATAATTTCTTCTTCTGATGACCCTCAATACTTTTTAAATTGGAACTCCTCAAGGCCATTTGGGAATAAGCATGCAAAACTCTCAGACTGTGCTGGTCCTGAGGGTTTGCAGCTCTAGCTTGAGAGAGAGAGTATTTGGGCTGTTCAAATATGAGTTGTTAGGACTTCTCAGACCAACAGTCCCCAGAAGACATTGATTTCATTTAAAAAAAAAGAAAAAAAAAAAAGCCTAATTCTGATTGCTACTTAGAAGGTCATTATTGCTACTTTTATGCCCGTTGCACAACCTTTCAGAATGATTTTCTTTAGAAAATTGAACAACGAAATAGTCTTGACAAAATCAAATTGAAGGCTCAAATAACAAAGGATGCAATTGTAATGTTCCTGCTGCTAATGAAACATAATTTAACAAGTCAGTTCCATAATTTGCTTCTAAACCCCAGAGTAAAGCTTTATTCAAGGGCTGTCAAATTTAAGATACTCCAAGCTTTGTAGATGAAGCAAAGACCATGTTTATAGCCTATTTATGCTAGAAGCCAGATTTTCAATGTGGAGCACTGCCAGTTTGTGCCAGACGAGAATCTGGCTCCACAGGGATAACAAGCGATTTGTAGGTTTTTGCATCTTTGACCCTGACATCTGATCCAGCAACCATAATTGTAGCGGAATTGTTAACAAACAGCTTTTTTAATTTTTACATGGTGGAAATGTGTCCAGCCTGTGTGAAGTTCATAACCAAGGAGGGAGATTGGGCAGTCTTCCTCACATTGCTATGTGAGGGCTAGACACTTGCGTGACATATGTTCATGTATATTAAAGCAGTCGTGCACAGAGCTTTGATTCTTTGGGAAAGAATAAGGAGGATGCAAAGGTGGCCAAAGCAGGCACAAAAAGCTGTGGTTGAAGTGCCTTGAGTAAAACTATAATGACCTTGGCGTGGGCAGATAGTTACATGCCAACTGAGATCTCTAGTAACTTATTTTCATGTGGGACCACACATTAACCTTAGTGAAGGAAAAGCTAGCCAAGTCACTTACTGGTTCAATTAAATATTTTGGGACCTTAGATGGCAATTAGCATCCTAGCGTCAATATTTTGCTTCAGTTGTGATGGATGAAATGATCTACTCTAACTTGTGAAATATTTTTCTCCTTGTGGTGGGCAAAGTGTCATTAAACAGAAATCTCATATGGTTGAGTCAGCAAATATTAAAAAAAAAAATCTCCAACTTCCTGCTTTTTCTTCAGTTTTAATTTCCAATATTAATTTGATTCTTTCAGAAACAGCCCTTTTAATGGATTAAGTATGCCCTAAATGTTAGTGATGTATTGCCAACATTTGAACAAGATGTTCTCTCAAGAAATCATCCATCGGTTTCATGCTTTTTTGCATCGAGGTGGAGAGAAACCTGTCAGTTCTGCACACTTTACCTCATTCCATGAAAGATCAATCACTTCTGCTAATACCGCATCTAGTGTAGTACTTACATTGATTTTTGTGTACCTAGCTGTGTGTGGTAGCTATTCCTCACAGAAGCAGTGCTGGAAAACGTGTATCCTGCTTTTTCTGCAGGATGATGGTTTGCGACCTTTAGAATCACTACTGAAAGTTTAAGTCCTTCAGAGGACCTGCCTGCTTTACTTTTGTGCTTGGAGTGGAAAATGGTGGATTTAGTTTTGGATAATGTAAGTATTCAGCTTTTTTATGTCAGCAAAGGAAATGTGAAACTGTGTAGAGGTTAGGAAGGATCCAGGTGTGTTCCTGTGCACCCTCAACATCTGTCTTCCTCAGACAGACACTGAAGGAAGCAGAGGGAATGGAGAGTTCCTTGAGTGGTAAAATTGGGCCTAGTTTTTACTTCCTTTTTTTTATATTTTGTTGAAAAGGGATAGTGAAACCATTGCATAAGGTTTTAGTGAGGACTACGGAGGAAGAGGAGGAGCAGAGCTGAGGAGCAGGGTCTGCACTGCTTTATCTGGCCTGACTTTGGCAATGGGGATGTTTTCCAGCTTTTCATGAGAAGCAAATGGGTCAAAGGCTCGGTCCTAGACTTGGACATGAGCTATTCCAAGGCATGCCAGAGTTGAGTTTTGGAGGGGTGGACCTGCCCCCTCCAAATGCTCCTAGGATTTTTCCCATTACGTGATTCCTGTTTGCTGTTGCTACTGTGCCATGCAAAGGATGGAATTTGGGGAAAAACTAGTAAGAGGGAACTACAACAAGCTAGATTGGTGAGCTACCAGTAAATTTATGAATTTTAATGAAAAAAGATACAAATATTGCACCTGGAATGGAATAACAAGCAAGAGCTTCAGCCTGGGAGGTCAACCAGCTGAGCAACAGCTCTAGAGGAAAGGATCTGGAGGTCCTGTTGGTGAACTGGAAGGATGGGATGGGTCAAGAAAGGGAGGAAATATGGTTTATTTATAGAAAAGCAAAAAGTAAATGGGATATTTTTGCTATCTCCAATTGCTTAGGCAATATTTATATGCAAGATGGGTAAGACTCATCTTGAGAGTGCATAGCCAAAGGATGGGAGGCAATGAGTACAAGGTACAGCAAAGGGAATTTCCACTAGGTATAAGGAAATAAAATTTCTAGTAAGATTGGTCATGTATGGAGCAGTTGACCAGCAAGTCTGCAGGATTTTCATGCTTGAAGATATTCAAAAGGTAACTGGAAAAAGCTAACAGCAGCTCTTCTTCAATCAGGAGATGGGAGTAAATAACTTCCAGTGGTCTCCTTCCAGCCTGAATTATACAATGTGTGTAACTAATAAATTCCCATGCTTTATAAACTTTTTTTTTTGTCTAGGACAATTATTAGCCCAGTGGTTTGCATGGAAAGTGTCATACCCCGTATTTACTTCCCTTTCTTCCCCCCCTTCAGTAGTTTTTCCAAACTTGAAACATATGACCTGCCCTTTCCTTCCATGAGGAATATGTACCTTACCTGGCCTCTAGGAGAAGGGACTTTGCCTCCAAGCCAAAACAATCTTAGTCTTGCTGTCAGAAATGAGAACAAAAATATATGTTTATCTATATTAAAATATTCTGGCAACATTTCTCAAAAAATTCTAGTATTTCTATGCTTTCAAGGAAAGCCTGTGAGCTTGAGTATGTGACCTTCTGGCAAGGCTCAGCCTACCCTAAGAGATGTAACGACAGAGGTCTTCAGTGACCCTTCAGCAGTGAGCATACAAAGCGACCTCTCTACTTCTCTGATGACCAGACAGTGAATGTACCATCCTTGGGAAAGATTGAGATTGTGTTGAAGGTATCAGGTGGTTGGCAGCTCTTCCCTGGTGGGCCCAAATGGGACATTCCCAAACTGATGGATGTTTTCGGCTTTAATCTGCACATGACTCTGGGTCCTGGCGTAAAATTGTGGCTGGCAGATGGTGATTGTAAGTATTAATGACTCTAGTTGCAGTGCTTATTTATTGGTACTGAACACTATAGGAAAGCACGTGAAGATATTGACAATTCTGTCCTCATAGCTCACTTCTTTAAATACTATTACACTGGATAAGAAGTGATTCCTTCTTCATCGGTACATTAGCAGAATGCAGCTTAATTCTGGCACTTCCTAAATTCTGTAGTCTTAATATTCTTTTATATTTTACCTAAAAAATACAATTATGTTAGCATTAATTCAGTTGTGTCAATTTGCTATTGCAAAGAGTGGCCCAAGTTGCATGCTCTTCTGAAGCTCATCAGTCTGTTTGTAGAGATAATTTGGGGATTGTAAGGAAGGGGCCATGAATGTAATTTTGTTCACTTTGCTTTAAAAAAAAAAAAAAAAAAATTAACTTTTTTTTTCCCCTTCTTTCAGAGACCTAGCAGTTCTTTCTGCTGACTGGGTTTGCATCCTTTTCACCTTGCAATCCTATTGATACCAAATACATATTTTTCCTGCATTTTTAGCTCCTGCTTTTGATACTGTTGCTAGTCTTTATTTTTAGTTGCTATCTTTCTTCCTGCTGCCATATCTGTCTGTAGTGTATTGCACTCCTGCCAAGTTACATTGCTGTAGACACAACATAAACAAAATTACATGTAAAAAATATGATGATACTTTGACTTGCTATATAAAAAGTGTTTTCGGTTTCAAAATAATTTAACCTTAACAGGGCTAATCTTACTCCCAAGTGTCTAAAGCCAGGGTTATCTGTTGTTGGTGCGTACGAGGTATAGTCGGCTCTAACTCTTATCACACTCTCTAGCCCTGAGAGGCTACAGGAAAAGAATCAATAACATTCCTTGCATATATCAGTAAAAAGAGCTTTTGCACTTTCTCATTGAGAATGGGTGATCACTAGAACTTCTAAGTAAATATAAATAATTGGAGGAGGAAAAGAAGATAGGAAAAAGGAATGTTTCTTAACAAGATGGTCAGAAGAGTAGATGATGTCAAGAATAGAAAAGAAGATTTTACTTCAATGTCTTCTGAGGTCTGTCTTCAGAATAAGTCTATTAGCTCTCTATTTACTATATTATCATGAAACCACAGGGGAAACTTAAAAATGTTCTGAAAAAGTAAAATACTTGTGCTACAGGGCACATTATGGATGCTAAGAAAAGATAAAACTTTAGTTGGCTAGTATTGGTATAGATAACACCTATTTTTAGTTAGCCATAAAGTATTTATGCTTTAGTGCTGAAATTCAGTAATGTGTTAGGCAAATGTTGCTCTGATAATTTTTTTTTTCTACTTATACAAGAGTCATGGAAATAGAACCAAATTAGTAATTTGGATGGATTCTGGTATCCAATCTAATGTTAGCATAGGGTGATGTACCTATGTATTGTGGTTATTGTGTTAGCCAAGAAACATACTGAATGCTAATTTTGTTGTTGTTAGTTAAGCTTGGAAGAAGCATGTAAGTGTTGCTGAAACATATACACAGTTTTCATTGAGGAAATATAAATACTACTGAGCATAATTCATCCTTCTCACCACATACACTAGCGTGGTATCGGAAGGGACTAAGAGAGGTTTGGAGAGGTTCACAGGATAGCTGTGAAAACTGTTTCCTAAGTCTCTGGCAGAACACCTGTAAGATGTATGGGCTGGGCCCACCTTTCCCCTGGGCCATGGGGCAGCTTGCACCTGAGGACAGCCAGCCTGGTATGTGTGGCCCCTGCTGAGGTGTGCTGTGGAAAGGAGACTCTGCACCTTGTTTCTGTGACAGAGTCAAAACATAAATAAATAAATAAATAGATGGAGGAGAAAAAATAAATCCAGGGATGACAAATTCTACAAACCATGTTATTTTACAAGTCACTCTTTACGAGAAAGTGTTGGTAGAAATTTCACTTATTCCAATTAAAGATGCAGCAAGACAGACAGGTTTGTATTATGGCCTGATTGTGCTCTTCCAGCACCTATTTAAATTCCCATTTATGTTTTCTTAATACACTCATCTCCTTTTTGCCTCGGAGCTATTTTAATTGAATTTGCTTGTTCTGCTTGCCATTCAGCAGTGAGCTATGCTACCTAAAAGCAGTCCCAATGCAATAACAAACCATGCTGCTTCACTAAATTTCCAACATTAAAAGCAGCTGACCTTCATGTGGCACAGGGAGATAGGGGGAGAAGAAGAGGTCCAGTTCTGAGGATCATCTGTACAGATGCAGTGAGGCTGCTTATGTGCCTATTTTATAAGCTATTTTAATTCCTAAGCTTATAAACATGATTGTTAAGAAATAATCTTGCTAAATCTAGTGTGATTATCAGAGGTTGCCAGAAAACTATATATTTGCTAGGAAATCTTTCTGGAGAAGTAAGAACTATTTCTGTTTGTCACTGGTTTTGACTTCAACCAATATCAGGATTTTCTCCCCTTAATCACTCTTTCCTGGAGCACCAAAACCAAGAAGGAAACTTAAGGTAAAATTATAGCAAATAGTTAAAAGTAAACTCTTGCTGCTACTTTCCTATACATGTTTGTTCTTCATGCCAAAACTCATGACGGGAAATTATTAAATCAGAGTTGACACAAAAGTTATTACAAAAGTTTCATTTTTATTGAAGCAGATTTTTAGGGCAGTATTAAATACATTTAGTATTATAAAGAGCAAGCTTGTTTCAACCAGAGTTAAAGGTGACTTTAAATACGGTCATTTAAAGAAATGTTTGGGCCAACTCAGGTCATGCAAATTTTCTGTTGCTTCTTTGAGGTTAGAGGGTCTCCTAGAATCATTTACTGGAAGACATAACACATGTTAAAAGAAGTAGGTGAGTTCCCAGCATAGTGATAATTATTAGGACCAAAGTTTTGATTCTGATATTTATTTAGGATACCTTGCAGGGATTTTTTTTTTATTCAAGAAATAACACATGACTCAGCATGATTCATGCCACCTCCTCTTTCCTTTTTTTTTTCTTTTTCCTTTTTTTTAAAATATATATTCTGCTAGCAGACTGTTAAAACACTTCTCCAGGATATTTTGCTCTTTAGATCAGAGAGTCATAAGCAAAAACAGGACATATAAAGATGTAGGTGGGAGGAAGAAGGAACTGAAACTCTCAGAAAGATCTGGTAGTTCTTATTTCTCAAAATATGTATATACAGAGAGGGAAACTGATATGGAAACAGTATAGAAAGTGGTATAGTAACACTGGAAATCTGTGAAGAAGAATGTACAGTAATACCAGCTATATTGCAATACCTTCAGAATGCTTTCTCTGACAAGAATATTTTACATGATCTGGGTTGCTGGCTCTTTAGATAATTTTTGACCTGGCAATGTTTTGTTGATTTCCTTCTTTCAGAAGATGCAAGAGTGTGTTATGAACTTGCCATTTAACCAATCAAAATTATGAAGGAATTTATTTATTTGGAGAGACAGAGAGAGTTACTCCACATTTAGTGAGTCTGAAAGGCTTAGGGATGTTCAGATAGGATAGCTTAAATTTTTGTTATAATATATTGCAATATAACTTCTCCAGGTAACTGGCTGCCAATCTGACTTAGATCAGCCATTAGCTCCTATATCTTTTAGTCAGTGAACCTGAGATTTCATAACATGGTGTGATGCATTTATTAGACTTCATGATACAGAATCTGAGTGTATTAGGAACCTGGAAGATAATGTATTTCACAATCTCAAACACTTGTTGAAAAAAAAAATTTACTGTGCTTTACAAATTAATCCTGTGTTTTTATGTTTTGCTTCTGTTGAAGGGTGGGCTTTTTTTCATGTTATCCTAAGAAAGGTTCAATATAAGTAACTCTGTTATATACAAATGTGTATATATACACAGAATTTATATACATACAAAATAGCAAGAAATGTATTGATTAAATGAAAAAGAAATTAAGATTGTAGAGCTCCATCAGAGCACTACCCAGTAATGGTCTTGCTAACTGAAGGCTTTTGGCATTCTTTAAACAATCTGGAATAAGTCATCACAGTTGTGGTAGAAACTGGGGCTCGATTCTCCCAGAATACGCCACTCTATCTCCTTCCTTTTCAGCTGAGTGGAACATGAGAACAGGAGTTCAAGTTTCATCATTCATCTGTATAATCACTTTCAGGTTCCTTCAAAGTCTGGCAGAATCTCCCCCCAGAAAGAAATAAAGCCAGGCTTTGTATGCTTAATGCAAAGCAGAGGCTGGTGGAGGCAAAGACTTGGAGGCTCAGTGCCATCAGAGACTGCTATGGCTTTCGTTTCTTTGTTTCTTTCTTTTTATTATTTTTTGATGTAGACATTGAACTCCATACTATATAGTGGAAGGAGGAGAAGGAAAGAAAAATAGCAGTGCTGGGACAGCTCAGATAGTCTAGAAGACTCTCGAGGCAACTCTTGCCTCTCTCAAGGCATTTTTTTTGATTTGGAGAGTGAGCCGAGACGTGTTCCGCACGGCTGTGGCTGGGCTTTTAGCCTGTTTGACTTAATGGGAGCGTATGTTTTCTTGGATGACTAGCAGCGTGTGCATAGCTGCCTATCAGCATGTATATAGCTACCACATATGTTCTTCCTTGCCTGGTGGAAATGCCAAAAAGAGAAAAAAAAAAAAAAGGCATTCAGAGAGCTCAAGGTGGTAGAACCTTTATATTTTAAGAACAAAACCACTGTAATAGCTACTTTCCCCTTTCATATAGACTCTCTCCAACTCTTTCCAGCTTTGTTCCCTATAATGTGAAAGGAACATAGAAAAGTGACATACTGAAACGCTCTGAAGGCTGCTTTATGGGTTCATTTATCAAGCTTGCCTATGTTTCTGCTTATTTGTTTTTCTTCCACTTAATTCTTAACAGTAGAAATTAGCTGTTGTATTAAAAGAAGTACAAAGCTCAAAACTCCATAAATGTATTAAATGCAAAAGTCAAAATATGTGTGTGTGTGCATGGTGTTTTGTTTAGTTGTTTTTTAATTTCAAGCTGAGTGAATAATAGAATTTTCTTGCAAATGCGAAGAACAACCTTGTGCTTCCTATTGTGCATGTACTGTTGTGTAAATGCAATATTTTGTATCAATGCCATCATACTTTTCCTTTGAGAAAATGCTTGTGGCTTTCATTATTTCTGCAATTATGTATCTTCTCAGGAGAAATCAAAATCTTAAAGTATTCCCTTTATGACCTTCATAAGAAACTTGTCTGGTGCTTCAACTGTAAAAGAAATTCCCCAAATCATGAGTTCCCTTTTTCTTTAGCTGGAAATGCCAATATTTTGACCATGCAATGCTAATAGCTACAATGGTAATTGATGGTTTTCCACACAGATGTGATCAGTGCTTTTTTGATGGAATATAGCGTTTTTTCCTACCAAGTCATACGACAAGTTGAGAAATTGAAGTCCAAGCAGTGGCTTGTAACTCCTGGCAATACTAACATGATCTTGTCTTCCGTAGACAGGAATTGCAATCCCACTTTTTCTGTTGGTTGTTTTGCTTTGTTCTGGGAGAGTTGTCATTAAAAATCTGAAAGCTGTGGGATCTCCAGCTGCCATTAAAAGTGTAATGAAGCACACCTTGGAAATAATTTGAGTGACATCTGAACAAAAATGGTGCAGATGTTGGGAGATCACAGCCTACATCTCTTGTTCAGAAGCTTTTTGTAAATGTGTTATTTCTGTTATTGCATTTCAAACAGCTGCAATGTGCTCACCTTTAGCTGTCATCAGTCGCATTACCTTGGGCCTTACATATGCTGAATCAGTGTTTGCATTTTCAGTGATTTGGGTAAAGGATGGGAAAGCCACATAGTCTGTTGCCAGCTAAAAATTTTTTTTTCAACCTGAATCTTTGTTTGGGCTCAGACCCATGCACTCAAATTGTTTTCCTTTTCTGGAAGTAATGACAGAAATTGTGACACTTATTTTACTAAGGAGAACAAGTTTTGAGCACAGAAGTTTCAGATAATATGTCCTTGCATAAGCTTGCGCTTTCCTATCGGCTGTATTTCTGTGCAACTTTTTTGAAGTGGGCAAGTTGGCCTAATGCTTATGGTATTAAGGCAGTTGCTTGGCAACTTTGCAGTGTGTGTATTACTCTCCCAGATCAGACAGATGTTTGCATACAGGCTGACTGTTAGCAATCCAAGTGACAAGTAAGCAAACGAGGGTACTAAAATTATTGGTTTAGGGGAACTGTGATAAATTAAACATTTGCACTGTAAGAAGCTGCTCACTAGGCTTTTGGAAAAAAAAAAGGAAAAAGAAAAGGCAGAGATGCCTGACTTGAGTGGTTTTTTTTTTTTTTTTTTTTTTTTTTGGTACCCAAGACACAAACATATATCATGGTTGAACCCTGCGTGGCTGACGCAGCATCCCACCAGCCAAGGTGAAGCTGAATGTGAGGCTTAATTGTAAACATAATTATAGTCTGTATTTACACGGTAAAGCATCTTCAGAGAGTCTAAGAAGCTATAAATATAGCAAGGAGGAGGCACTCAGAGCTCCCGCTGTGCTTGGTAGCTGTCTCAGCTGGAGCCAGCCTGGCTCCTGGGAGGCTGGTGGGTGCCAAGGGATGGGGATGTAATTTTGAGCCATTGCAAATGTTCACACTGGCTTAAGCCAGGGACAGGATGGACGTGAGAAGAAGCAGCCAGGGAGGGGAATGAAGTTGGGAACTTCCCTCTTGCCAGCAATGCAGATCTTCAAATGGACTTAGAGGATGGAGACTGCTTGGGAGGCTCTACATGGGCTTCAGGGGGCTTGGTGTCCCCAGCCAGGGACACATGTCCTTGGGTTGTGGAGAGAAGTCCCTTCTGCTGTTTGTGTTGTGTGAAGTAGCAGCTGAAAACGAGTGCTGTTTTACAACTAGAGAGAAAGAAATTGAACCATATTTTTATTTTTATTTTCTTACTAGATATGTTTTGTGGTTTAGAAGCACCTGTACTTTTTCTTTTTATCAGTAAAGTATAGTTGCTGTCAAACATTGAAACTGTTTTCTTCTTTTGTTGTTGTTGTTTGGTTTTCAGACATGCCTGCTCTGAAGTGGTTTAATTGTAGGGGCATACATAGAACTAATCTAATCTTTTAAGTCTCAAGGGAGGAAAAAACCCTGCATCTTAGTGTACCTAAGCTGTACACTGTACCTAAGCCTACCTTAGTTATACAGACATAGGATGAATGTGCACATTCTTGAGCTGAATTTCTTCCCTTTTATTAAGACCATTTTAACATTACAGAAGCATAAGCGTAGTTATTTATTGTACTTAATTATGAGTAGTGCTAGTAGGTTGTTATTACTATTAACCTTCATAATATGGGAAGTTAACTGGAATAGGTGCTATGCAAACACTCATTGAAGTGCATTCCCTATCTGGTAAATCTTGCAGCTTGAGAAGGAAAATGATATAAAAGCAGACAGGGGCTTTGTCTATTAACCCAGTTACTGAGAGTCATTTTATTTTAGATGTCATGATGAAGAGGTATCTTGAAAAGAGATTGTAGAGAGCAGCTATATTTCAGCATGTCATTTCTCTTTCTGATAGTACTTAATGTACACTATACTTATGTATACTTTAGATGTGCAAATGTATGTTAACTCCCATTTGAGTCAGTAAAAATTTAGTTTGTTCTCAGGGTAAACTACTTAAATCCTCCTCTGAGCTGGATGCTTCCCGAGAACCATTCCTCTACCCAGAGTACACGAAATCAGAGTATGTCTAAATTGTATTGATGATTATGCATTAGCAAAATGAAAATGTTAATGATATTATTTTTTGTTAATACTTTGTCTGAAAGCTGATTCATACATGTTTTGGACACATCTTTAGGTAAATACTAAAACACCTTAAGATTTTGGTTACCTTTGGTTTGTGAGAGGGCCTGAAGAGATGCAGCAGCAAATAATCACTTAGTAATCCACTTAATATTCTCAGAAAGAAACTGTGGGTAGAAGAGTGGCAAAGGGCGATGGTGAATTTCAAATTGCAGTAAATCTATATTTCAAGTCTTCAGTTGCAGTTTCAGTTTGGCAGAGGTCAAGTTTACTGGTTGTTCTCCTAGGGGCTGGTTTGGCTCTGACTGGACTGTCTCTGAAATGTCTGAACAAGACAGTTTGAACAACAAAGTAAATCTCTGCACTCTGAAAATAAGTCCCTATATTGAAAATAAATGTAAACTACTACGTTGCTTGTAGTTGCACTAAGAGAAGAGTCATACCTAACCTTTATTTATGTTGAGCTGGTGCTGGTATTGGCCTATTAGAGGTCTGTGGACATGACGTTTGCAGTGATGGAAGAGAGAAAAAGGGTTGGTCTGATTTCTGTAAATCTTACCTTTATATGCTGTCTCACAGTGATTACTCTTAATTAAGAGAATTTTGTTTCATTGCCATGCAGAAAGCTAAGCTGTATGAGTCATGGACAGATCAGTTTGCTATAATAAATTGAAGGGGATACGGTAATAATAATAATAATAAAAAAACCTCTATGTGACTCCAAAATCATCTAACTGTCTAGACATACAGTGCCAAGCTCATGTCTGCTGAGAAATATCTTCCTAATACTGCCCTAATAATAATACTACTTTTACAGTTCTTCCATTTTTCAAAGTGCTGTACCCAACTAATTCATTTTTGGCTGAGCTTTAGAAGGTCTTTGCTGAGTTTGATAGCATTTTTTGTGTCTTGCTTCTCTGTAATGTGCTATTTTGAATGCCATATCCAATCAATCAGGGGAATCACAAGAATGTTTTAGGCAGCAGTTCTCAGGGCAGGTCAATAATCCTTGTCCCTTCTCTACCAGGGTTGCCTATTCATCCTGTCCTGGCAGAGACTGTGCATCTCCCTCTTCCCTTCTCCCACAAAAACAAGCTCTTGTCTCAACCAAAGGCTGCATGTGGACCTATTCTCCTTGCAGCTGCTTTCCCCTGACTGAGGGCCCCATTGGAGAGGTATGCGTGCCTCTTTTCTTTCCCCACTTATAACTTGTCTGCATCATGTCAGAGACCCGCAAGGAGCCCTTTCCTCCCTCCCCTTGTAGAACTTTCCCAAGAAAGCTGTACTTGCCTTTGTTGATGGGAGAAACTGGGAAAAATCATAGAATCATTGAGGGTGGAAACTACCTTGGAAGAGCATTTAGACCAATCCTCCTGTTCAAGCAGGGTCACTTAGAGCACATGGCACAGAACTGTGTCCACTTGGGTTTTGAAGATTTCCGGTGAAGGAGACTCCATGGCCTCTCTGGGCAACTTGCTCCAGGGCTCTGCCACCCTCACAGTCAAGAAATTTTTCCTCATATCCAGATGAACCTTCCTGTGTTTTAGTTTGTGCCTGCTGCACCTTGTCCTATCTTGTGCTGGGCAGCACTGAAAATAGTCCAGCCTCATCCCCTTGACACCTTCACTTAAGAGGATGCTCTTGGTCTGCTCTTTTCCAGGCTAAATGAGCCCAGACCTCTCAGCCTCTCCTCGTGAGAAGTGCTCCACTGTACTAATAACCTTCGTAGCCCTTTGCTGGGCTTTGCCCTCTCTCTTCCTAATGCAGCTCAGGACAGCAGGGGCCTTGGCCTCAGGAGCACATCACTGAATCATGGTTAACTTTTGTCCACCAGGATTCCCTGGTCCTTTTCAGCACAGTTGATGTCTGGGGAGGTCAGCCCTCAGCCTGTCCTGGTGCATGGGATTATTCCTCCATGGGTGAAGGACTTGGCACTTCCCTTTGAACTTCTCCTTGACCACCTCTCCAGCCTGTCCAAGTCCCTCTGAGTGGTAGCACAGCCCTCGGGGTAATCAGCCGTTCCACTCAGTTTTAGATCATTAGAAAACTTGCTGGGGGTGCACTCTGCGCCTTCATCCAGGTCACTGATGAGTTGCAAAAAACTGCACCCAGTATTGACCCCTGGGGTACCCTGCTACCTGCAGGCCTCCACATAGATTTTCTGGCATCACAGAGATGCATTAATCTAGAGCTTGGAGGAAGTTCTGCTTGAATATTAACCAGCTCCCTGGGAACTCCCTTACTTTTGCGCTCTTAACCCATCAGATTCCTCCAAGCAGATTCCTGAAGTGGCCAATATTTGCTATCCTGAAGTCCAGGCTGGTCCTACTCATTGCCCTGCTTTTTCCGTGCAGGATCCTAAACTCCATCTCATGGTCATTGCAGCCCTCAGCCTTCACATCTCTTGCCAGTCCTTGTCAGTACGAGGTCCAGCAGCACACCTCTCCTCACTGGAACTGTTATCTCGCTTGCTCCTGATATTCAAACCTCTGGAAATGCAAGCAAATATTAAAAAAAAAAAAAAAAAAACACAGGCATATAGCAAGGCTGGAGAGCAGAGTCTTTTCTTAGTACTGCCCAGGCTTATGGTGGTCTGAGTTTCAGGTAGATGAACACTGGTATAACTCCAGTGAAGTTTAGGGAAATTATTCGTATTTCCCACCCTTATGGGAACAGTATGGAGTAGGGCCTGGTAAAAATTACTGGAAGATCAGATTTTTAATAATAATAATTTTAAGATGCAGATTAGGCAGATAGACTAACCCCTTCAGAACTAAAAGGGAGTGTTCAAAACTGAACAACTTTCCTGCAAGTGATACTGTGTTTCAGTGCTTTGAAACACAGGCCCCATCTGTAACTCAGAGGTTCCAGTTACCTCATATCTGTTGCAAAGATTTCTTGCTCATAGGAAAAGCTTGTTAATATCACTTGATGTTTTGAGGTTAAATTAATGTGCCTTAAAGCCTTCTGGATGCTCGGATGAAAGACGCTGTTATGTATGCAGTATATCCATTCACCAAGGGGATCACAGCACCTATTTTAACTGTGGGGCAAACCCCGCTGTGGTACTGCCCAAGGACAACATATGTTGCTGTGATGCACTTGTGCTCCAGGGTCTATCTCTGCTAGTCTCCTAGCTTGCTTTTGAGAATCGATTCGATTCAAACCAACTGAGTCCTTTTTAAAATAAAAAATAGTAATGAAAAACCTTGTTAGCTCTAATGTACGTCTTAGCTGTCAAGTACATTCGCATGTTGTCCATGATGACTTCCAGAGCTCCTAGTGGAGAATAGCATGCAAGTGGGCTTATTTGAACTGCGTGACTAGGTATGCTGTCTCTTAGATGGCACGTTTTCCTTGTGAAGTCTCTCTATTATGCATGTAACTGTGTGCCAGATCTGCTAAATGGCAGCTCTGCATATCAGGTGAAAAGCAGAGGGGAGACTTGCTCTATTCCTGCATTAAGGATAGAACCGCTTGGTTTTGCAGTTCTGTGCACACGCTTGCTCTGGTGTCAGGACCGCTTCCCCTTCCTACATCTCCGAGGGATGCTGCTAATTAAAGGGAGTATTTTTTCCCTGATGTGATTCATACCAAAGGCCTGAGTAAAAATTGGATCCTCTTATTTTGGGGAGTTCTCAAAATAAGCTGTCTAAAGAAGGAATAAGCCAAATTCACTCACTGAAATCCAAATCCACCACACTGGGTTGCAGCAGCACCGATGTCTATCAGTGCCAGGTTCCCCTTTTTTTGATGCCGCCTGAGGAGGGGACACCCTGAGGTTTATTCTGTTTGAGGCGGCCTAGCAATGCCCCAAAGTTATTTTCAGTTTTATGTTATCGTTCTTGGATCTGTAGCCCTCAGGAGGCAGGACTCATATTTGTTTTGGTGATTGTGTTAAGTGAAAGGGCTTCCAGATTTTTTAGAGCATGAGCTCTGTGGTTGGAAACTAAAATCTAAAAGGCTGGTATCCCCCACCACAAAAATCCCATAGGAAAATCAAAGCCAGCGCATGTCCAGCCGCTGGATTTAAGTTCCTGGGCAGTCCCTGCGCAGTTGGTTTTGTTGTGGCTGCAGCAGCTCCGCACACCTGCCCCAACGAGGGGGGTGCGCGATAGCCAAGCCCAGAGCGGGTGCCATCCCTTGGGACGCAGGTGCAGATCCCGGAGGGAAGGAAACATCCCTGCTCGGCTGGGGGCCTCTCTCCAGAAACCTGCCTGCTTTGGGCGCCTTCCTCAGTGCGGGGCTTCCTTCTCTTTTTTTTTCCTTTTTTTTTTTCTTTTTTTTTTTTTCTTCTCCTCCCCCCACAATTTTTTTCCCCCTTCTATTTTCCCTCCCTCCTCTCCCTCTCCCGCTTTCCCTGCCTCCCTCCGCAGCCTGATTTGCTGGCTCTGGGCAGAGCCGCGCTGCGCTGCCGCTGCTGACGCGTGGCCGCCGCCGCCGGGAGCTGCCCGCGCTCCCCCCGCTCCGCTCCGCGTTCTGCTCCGCGCTTCGCTCCGCGCTGCCCTCGCTCCGCTCCGCGCTCCGCGCCCCCCAGGTACCTTCCCGCCGCCGCGGCCTTGCGGGCGCCCTGTCATCCCTGCGCGCAGCGGGGACACTGCCCAGGGGCTGGGGGGCCGCTAGCAGCTTGCCATAGATTCACTTAGATATAAAATACATCTATATATTTATATGTTGTATTTATTTTATTTCCAGCAGCTGCTTTTTAAGTCAGCCCCCGCGGGGTCCAGGGGAAGGGGGTTGGGGGCCTGCGGCCGGGATGCCCCGCGGCCGCCGTGGCTCTGCGCGCCGGCTCCGCGCGCGCGCAAGGCGCTTCCTGGCGCCGCACGGGGAGCAGGGACGCGCTGGGAGCGGGGGCTTTGCCTCTGGCGCTGTTGCCATTATTATTACATAAATACACGTTTTTATAGGAAACTTACGCATGCGGCCCCAGCGGCGCCGCGCGGGATGCGGGCCCTGCCGCCGCGCTCACCTGGGCGGGGGGCGCAGAGCGCCCCCCCGCCCCCAGCCGCCTTTTCTCCTCGCCTTGGCCCTGCGCCGAGCCCGGCGGTGTCGGGGGGGCTGTTTCTCGCCCGCCCCCCCGGCCGTGGCTTCTGCAATGCGGCGGGTGTGGCCAGCGGCGAGCGCGGGCGCGCAGCGCGGCGCGGGGGCTCCGCGGCGGCGGGACGCGGCGCGGCCCCCTCCCCGGGACCGGGACCGTGTCCGTGTCCTGCGGGGCAGGTGCGCCGGGTTCGGCCGCTGCTCGGGCCCCGCACGGCGCGGGCTGCGTGGAGGGAAAGTTGTGCGGGGGCTGCCTGGGCCTTAGGAGAAGTGAGGGGGAGTGGAAAGTGGGGCAGGGGAAGAGGGAAAGAAAGAAAAAAAAATATTTAAAAAATATTTTAAAAATATTTTTTTATTAAAAAAAAATAAAAAATAAAGAGGGTGTGGCTGCCAGTTTTGCTAATCACTTTCTAGTAAATGCTCTCCTGCAGCTTGGTTCTTTTTGGGATGGGGAAGAGTGGTCTGCGGTTGGTTTTATTCTTCTTCTTATTTGTTTAATTTAAAGGCTAGAAACTTTATCATATATGTGATAAACTGAAAAAGTCACTTTTCCACAATCTTCAGGAGCAGTAAGGTATCCCAGGTCTCTCGCATTTCTCCTATAACTCTTTTGGAGCAGGAAAGAAGAACATTCTGATAGAGTAGTTTTTGCCTGAACTGGGGGTTTCCAGGGCACGCTTGTTTTCCAGGATGCATCCCGGGCTCTGTGTGCCTGTCACTTGTGAGCAGAAGGAAGAGTTAATGCGTCTCTTCTAAGTCTTTTCTGTCAAAATGATTGCAAGTCATAGGTCATCTTGTCAAAGATAATCTCTGGGTTAGAAGTGTCTTGCATGTGAATATAAATTACTCTTTTCCTTTTACATTTAATATCGCCCACCTTCTCCTTTATCAAGCTGGGAGAGATGTTTTAGAAAAGCGACTAAGTTGTGAGTTTTATCTGCAGAGAACATAAGCAATATGTGTTAGCTCTTGTCTAGTAAATCTTGGCTAAACATGATCAAGTACAGGCTTTTCCTCTAAAAATGTGCATGACAGTCTTTCAGTGGAGCATTAAAAGGTCAACATCATCTTGGTATTAGAATTTTCTAGTTAAAATTCTCTGATTTTGCTGCATCTTTGTGCATGCATTTGTAATAAGATACACACATACGCATGCTGTCATGCTGGTGTCCTTGGACAGGAAACTTTCAGCTCTAATGTGCGGATGAAACCTGCATATCAATAGTGGGGAAAAGAGAGATCAAGAACACCGCATTAGAGTAAAGACTAAGTTTATTCCTTCTGGTGCTGCTGGCAGAGGAAGGCGCCCTGTGCTTTTAAGGTGTTACAGACCTGCTCACTGCAGCGATGAATAATCAGAACACGCTGGGAAGCATTAAAGCTAAATCATTTTTATTTAATCGGATGGAGGCAACGCGTGCCAAGGCTCCCCGAGCTCGTTCCTGCAGCCGCACCGCCTCATTAATGATGCAGTTGATGGCCTTTCCTCCTAGGAGGGGAGTGCGGCCGCTGCGGCACAGGAGCACCCGATGGGAGCCCATGGAGCTGCCTGGCTGGTGGGCAGGCTTTGCCTTGGCCAGGAGGAGGAGGAGGAGGAGAGGAGGAGGCACCTCGCGCTGCTGGGACGCAGGGTGGGGCACCCGCATCCCAGCTCCTCCAGCTCCTCCGTCTGGTCTTGCAGCCGCCCAGCAAAGCAGCACCCATCCCTGCTTCCAGAGGGAGCTGCCGCACAACTGCAGAGGTCTCTTGGGCAAGTGAAGGTGAATCTGCAACTTGCGCGCTTGGTGGTTTAAACAGGGAGGGGTCTTTTATCTAGGCTGGAAACCTGCTGAGTATTTGCGTGGGGTCATCTTGGTCCAGGGTGGAAATCTTCTGGATAAGGTGGAAATCTTCTTTCTCTTTGAAAAGGAATTCCTCTTTACAAGCTTTTATTTGAAGGCTGAGATTTTTAAGGATAGCATGAGTGGTGATGGTAGGTTGCGGGCACGATCACACCTATGTTTGTTAGGTGTGTTGTTCAGTGCACTGGGTATGAATTCCTTGGGGACTATTCATGGCTATTTCTTTTAAAAATAAAAAACATCCTTTCTTTGTATTTCAAGCATGATCTTGAGTTAACAGAAATGTGTTTTCTTTCGCATTCTTGAAATGTGTTATTCACAGTGGGTGACATTCAAACTTGTTTCATGGAAATCTCATGAAGTGGTAAATGGCTGCTTGTTGCCTCAGATAAAACATCAAACCATTTATGAGTGGTTGCAGAAGAATGCCTCTTTCTCATGAGATGAAGCATCAGCTTTATCTCTTGAGCTACAGCATTCTCAACATGAAAGTATTTATAACTGCTTTTTTCACTTTGAAATGCATAGCTGGGGGAAAATCCATGTACATGAGCATTGAGTGCATGTTGGATTTTGAAGCAGAGGGCAAATCCATGCAGGGCGGATGTCTTGTGAGTTTGTAGGGCTGTGCTTCATCACTGTGTAAAATAAGGTGTTAGGATACGATGTTTTACCAGCTCTGTATCATGTTTTAAGGTGGATGTGAATGTTACAGTTGCAGAGGTTGAATTTTTGAAGTACTTTTTCTCGGAGATTGTTTCTCTCTGACTTTATCAAGTGAAAATAAATGACTGTATATACCTGAAAAATACGATTGCTGTCAACTGAACTGAAAATTAAGCAGAACGTGTTTATTCCAAATTATCATGACGGATAGTTTTCACATGGCAAAGGAGTCATCAAGTATGATTATGATCTGGAGTTAGATTTATTTCTACAAGAGTTAGCCTTAATACTTGGATTTTCTAGTAAGAATGATGTAGATATGTAAAAGAAAGAGATTGTTTCCTGATGTGCTGTGTCAGAAAATGAACTGCACAAACAACAGTGCCCAGTAAGAGACATCCTGCAGGCCCTTTGCTCTTGCACTGCCTGCGGCCAGTGGTTGTCCGCATCAGATCAGTGTAGAGGAATCTTGGGAGGATGGCCGGGGACTAAATATCTCTAGAAATGCAAAAATGGGTCAGTATTTGGGACGGCTGAGTTAGCGTGAAGATCCTGTGCTGCGGAGACAGCAAACTGTGTCTTCCACACCCTTCCTGAATAATTGATGTCATGCAGTTTGACTAATTGTCAGGTTTTGCTTTTGAAGGTAAATGAAATGGAAGTGCTCGTTTTTTACCTGCTTTGCGACCGAATCAGCAGAGATGTTTGTTTTTTAAAAAAAGTAGATAAACGCTAAAAAGAAAATACAATGTTGTTATAAATTGCTTATGACTCTATTTGCATCCTGGGGGACACAGTATACAAAAGGGCAATGCGTTAATAAAGATAAAGCCTTACGGAGAAGGAGAAAAATACATTTTACAAAGACCTTCTTTCCATCTTTACCTTTTTCTTGGAAGTGTTTTGTGTTCCACAGACATAGAATCCCTTTCAATGGCTTTAGTACCTATAAAAACTGATATGTTTGCAAGCGGTGAAACAAAAGAAGCACTGAAACTTGTGTGAGGATCACCCACCAGATGTTTGATCCCATTGAGAACAGGTTTTAGTTTAGT
Organism: Nothura maculosa; assembly: GCA_032353885.1. Classification (NCBI taxonomy): domain Eukaryota; kingdom Metazoa; phylum Chordata; class Aves; order Tinamiformes; family Tinamidae; genus Nothura; species Nothura maculosa. Next base: position 2,259,011 of record JAUBOD010000302.1, read on the forward strand.
GGGTTAAAGAAGAATGTGGCCATAAGGGACCTGGGGGTGGGGATAAAGGGCTAGAACAAATTGAAAGCATATGTGAGTAGAAAGAAAACTTTAGGGAAAGTGTAAAGAGGAGAAGGGAAAAAAAAGCCTGAGAGAGATTCTGTTTTGTATATTTATATTTTAGATTCAGTATACATATTAGTATAAAATGTGTTGTGTGATAAATGAGATAGAACCGGGTAAGTCATAGTGCTGTCTTAATTGGTTTGGAAATGGGATTTGGAAAGCTCCTGTGTGTCACCAAGAATAGATGATGACTCTGTTTTCAGGCTAAGATAAAAACTGGTGGGCCGGGGCATGGCAAGTAGTGAGGGGGTGATATACTTTGGAAGTCAGAATAAGTGTTTGGGGCCCTGCTCACAGGACCCTGCATCCCCGGTGGCAGAAAGCGATGCAGAGCCTTGGTGTATTGCATCATGTTGGTGGTGGCCACGGAGCAGGAGGAGTCCCTCATGGAAGACGTGTTGTTTACTCTGTGTGGATCTGAGGGCAATTATGTCCAACACCTCTGCGTTTCCTAGGATGTGCTGGTTGCAAATAAAATCTTGTTTAATAAGCCAGCAAATGCAAACAAGCTGTGAAGAAAAGAGGGGAGGGAAAAAAAGAAAAAAAAAAAAGGCAAAATACTCTTCCAGACCTAGGCAACATATGTTTATGTTAACGGAGAGACCTGTTCTTGCACCCTGCCTTGCGTAGTGTCTTTATCTGCACATTTTCCCACTGAAATGAGTCAGCTCGCCTGTGAAGCCCAGCTCCATTCAGTTTAGATAAAAGCACCCAAATCTGCCCTGACAAATTTGTAACTAAGGTCAAGAGTCTGTAATCTTTCAAAAGAGATGGGTTAGATATATAAAAATATTTATAAGAAAGGGAGGGCAAGGGAAAAAAAATAAAAAACAAAGCTTTAGTAATTTATTAGGTTGCAGGGGGAATTTGGCCTCAATGGAGACCAGGCTGCTCTGAGGGGCAAGGTGGACAAAGGTCTATCTGAGGTACACGTTGTGTTAGTCCAAGCTGGGCAGAAAAGGCAAGTTTTGCTCCCCATTTCGGGGCTGTGGCAGTAGGCAGAGGTAGCTCTGGGTTAGCAGTTTTCTCTAGCAGGCTCAGCTGATGATTTTATTACTGCCAGGTATTGCTGGTTTAGGCATTGGTCTCACAAGGCACGGCTGGTGTAAAGTCATGAGGAAAAACAGGCCCGACTAGTAGATTTAAAGGTAAAACAAGATTGTTGATTTTGTGCTGGAACCTGTATTTTCCATTTCTCTTTCTCTTTGGATCATTCCAGAATAGTGAAAGTTTGGGTTAATTATATGTGCTGGAAGGCAAACACTGTAATGTAGTTTCCATGTAGAGGAGCATTATTCTGGTACAGCTGGAGCTGGCAGCTTTTCGTCACCTCACCACCTCCTTTTCCTCCTAAAAATAGCAGTACGCTACAGCAGGATCGCTGGAGAGGCACAGGAGCGTTTCCTGAGCAACAATTTGCCTTGGATGGTACTCAAAGAAGCACCATGAGAGCGTTTTGGAGGAGGCCACTGAGAATGCGAAGCGGGATGTGATGGACATGGATGGAGAAGACCTGGGCTGGGGGACGGGAGCGAGGTGGGGAGATGCAGTGGCCTGGGCAGCAACCTGCCCAGGGGATCAGGAGAAACCTCAGAGCTTGAATCATTCAGGAGCCGACCAGACAGAGCACTCGGCGGTACAGCGCGGGGAGCAAGCGCCCGGCGCCCACAAGGGTGACCTAATTTCCATCTCCTGATTTCTATGATTTATTAAAGAGTTTTGCAGGCTTTCTGTTAGCAGGCCGAGAGGCAGGACTTGAAGCCCAGCAATTAGAAAGGGCCTTTAATATTGTGCCAGCCCGCTGTCAGGTTTTGATCACTTACTTGTGGCAGTAGTGTGCGAAATGTGGATAATGCGCCGCTGCGGCAAGCGGAGATAACAGAGGAGGCCTCTGTTGGATTGCGGAGCTGCTGTTGATGCTGTTTTACGTCCAGCTCCAGTCATGCTCTGCAGTGCCACTAATCTTATCTATATAATATTTGAATATATAATAATAATAAGAGTAATGTTAAATAAATGTATCTGTATTTCAAAATTCGAAAGGCTATCTTTCTCTTGGAATTGTTGCCATTGAGGATGTTATTTCTGATCTCTAGCCACTGCCCGTAGTTCTTGCAAAACCATGCCAAATGGAGTTTCCCAACATTTAACCTCAAGGAGGGACAACTTAGCCTTATTTGCCAGTGCTGTGACACGGTTTTCTCCTTGTTTTGTGCTGTGTGCACCCACAGTTCTTTTTCATGGACTTGTATTTTATAGAGCACATTAATGTTGTATTTTGTATTTTGCAGCTTCTCTGCTCACATGGCAATGTAGAGTAGTAAAGCCATTCCTTTAGCCAGCCTGAGGGGACAGTGATTGAATTAAGGATGATGGATGAACTGGAAAAAGAAAAAAGTTCCTTCTTTCCTTCTTTTTAAATTCTTACCAGCTTTCCATTGTTTTACAAATCTTCCCTTAACCTGTAGCAAATGCATTTTGAGGCTGTAGACTTCCCCATTGCCCTGTCCAAAGGTCTGAGAGTGCCACCCGTAGCAGGAGTCCTGGTGTTGAGGTGGACTCTGGGCTGGGTTTACACTTACTCCTCATCAAGCTCCTGCTTGAGTTATACCCATTCCCTGTGAAGATGTGATTGTGTCATTTTCCATAGCCCTTTATTGTGCTATGTCGCTTCAACTCACGGTAGTAACAGTCAGATTGTCACGCTTTATTTTTCTGTTTGTCCCATCATTTATTTTCCAGCCTCAAAACCAGCACTTACTTATTCTTGCTGGTGTTTCTGCTGTCAAAAACCAAGATAGCTCGTATAAAAGAAGATGCCCTCTCTGACCTTCTGATCCTATGATGTTGCTTTGCAGGATACAATCAACGCAATTTTGCTTCAGTCTTCTAACCCATTAGCAGAAGTCGATACAAATATTTATTATCTCCGTAGAAGTGTAAGAAATCCTGCTATGAATTTTCTTTTAAGTAAAAAATAATCTTAGGCAATAGATGTTAAAGGAGCACCCTAGTATGTACATGTCAAAGATACAAATTTCAGCATGAAATGCTGGTAAAGGTTATAAAGGGATAAAATTTATCTATTTAGTTTCTTAAAAATGCTTTCCTGCTTTCTTCTAAGGAACTCCAGGGCTGACATTGTTTGCAACCCACAGACTCGAAAGTCTATTTCCATGATAGTGTCCTCCGTGCCTGCAAGAAGAGAAATCACTGCAGGATGGAACTTGGCAAACAAACCAAGGTCTCGGCCAAGGCAATGCATTGTCTGTTAATTTTCCAAACAAAACCAGTTTTGCTGAATGTGAATTTCTTTGTATCTGTTTTCCACTGGCCGTATTTTGGTTTTGTAACATGGATTTGATAAGCAATTATTAATGTTTGTGTGGCATTGTTTAAAAATACCAGCAGTTACATATTTCTTAATTAAATTTTGGCTGCTAAACTCAAAAGGAACTATCCAGATATTCAAAAGGGAGAATACCAACATTAACAACAGTCTAAAATTTGAATGATAAACACTTTTTTTTTTAAATTAAAAATATACCAGTTTGAGCTGTTTACTGGGTAAAAGGCATCCTTTGACAAGTCTTACATTTAAATGCAGCATCTTGAGATTCTTAAGCTAGAAATAGTCTTTTTGTAGCAGTGTTTGGCCTTTAAGACCTTGAATAATCTACTGTGCTCTAAAGTAATGTTCTGAAATTCTTTTAGTAAACCATTCTGGGTTACTATGTGGAAGCTTTCAGAATGTTATCCCTTTCTGAAATTTGAAGTTAGATTTGTAAGAATGAAAATATCTATCAATACTGTCAGAGAGTTCCAAAATTAGTATCTAAGAATAATCCGTAACATTGCCTAATGTACCATTTCTGCAAAATACTTAGTGTTTACAGAAAATTGGATGGTGAGGCATGACGAGTGTTTTCTGTTACTCTAAAAGAATTCACTTGGGTCATTGCTATTTGTGAGTAATGGAATTAACTTGCAACCCGTTACATCATTCCCTGTCGTAAGGAAAAGGTGACAATTTGAAAAGCTAGCAGGAGCCTGGAATATTTGTAGTCTCCCATGGGAAGATGAAAGAGCTTTCAGTAATAGGCGAGGCTTTCATTCATGCAGGATTTATCTGAACCCCCACCTATTTAGTCCTATCCAAGCTGCTATTGTAGGATGAACCGTTCTTTCAAGGCACAGGTGAAGCACTAAGCTCTGTTTCTCCAGTGCTTTCCTGCTTCATGTAGGAAGGTTTCCTTGGTACGTTATCTCCAGGCAGCCCAGGTGCAGCAAGGTGCTTGTCTTAGGTGTGGTCCCTCTGCCCTGATCCATGGTCAGTAAGCCACGAGGGTGGAAATACACATTTAAGCCAGGAGCATTGCAAATCTTTCATCCACAACTCTAGGAAATCTTGTGCTAGCACCTTGGTTTGATAACTGGCTGCCTGCTCTGTTTGATCCTTTGTAGAAGTAGCCCCAAGGATTAACAGTTCCATTTGTCATGTGAGTATTTAAATTGTATCAGTCACACCTCTTTGTAGAGTTATCCTGTGATTAAAACTGACAAACAGTTTTCAATGAAACACTCTGTTTTCACTTGCTCTTAACCTTTCAAAGAATTTATATTAGAAGCTTAAACATGTCTTACCATGTTCAAAATTTGTCCTCAAAGGGATCTGTTTTAAGTTAAGGAGAAAGTTTCACCTATAGTTTAGAGAGCACTGCAAGTGCATTAATTTCCACCTAAAATTTTGACCTTTCTTGCTGTACTGCTTAGGAATATGCGATAGCTGTCAGGCTTTTGAATTTCTGCACCTGTCTGATTTGTTTTCCTCACTGAGGAGCAGTGCTTCAGACTTCAGTACTTCAGACAAAACCAGCATGATTAATCTTCTGTTGTGTCTACCAAAATATCTGTATAGTAGCTGGTACATTCTGTGCAACTGCTGAAATATTTTACAACACTACAATCTAACAGCACTTGACAAAAAGTCAACAACCTTCCAACAGTGGTTAAAATTTAAAATTAACACATTCCTTTCCCATGATGGTACCCCTGCTTTGTTTGAAGAGCCACAAACTTCCAGCGAGGGTGCAGCCTTCATCTCCTACGAAACCATTCTGTAGTTGGTGAAACATGAAAGCGGGAGTGGAGCACTCAGTTTTTCTCTGGTATGTGAGGTGACACGCAAAGCTAAAGCACGTTGTGATTCCTGAATGTGCAAAGAGGAGGCAGCAGGGGAGCTGACCCAGAATATTCCTGGGTTTTCATCAACAGGCGAAACAATCGCTTCGGGATAATAATGCATTATTGGGATTGTGGATTGTGAATGAAGTTCACTTGCTGTGTGTAATGGTGGTGCTGCAGCAGCCGAGCAAATGTCACTCTCCTCTGGAATAGGTAATGTTTGGAGATTCCGAATCCTGTTTTGCAATGCCTGGAGTACAGAGCTTTGGGGTTTTGAGATGCTGTGCATGTTGTTGGATGAGCTTTATGGACACAATGACCCTGCATGTCTCAAACACTGTTTTTTGTTTCCTTTTCCATTTGGGACTCACAGAATGGTAAAAGTTTGTGTGTATTTGGTGGCCATTTTTTCCCAAATCTGCAAGGTTTATGGATTATCCTTCTAACCCTGATGTGTATGGGACTGCAGGTCGTGGCCCCTTACCTCGCCAGTTAAGTTGTCAGAGGAGGGATAGGCAGTGATACAGAAATTGTGGTGTTTATTTCAGACATCTTCTCTCTTCCTTTTCTTAGCTATAAAACCAGTGATTTTCTAAAATATGATGTCCCCTTGAACACTGACAACAGTGTCTGATAGAGTTGTTGTCAGTTTTTTTGGCTTAGAAAAGGAGTAGGTTTTTTTTTTCCGCTTGAAAAACAGATTTGTGAATTGTAAATGCTAACCCAAACCTAATGTGGTTGGCTGAAGTAAGATGCTTGGTTTTTCATTTGTTCAGAATGTCTTCCTAAATCTAAATTCTTTTACTGCAGAGCTGTTATTTAAACTTTGAGCTTGGATTGAGCAGTTTTGTAAGTCATAGTGGATATGTGATTCTTTTCAGTGTGTTTGCCATGCAAAATCTGGAAACATTTACAGCTTTCATCTATTAATTTCCAAGCACTTTGCACTGTAGCTCTTGGTAGTATAAAATGATATTGATGCAATTAATAAGATAACACTTTGTAGTCATTTGGTTTCTCTGCTTAAAGAAAGAGTGACTTGTAAGCAAATGGCCAAAACCTCCAGTTGTTGATAAGAGGGGCCACTCATACTCTTATAAACTGTAGAGATTTTGAGGGAAGACTTTGAAATAAATATTGCATATTGGTGCCATCTCCACTGGTGTGGCAGCTGGAGAGTTTAATTATAGGCTGGAAAGCCAGTTTGGGATTAGGGAAAGTGTTAGCAGAAGGAGTGAATGTTAATGACAGCTGCTTGCTGTGGGCTTCGAAGAGGCAAAGTAGAGGTAGAACGTAAATAAAGTGGAGAGGCAAACATGTTGGCTTTGAGTGTTGGAGGAAAAAAAAACACACAGCTCATTTATTCCTTGACACAAAAACATCCATATATCGGATTGTATGAAATTATTTTAGTGACATTCACACATGAAATTGAGTGTGCAATTTGTTTGCCAATTAAAACAATGAAACCCTATGTTAGCATGTGTGGGGGGATATGATGTGTACACACACCATAATTTGTGTTGAGAACCTGCATCAAGAATTGAAAGGAAAATCCCAACTTCTTTTGCCTTTAGAAGTACCAGATTAGAAAATTCTCCTGTATATCTGTTTAAGTAGCCTGTGAGGATTACTATGCAGATCAGGCACTGGGAGTGGGGTTAGCAATGCTAAAAATGCTACAACAGCCATAGCCAATACAGTGGTGAGGCTGGGTCAATATTCCCTTTCTGTCATTTTTTGCAGGATTGGAGTTAGACTTTTTCATGCAAGTCCTTTGGTCTGGGCTGAAGCCACCATCATATTCTTCTGGGAAAGGGATTTTTCCTTATGTAAATTATATAGTTTGAAGAAGAGTTGGGAAGGATGTGTACCAGACTTGGCCTTGTCAGGTGCATACATGTCTTAATCTATTTTTTAATGCATTACAGATGCTCCTTTGAGAGGACAAAGAATGATAACATAATGCAGCTTTCAGGAAAAAACTGTATGTGTGTGTGTATATATATATTAATTTTGAGGTGTGTTTTAAACACATATGAAATATCGGCATTGCATTGGAATTGCTGTTCTTCTATAGATGACTGATAACATATATGGAGAAGATCTGGTTTTTGTTATTGGATGTGCATTTTAAGATTGCTGTTTATACAGGTGTAGCAAAAGATTTGTCTGCTTTGCAGCATTGTTGTAGCCTGCTGGTACACTGAGAATTAAAAGAATAAACTGAGGAAACTCCTTCCCCCTAAAATCAAACTAATTCAAACATATAGCATTATTTATAATACACTAATAGATTAATGGTTGTACATGATCTACCTTGAAAATTAAAAGGATATAGAGCAGGAAAATGTGGATCTAGTGCAACAAGCTACAAAAGGCTTTTGAGTTTCTGAATGTTAAGACACTTGGACTGTTGCAAAGAAAAGTAGTAATTCTGCCTTTTGCTACATAATTCACTAGGACTGATCATAAAGAAATATGATTGATAATAATGGTTGCAGAATATAACGTGGCACTGCTGGCTTCTTGAAAAATAGCTGTAGGGTTTTAGTACCAGTGTTTGTAGCTTTCCATTGGTTTGCCAATCTCCCTGGCAGCTGGAACTGGTAGCTGGTGTGGTGGGACAGCTCGTTGTCCTACAGATCGGCTTTTATCTGTGCTCTGCTCTGGAACCACTCACATGCATGTGGATCATAGGCTGAGGGCAGTATCCCAAATTCAATGTGTGTTGTGGCCCAAGCAACTATTGGTTCTGCATCCAGCACAACTGCTTTCCACTTGACAGAAAAGGACAAAAGTATTTACACCTCTCTTTCTTGAAGCGCTTGTGTTCCTTGGACACTCAGTGGCCATGGAAAGAAAGCGCTTTGTGTGGTATTTAGAACGCTGGACAAGAATTCACAGCAGGCAGACATTTCCTCTTCTGAAGTGGGAGAGAAAAAAAAATCTCATAAAATTGGGTTCACATCAGGGATGGTGAAAACTTGCACTCTTTAACCTGCTTTGCTTAAATACAACATTATAAGTTTTTTATGTCAGCATAGGTCAAGCAATGTACTGAATTGTAAATGAAGCAAAGAAAACCCTTGTCTTTCTGAATACGTTCATGAGGATGGGAAAGATTAAAAGGGGGAAGAGCCTTGGGCACATATTTGGGGAGCTTTGCCATGTGTGAGGGAAGAATAACAGGAGACCCTTAACTTGCCCATTCTGCAGGCCGCTGATGCCTTTTTTTTTTTTTTTTTCCCTTCCCATAGTTGATCCTTTTTCTCCTCTCTGCTTGGAAAATCCATTAATTATGACTGTCATTCTGAGGTTAAGATGCAATTCTGAGCACAAAGGATTCTGCCATGTTTCTGGTCTTATTTAGTACTAATGGATTAGACAAAAACCTCAGCACCCCACCCTAGAATACTGCAAGCTGCTTTTCTTCTTTAGAACTCCTAAATAACCAAGTCCACACTTGTAGCTATATGCGCGAGCTTCAACTAGCTTTTCTGCAGATTGTCAGTCCTCTGAATGCAATGCGTTGTCCAGCCACTGATTTTTCCAGCTTAACGAAAGGGTATCTCCTATTTGCTTATCAGCTAGTTCCTTGGCATCTTATCCCCACGGCACCTTTGCTATAGATAACAGTGACAGCAACAATAGCCGCTCCAGTTAGTGATACAACTTTGGCTCAGTTTGGTAACTCCTGGCCTTATCTGTCCCAGCCTCTGTAGAGGAGGTTGTGCTGAATGGGCTTTGTAGCTGCATCCAAACCTACCATGTGGCCTCTTAAATGTCTCTTTGTTTGCTTTTTAAGTAATGAAATCAGATCAGTTGTGTCTTCCATGAAAACCTTTTTTGCTTTACAATAGACAGATTGTTAATGGAATGATGTGTTTATTTAATTTTCAGGGTCATGGGCTTCTGATTTTTTTTTTCATTTTTCAGTTGTGAGGCCTAGCATAGTGCCTCACAGTATGCACTAGTACAGTGCATGAGTATATAGAAATATTAAGGTGCCCAAATTAACATGGAATTATACTCTTCACTCACCATTTAACTTTTGGTTCAGTAGAGGTTGATGCAAACATTTGCCAGTGTACTAGAAGAAAACTGACACTTCTATTGCAAGTAAGTTTTCTCCAAAAGCACTACTTGTGTTGGAAGGTTTCTGAGTTCTGGCTTGCAGCCATATGTTCACCTAAGCATATTACAAGAAGTGACAGGTAGACAGAAGTAATACATATTTTAATGGGCTTGAGACCATAAAATGGGATAGACTTTCCTCTGCTTTGCTAGCAGATGTGAGCTTGCTCCCTATTTATTAATAAGTTATGGCACTGCCAGCACTGCCACTCAGGTCACCTTAATGTCCCTTGAGGCTCTTGAAAATAGATAAGAAGTGAAGTTCTTGGGGAGTGGGGAGAGAAGATATTATCAGCCACTGCAAAAAACGAGCTGAGGTGTCACGTAGGCCAAAAAATTGCTAATGCCTCTATCACCTGGTGGTGTTAGATGGGAGACCTGGGTATTTCTGGAGTGGCTGTGTCAGCAGTGGGTGGAAGCTGTAAGTGAAACTGGACATAATCCCAAATTGTATTTACTGATGTTTTAATAAATAAAAGTACCATGCCTTGGATGTTCTTCAGATGCTGGTAGCCACAGTTGTTGCAACACAGATAGTGTATGCTCTGTCACAGAAACTAGGTCTTGTACATTAGTAGTATTACACTTGCTTATTTGAAGGACCCACAGCACAAAAAAAGGAACTTTTTAATATCAAATGCCAAATCTAAATTATGACTGTCAAAATAGTAGAGTTTTTTTTTAACTAAAGATAATATATTTAAGATAATTTTCTGCCAATCAGAAAAGATCTTTAGGCAGCTGTTTATAGAAAAGGATGTAGGATTATGAATGTATCACAAGTCAAAATCAAAGTTGTTAGTGTCATAATATTCTGAAACAGATGAACTTAATTTCCAAATAAAAAAAAAGAAGAGTATTGTTTTAAAGCTCAGAGGTAATTTTTCCAATCTACTGAGCATCTGTAAGCTGAACTTATTCTCAGCTTAAATGAAGGGTTGGATACTACAGCTCTTGAAGGAGGCATCCCCAGTGGGCAGAGAATAGAGAAAAAAATCTAAAAGAAATCTAAAAATAAGACTTACAGGAACAGGTCAAGGGGAGGGTAGATGGAGGCAGCAATGTACAAGCTGCAGAGATGGGCTGCACATCCCCACAGTGAGGACACGCAGGGATAAGCTTACATTTCAAGTAGAAAAAACAGACTCAGACATTAGAGAAGGTTTTCCTGAACAGTAAGGCTCGGCAAACAGAGTAATTGCTTGGGGTGTGTGTGGAAACTTCATCACTGTAGGGTTTCAGTGATAGGTGACGTGTATATATACCAGGTGCCATTTAGACAAGGACTCCGCATAGGACCATGAAGCACATGCATCGATATCCACATGTGAGCTACTTTGAAATGGCAATTGAGCGAAAGGCCAGTTGATTTCTTACTTTTTGCAGGCCTTTTTAAAAAATGTTTTAAAAATAAAATGATTTTTAGGAGACGGTTTCTGTGGCACCGGAACAGGCAAAGTGCATGCATGCAGCTATGGCTGCAGAACCAACTGAGCCGCAGCTGCAGGACTCCGCTCTTCCCTGGGGCATCTGTGACTTCTAGGGAGTGGGCGGATTACTTCATTCATTTTTTAGTTCAGATGTAATAACCATATGGATATTGACTTGAAGATTTCTGTCCCAACAAGAAAAAAAAAAAAAACATAATAATAACAGATTGTAAAGTGATCCAGACAGGAGAAGGAGCGAAATTCATTGTCTTCTACTCAGTCATTTAACTAGTGTCAACCGAAGATACTAGAATAATTTTTCAGTTGTTGAAGCATAGTAATATAAATGTAGTAGGAAGTCGTTCTTTGTAGTCTCTTTATTTTTAATAAATCCTCTGAGAAGACTGAATTGTGCTTTAAGATGTGAAAACTATTTGGTGAGTTAAACTCTAAAATTCTAAATGCCTTATTGTCCAAGTCTTTCCTTTATATAATAGTTACCTTTTATCCCATGCATCTATGCTGTATGGAAGAAGCAGCTGGATTTTACATGCTGTGCTGTGATCTGAAGGGTACTGAAAGGAATGGATTGCTATAAAATAGTGACAACTATGCTACAGGTCTTGTGCCCAAGGCATCTGCCTTGGTTCCTGCACAGCTTCAGAGGAAGGATGGCAAACGCTAACTTGCCTTATCGTGGTCAGAACAGGAGGCGGCTTTGAAACTCATCTGGCTGCCACCATTGCCCTAACTGCTGTTTGAGGTGCTGTCACTTCTATTTACCTACCTCCAAGGTAGTCATACTCATCTAGGAGTAGATGCTGTCTGGTCTCTTGTCTCCTCAGAGACAGCACAATCCACTATAATGTTTGGTCAAAAATAAAGAATGTACATAATGTAATTACTTGGCATGCCTTTGAGAGTTTGTTAGGTAGAAGAGGTAAAAACCTACTTTAATGGTAACTATTTTCATTGTAAAGCTCTGCTGGATGTGGGTCTCCAACTTCCATTGTTCAGAATAGCTACACAAGGAGTGAAAGATTTTAGATTTATTGAGATGTAAGTGAAGATACAGGGTGCTTGTACCTAATTAGTTGTGGAGTTCATCATGTGAATGCTCTTCGAGAATGTAACTACTGTGCACTGTAAAAATGTGTGTGAACTTGCCGTGCTTTGGAAACGTGCAGCTAAAGCGGACCCATTTGGCAAAGCTGGGAGAGAATCCCATTTACACAGTGATTTTAAATTACACTGCTCTGCTAAACAGATGCATGGGTCCACCGTAAATACTCTTGTCAATAGTGCCTCTCCAGTATGACTGATTCGTTCCTCGAAGCCTGCATTCCCGCACCATCTGCAGATCTTGGTTTGAATCCAACAAATGGTTTGACAGCTGGTCCATTTGAGAAGCTGAACGGGTGGAGTTGTCTTTCTGACTCTACGTCAGCATCAGGGTGGTCTTCTAGTACGTGCACTTGAATTCTGGCGGGAAAGTTGAAATGCATTTTTGTAGCGGGAACTTTTTCACAGTTTGATCACCTGCCACCTTGTTATCTGGTTTGAGATGGAAGAATGTTTTTCTCATTACAATATAACTTGGAGCCTGGGTATTGTGGCCCAGCTGCTTGTGCCAATTGAACAGGGCTTTTTTTTTTTATTTTTTTTTTTTATTTTTTTGTAAAGTATACAGGATCTCAGAAGGGATTAAACATAAATATCTGTCTGTCTGATGGCACAGTTTGGATTGTTTAGGCTTGCAAGATTTTAATTTGTTTGGGGAACCTGTGATTTCCTGCTCCAAATTGGAAGTCTGTTACTTGATATTACAGGGTGTGGTTTAAGTCAAAATCTGACATGAATGGCCAGGAGATTAAAAACTAGGTATGAAGTGATTTATCTATTAAAAAAAAAAAGTTATTACTGTTAAACACACTGTGAAGCATCATAATATAGCCTTACTGTGACAGAGACATTGAAAGCTGAGAAATGAGATATAAAATAAGTATGATATTTTGGGGAAAAAAAAACAGAGTAAAATGAAGTAGAGGCATTTTAGCTCCAGCATGATTTATTGCCTCACACAGAACTTCTACTTAATTTCTTCCTTATTTTTTTTCTGCTTACTGAGTCTGATATTTTTTCTTCTTTTTTTTAAATCCAGCATTCAAAAAATGTCATGTAGTATTCTTGCAAAGAGCCTACAGTTCCCCAGGGTCTAGAGAGTGAGTGTTCATTGGATGTAACGCAATGGAAGTAGTTCCTCTGACTCGTGATGTTGCACAGTTGCTGTCAGCCATCTTCCTTGGAAACTAGATGATTGCTAAACCCTTAAAGAAATAAAAAAGGCTTAACTTTGGGCAATTTTACAAAAAAAGAATTGAATATAGTTGAGGGTATTGGCACATTAGGGCACATGTTGAGGTTTGCAGCTGTAGTACTTGTGTCTGTTGCTGGAAGAGACTGGTAGCAAGTGATGGAAAAGATGGTCACTGGCAGCAGGAAGAATTAGCTGGCCATCTTTTGGCCTCAAACTTTTTTTTTTTTTTTCCATTTCTGATCCATATGAGACTGAACAAAAGAAAAGGAAAAAGAAAAAAATAGTAATGTGAAAAAGTATCCAGTGACTGCAAAACTGGAAAATATAGTGTTACATCAGCCTTGCAAGTAAGTGATACAGTGGTGGCTGATTCTTTGTGGATTGCTAAAGTCCCACTATGTAAATGAAGTAGAAACAAGGGGATTCTTCACCAGATCCTAATTAATAAGATGTCAAGGAAATGACAGAAGTCGTGTTAATATTTTAGATTTTATTCTCTCCTATTTTCATTGCTTTGTAGGCTTTTACGTCTTTGGAGCTGTTAAGATAAACCTCTGGTGGGATGGAGCAGAAGGCGTTTGTGTAGTGCTCAGATTGGTACCTTGCATTTATAATCTGCTTGTCCATGTGAAGTTAGACAGGTCACCAGCTTGGAGGCCTGTGGCAAGTCTGTTTATGTAGAGTATGAAGGAGAAAACACTGCTCACAGGTGTTAGGATAACACATTTGTAACAGTTTAATACAGTATTTTGGCCTGAGGGTAGTGAGGTAATCCACTACACCTGTCATATGTCAGCAACTAGTGCAGTGTTTGTTTTTTTAATTTAAATTTGATTGTTTTCTACACAATGCAAAAAAATATGAACTCTGAAAGAATGGTGCCTGAAGCACACTCAGTCTCTGCAGCATTAAATAAGACTTAAGTAGTGAATGGTGCACGATTAAGCCCATGTGAATATTTGGCTACAGAGCAATTCAGAAAGGTCAGAAACTGAAGTAAATGTAAAGTCAAATAATCAGTTTCTTGTTTGAAAGAATCACGGCATGCCATTGAGGACTCTTTTTTTGATGTTTTAATTGCTGAATTAAATATTAATCAATCATAATCACAGCATATCACTACATGCAGTTTTGCTGAATTTTCCTTTGTTTGGATTTCATTTTTTTTTCTTTTTTTTAATTTAAATGAGAAAAGGGTAAAATTAGTGATGTTTATTCTTAATCATCTCTTGATCAGCATCTGTGGAAGGCTGCTCTAATTTGAATTGTTGGTTCTTCATTTCCTTTTCTTCCTCCTCACATCTGTTTTCTCCTCCCCTTGCCTTTAATTCCCCATTGTTCCCTGGCAGGCTTATTTATTAAATTATATGTGTATTATTTCTCCCCATCGGATCTTAATGCAATCACAATGCTTATGTCGATAAAAGTTTTTCAGTGAAGGATCACACTTTGCTGAAGCTCATTATATGCAGCAATTTCTCATGTTTCTCAAGACTTCCTTTTACTTCCTTTTTCTTTTTTTTTCTTTTGTTTTAGATTGAAAGAAACAGCAGTCAGTCTTGGCTTTAGTCACTGTGCTCTGCTATAGTTATTTCCAGCTCTTCTACAGTTACCTACAGAATGCCCAGGAATTTCTATGATCTCCAACTTAATTTTATACTTAATGTATAAAATTGCAAGATGTGTGGCTGGCTATGGCCATGGTGATGTTTCTTTAGCCTTTTTGGGTAAATCCTTACAGCCAGGACTCAAGGAGGGGGAACGTGAGGCAGAGCTGTCCCCTCGACTGGGCTCAGGGAAGGTTGTGGCTGCTTGGGAGGTTGCCAACATATAGAAAGTGTTAGGTGATGTTTTAAGAGGAAAATGCAGTTTGCTTCCCTGTCCATTAAATCTATGAAGATGGAACAGCAAGATGGGAAAAAAAAATCCAGAACAAGTTATGATGTCCTGATTTTTCTCTGATCGCAGTGATTATGGTTTTATTGCTTTGGGAAGCTGCCCATCTGCAAAACAAAACAGAAATGGATAATGCTCACTGAATCATTGAAATGAATGGTAAAGAAGAAATAAAAATATTGCCCATTTCATCCCAAATCAAATTGATGGACTTTGTGAATTCAGAATTACTGTGCCAAATGGAAATGGGGAGCAGAACCAACAAAGCGTTAATGGTTTGTGCTTTATTGGGTTGCAGCCACTGAATTCTGGTGCTATTGTTTATGTGTACATAAAAATTTCCAGTGATGCCTCCACAACTGCTATAGAGAGCTTCTCTTGACTGTCCTTGTAGATGGTGTGTCATCCACTCTAAATCATACTTGATGCCAGTTGAGCTCTTCCCGTCCTGCAGTTGGAATAATTACTTTCTGCCTGCAAGAAACTTGTACATATTGCAAGGCTCTTGCAGCTTCCTTCTGCCCTTCACTTTCCCAGACTAAACAAATCTAGATACTTAAACATTTCCTCACCAGTCATGTTTTCCTAACTTAGAATCATTCTTGCAACTCTCTTCTTGACATTCTCTAACACATATTTTTCAAGAATTATGAGGCCCATAATGGAACATAATGTGCCCAGTACATCTCCCTGTTGCTGAATAAAGTGAAACTGGTCAAATTCATGTTTCTCATATGACAGTCCTGTTAGCATGTCCCAGATGAAATTTTTCTCATTTACTGTGTGGCTTCAGATCCTTATGCTGCTTCATTACTGCTGCCTAACCAGCAATTTTCCATAATTTTTAGCTTTGATTTCTCCATTGTTGTTGCAGTTATCCTTTGGAATGTAATCTGATTCAGCAGATATAGGCTTTTGCCCCAGTCTCCCCCCATGTGATTGTGTACTTGCTATTCTGTTGTCTGCTATTCACCGCCCTAGACCCAGGACAGGCTGCGATGCCTCAGCTGATGTGTTCTCATAGGTTGACAACATGCTACTGGGAAGTGTTCCTAGGATTGGATTTTTTTAAAAAATACCTTTTCTAAATTATTTAAACTGTTTCTGTGGCTTGCTCATGAAAAAGTCATGTGAAACTGTTCTAAAAGCTTTTCTTAAGGCTAAAGATAGGCTCTATCATGTGTACCACTTTTTTTTTTTATCAGCGAGGACAGATGACCTGTGAAAGCCAGATAGATAGACATTGCATTAGTTTGACATCACTTCTTGCTAAATTTGCATTGACCGTTTGTTTTTCTAATGTCATTATTTTTAGAGGATTACAAATCCTTTAGCAATATCTTTTAAAAACTTCCATGATGTTAAAAATATAATTTCTGGGTTTTCTTTTTCCTTTGGTAAAATCAGGTGCTGTGTTTCGTCTTTTCTTTTTATAGACCTGCCTGGCCTCTTCTTTTTCTGCAAGCTAATTGTTAACACTTTAGAAATGGTCACAAGCAGTAGTAATTTCCAATGGTTCTTGCTGACTTGTGCACGTCTAACTTACTATTGTATTTATTTTATCTTTATTCCAGCTTTCATCTGCGCATCCTACGTTAGGTGAAAGCCTTGCTCAGTAGGTGGTCACAGCTGACTACTGTGAAACAGCGAATTGAGTAATTTGGCCTTTCTTGTGTAATATTTTGTGTTAAGTAATGGATCTGTTTTTTCCTGCTAGTGTATTTCTAGAATCTTTTCTTGTTTGCAGCATTACACACTGATTGTAAATCACTTTGCATCTTAGTCTTCATTTGTCCTTTATGTTTATGCAAGTCTTTTATATTCCTCTCTGAGGTTTGTGTTCTTGTTTTTGTTTTTTTTTTGTTTGTTTTTTTTTTTGTTTTTCTCGTATGCAATTCCATCTTTATGGGCAGAACATGGTCTCTTTGGAAGGAGTCAGTTGCATTTTCTTTCAGCTTGGTTCCTTGAAGGACTTGCCAGAGTGGTGGTGGCGGGGAGATTTGGGTCCTTCTGGATGGCTGAATTCTGCCATCACCTTTCCTTTCTGCTCATCTAAAGGATGTGTCTGGTGAAGGGTCTCAGATGTCTCTTCCCACTCCTTATTCACATACTGCCTCTGCTTCTCCCACTTTCAACTTCATCAGGAGACTTCAGAGCAGTCTGCACATGGCACCTCTTTAGAGCACCCGGTTAACGTGTTAACTCGCATGATGCACTTCAACACTGCCATCATGTCTTTTCTTGGACCTGCCTGGCCTTTCTAGAGTATCTCTTTTGTTTATGGCCCAAAACTTACATCACCGGAGCTGTAGTACCTTTTACCCCATTCTGTGGTGCCACAGGGATACTCCTGACAAATGACAACCTATATTCAACAGGTTTCTCCTTTGTGTTTTTCTGATGTTATGTTGTTGGCTTGTATGTGTTTTGCTACCTGCTGATTCTTGCATGTTTATGTTATGTGTATCTTTTACTAGTTTAAGTCTGAGATATGGTCTGAAATTCTAAGTGTATAGGAACTAGATAGTGGGTCTAGGCTCCAGGTTCAGCATGCTGTCCACTCAGGAAACTATAACACAGCTCACCATCCATGTGTTTGACTCTAGCCTTCAGAGAGACTTTTGATCTTTTCTTCCTCCCTTTTCTCTAGTGACCTGAGGCCTTGACAGAGGATGATAATGGGCAAAGGTTTTTGCCCAATTGTCAAGCTCCATGTGCCCGCTGCACCAGGAATCCTTCCTTTCACCTTTCCTAAGGCCATTGCCTCTGTTCTAACAAGCTTCCTTCCAAGATTTTGCGCCTTAGGACTTCAAGGACATGAACCCCACTTTCTTGCAAATTGAAGCTGATTTTTAAAAATGTAATCTTTTTCCTAATAAGGAACTACTTGGAATAAACGGAGCTGATGTGTAAAGCAGTTGCATGAGAGTAGTTTATATTTCAAGCTTACAGAGATACCGTGTTCTCTTTTCTAAAATCATATATTGACGTTTCTGTTACTGCTCTTGGTTCAATACTGTTCTCTGTATGCTGTTCTCATCAGGGATCATTACTGTATAAATATGGTTCTCGTTATGTGGAACATTGATTTTAAAGTATGGAATCGTTATTCTATTATGAAACTTTCAAAGTTGAATCTTTGCAGTGTGATTTATGCTAATCCTCAGAAATTGTTGCAATTAAAGGAGAACTTTCCACAAAGAGAATTAATTAGATCAAAGATGTTTTTGTATATAAATCATTAATCTTGGCATTGCAGGAAATAGCCAGTGACTATGTATAGTTCATTTAATTATGCTTGGCTCTGTTTGGTTGAGTCACTGCAATTTGTTTGGGAATTAATTTACAATTTCTTCCATAATGTGATTTCCGTTTACTTAATAAATCAAATATATAAAAATATGTGCTGATGAAAATAAATAAAGACTTATTAATGACTCCGGGGTAGATTAACCCTTGGACACTTCTCTCAGTGAGCTCTAACTTCTGTTGCTCATTAGTTGGGTACACAAGAGGTCTGTCCTCTAATAACGGGACACAAAGTGCCAAATAACTTGTAGAACATATACACTAAATTGTGATTGTCACTTGCTGAAGGGAAAGCAGACAACACAGCCTAGGTCTGGCCTTTGCCTAGTAAGAGAGCTACTAATAGAGGACAATAGGATTTTTGATTCCCATATGGGAAAAGGCAAATTATGGGTTGTTTTAAGTCCATATGTTAATGGTAATGGAAACAGAAGTACAAGTCACAAGACAGTGGTGGCTCTACGTTATAATGACCAGATGGAGTAGAAAGTTTTAGGATCTAAGTTTTACGCAAGCAGGTTTGCAGGTTTTGTTATTCATATGAAATGTTTTTACATTGTACAGTATAAGAATATATGAGAAAAGATTTCTTATCTATAAATTGATCTAATCAAAATAATTAAAAAAATACCATGTTGGTGTTTTGCAGAATTTTTAATAGCTTGATGGTATATTAATATGCTTTTTTTGTCCTTAATTTATTCTTTAGCTGTGATCTCAGTTATTGTAAAAACAGCTGAATGTACGTCCTCTTTTGGTGTGTTTTTAAATAGTTGTCACAGATTAAAATGAACAAAATTTTGGCATTTTTTCTTTAAATAATAAACACTGATTTTCAAACTGTTTGAATTCTACAACCATATTGACTTTCAGCTGAGGCTACTCAGTATTAATAGCATCTGTATAAAGTTTGGACTAAACCAGCCTTTTGGAATCCTTGAATGGAAGAAAGCAAGCCAAAACTTTGATATCCAAATACACATCTGTGTTGCATAGTATTTCCTCCTTTCTCTAATATAGAATGTTCTCTAGTGTTCTTAGTTTCTTTATTGGAAAAAAAGATGAAATTGGTTATTGGATTTTCTCCAGTCATAGAAAGCTTAAGGAACTTCAGTAATGTCTTTCTTTACACAGAGTTTAACTAGAAGTAGTGAATAAGCTAATAAAATACAAATAATAAGTTCTCATCTAATTAAATACATTGGACAAATGACAGAAATAACTAGTAGTGTATGCAGAAGATTTCTGCATGCAAACAGAAGTGAAATAATATTTATGTTGCTAGATTTTTTCTAGAATATCAATTTGGATGTCTATTCTAGATCACTGTTACTCCCAATCAATTAATACTAACTGCATTTTCTCAGGAAGATGTTATGTCATTTATAATAAATGAAATGTTTGAGAATAATTTTTTAAAAAGTGTTTAGTAGAGAAAGCAAAATGACCTATAGGTATGCTCTAAATGAGCAAGAAATGTTGTTATTCCATGTTGTAATTTTGGTGTTTTATACGTGCATTAGATGGAATGAGATACATTTTAACAGTACAGTCATCTGAGAAGTTTGTAAGAATTTGGCTTGAAAATCTGTTTGCTTTGCTTCTATTTACATCTCTAAGATAACAACATGAAATCAATTGTATTTTGTCCTCAATATTTGTTATCAAATATATCAGTATGAGTAGGTAAATAAAAGAGACATTTGGAAATGGATAACCTTAGGTTAATTAAATCCATCTGGTATCTGATTAATGACAGGAATATTGTATCCAAAGAATCACTTAAGTAAAAAAAGTTGGTAATTCAAAACAAGTTTTCCAATAAAATGCTCTTAAAGTGGGCAAAACCTCATATGTAACTAAAATGAAATCCAGTCTCAAACAGAAACTTCGGAAATCATAAAGTGCTCTGTCGTGAAAATTTCACAGAATTGTTAAGAACTGAATTTTTGTTCTTTGAGTTGAAAAAACATAAATTGACTTTTATGGGAATAAGTTAGTGAGTATATCCACTAGACTACATTAGACTGCACATGTTCATTAGAAAATAAACTATATAAGATATTTGATAATACATATGTTCCAGAAACCCTGGGATGAAACTTCAAGAAAGAAAGACTTTTGATCCATATCATCCAGCAGTCTTAACCTATATAGATGAATGTCTCAAGATGCTCATATTTACTGTGTTTCAAAACAGCAAAAAAACAACAAAACGCATTAGAACTTCAGGGCATTAGAATATGTATTGGTCAACTATGCCTTTTGGAGTTGTTTTATTGATAGTTTCATGACTAATTCACTTATTTGTATCTCACCAACTTATATTTATTGCCAAAAAAAAAATCCTGTAACAGATTGTTATTGATGAGTGAATGCTTGATGTGTTTGTGTTTAATATCTCATATGATTGCACAGAACGTAGTTGGAGAGTGGAGGAAGAAACTTGTAAAGCTTGTGCACTTGAGTGTCTTTAAAGAAAGGCAGCCAAAATAGCATCAGATGAAGAATAGTTATTACATGTTTTCTGGCGGATGGGCAAAGCAAAACTATGAGAGAGTAGGATTATATTGCAGTTTCATTTTAAAGCGTACAGAAAAAGGTGACGATATAATTTGAATGTGGAGGTTCAATGAGGGGAACGCAGTGTGGAAAATGGACTTGTAAACACTGATGGTGAAGAAACTCTTTTAAGCTTCTGTTATAGGGAATAGAAAGAAATAGCACAAGCATGTGCTTTATCTCAGCTTAAAGCAGACATCCAAAATAGGTCAGATGAGTCACTCTGAAATGTCTGTTTTTCTCCACTGAGCATGTCATGAGTTTAAAGTGACCATCTCGGATATAAGGGTCTGAAGTTTTGTTAGAGAAGTACCTTGCTATCTGTAACATTTTAAGTCATTTTACTTTTGTAGGTGTTAAAGACATTGTGTGAATACTGGGTTTTTTAAAGAGTATTTTTCATATCGCTGCTAACTTTTGTGCAGAAAACTACGAGATGTTTACAAAGGTATCGTATGTTGAAAATCTTAAACCTTGAAAATCTTAAACATAGGTCTTCTAGTTAAAAGTTCCTACTGTCTCACAGTGCTTTGTTATATAAAACCTAGGAAAGTATATCCACATGCACACTTACCATGCAAAAACTGAATGCAAACTGAAGCTGTTGAAAGTTTAAAAAGTTAAAGTTGCTTGCTGTACATGACTGCACAGAGAAATATATTCACTGCAGAATATAACCTTTAAAATAAAGAATATGTGAATCAGTATAAAAATATTAATTGATCCCATCAAAAACATTTTCTGTCATACAACCAAGATTACTTTTTTGGTTAAAAATATATATTAGATAGATTCTTTAATGTAATATATATGTATATATATATATATTAAAAAAAAAAGCCTTTTAGGGAATCTGTTTCTACTAGTAAACATGATGGCATATGTTATGAATTGATAGTGACTTTCTACCAGTTTTATGGAAACTGGAATTGCTTGTAATTGCATAATAGGTAGGGTTACCAGGTTAAGGAACTTATGACTTGATGATGAGCATAAATAGATTACAACAGTCTGATTTGTTTTATAATTGCTTAAAATCAAAATGCTTCAGAAGAAGACCATGATGACTGAGAAGGTACAAGTAATAAAAGTGCAGAACAGTTGATTTGGCAACCTGGCACAATTTGCTTTTTTCAAATCCTTTTTTGAATGAAAACATGTAGGTTTGTTTTTAAAATTATAGTTTGCTTCTATGTACTTTTGAGCTTTGGTGGCAACTATGCATAAAAATGAGGAATATCTAGTTTCAAAATGGTTGTGCTAAGATTTTGAATCAATGTTGTTAATATTTCCATTCGATCTAGTACTGAATAGAGCTAAGTTCAAGCAGAGGTATTTCTTACTATTGAAGGAAAGTAATATTTCCATATTTCCTTTTTTTTTTTTTTTTTGGATATAAGTCTTAGAATTATATGATGCAAGTACTTTTCTTTTGTCAATTCCAGCACTTTGAGAGAAATGACAGAAGTGTTAATGAATTGAATCAGGAGGGACAGGACTGTAACTAAGGAGAAATATGCATTTGCATTGATCTTGGTGGGGCCTCTTCATGTGTTTGTAGTACTTGTATTGGCTGCAGACATCAAAAGTACTTCAGTCCTTATTCAAGTAGTTTAAGTATTGAGGAGTTCAAGACATGTTGACCTAAAGACCTAAATGCAAAGAACGAAAGACTTGCTTAACCTTTTTTAAAGCTACTCCTTGATAATGGTTTATAAACCTTAGTCATGGTGAAGCGTGTTCGATTTTAGACCTTAAGCTACACAAGCTTTTCTCAATATATTACTCTCTTTCAGGAATTACAACCTCTTTAGAACTTTTTTATTCTGTATATTATAATGTAGAATAAAATTCTATGCCTATGCAGTCTTCTTTGGATATGGATCTTCTTTTTGTATCAGGGAAGCTTTTCCATTAATACCATTTAATATTTGCTTTAGTTTTAAAGGCCAAGTAAAATAAGGCTAAAATTCTGTAATTTTGGTTTCTCTACTTTGAAAGTGTAATTTAAGAAAATGCTAATGAAAAACCATACTCAGGAGGCCCGATCACTTTGTTTTCCAGAATAACCAATCATGACTACGGAATCAGGATCAGATTCGGAGTCCAAGGATAAGGAGCAGGATCAGCAGGAGGCCCCAGCGCAGCAGGGCCCAGCAGAGCCACAGCCTCCAGACCAGCAGCAACAGCAGCAGCAGCTGAGTGAGGAGCATCAAAACGCTCTCGAGCAGTTCTCGGCAGTGGCCGCACACAGCACTCCTGTGAGAAAGGAGGAGGTAAGGGAGGCACCATTGCTGCGTGCACAGAGCTCACATGGGCCATCGTTGCCACTGGCAAATAATGGGACAGTTTGGTGAAGATTAGAAATATGTGGTTAGATATGCCTGGAAGGTTGTCTTAAGTGTGGTGAATAGTTGGTCTTTGAGTGGTTGGTCTTTGGAAGTTAAAAATAATACCTGTCTTTACGTCACCCATGTTTAAACTTAAAGCCAGCCCTACTAACTAAGGTGGGAAACATCTTCAGTTCAGATCTTTGATCTGCATTAGATAGCAAACAGGATGGATATGTTTCTAGAGGCTGGATATCTTTCTACAGTTCATTTCTCATTTCCACTTTGGCACCTGCTGAAAACTGATTTCATGCTTGCTCTTCTGATGTGCAAGCCGTGAAAAATTTTTGGTCTCTTAAGGTCCTTGTAGTTCTGAAATGACTGCATTATAATCTTTTTAAATTTCCTTGTAATAGCTTTCAGAAGAGTTATTGCATGACTTTTTTTCTTTCTATTGGGCTCATCGTTGCATTTATTAAATGTAGAGAAGCTGCTTTTAACAGCTTATAACAATTAAAATGCCGGTATTATTCTTCATAGGTAAGTGACAGACCATCAATATGAGGTACCTGAAAAATCACATCCTCCACTTCTCCAAAGTTATGACCTCAAGCTAATCTCATTCACCTTTGAAGTGTGGAAATAAGTTTAAATCCTCCTCCCCTGCCTCCTTTGTAGAGTTCAGCTTTTCTGAGGTGAACCCACGTTTTTTTCCCTTGGGGAAACTACTTATGCTTAAGAGATTGTGCTGCTGGAGTGAACAGAAATAAGGTGTGGCTTGAAATGAATGTGACTGCTCCCATTAAAGCTGTTTGGGGCTGGCTGTGTTCTTGTGTTTTAAGATTTTAATCCACAATTATAGGCTAAACCTGTAATGCTGAAAAATGGTGAGTATAAGCAAATTTAGGCAACATCCTTTTTTGTATGTGTCAGGTTTGGGGATATACTACATATATGCTTGGAACAGCAGATGTTTCTAGTACCAGATTAAAAGAGGTGTCTTACATTTGACTTCCTGTATGCCTAGAAGTAGGCATGGCATGATTTCTCATGCTTAATTGTTATTAAAGAACAATTACTGAAATAACTGTACTGTATTGTTGCTATCCTTTACCACCTTTGATTAAATTCTGATTAGCTGCAGCTTCACTGCCCCCACACCAAGGATCTGTCAGCTCTTGTTCCCAAATACACTGGTTATTGTGCTGTTGCAATTTAAGTCTCAAAAAGTGATCAGAAATTGCAGTGATCAGAAAATTGCAGAAAAAAAGTGATCAGAAATTGCAGAGTCCTCTCTCCTCTCCTCTCCTCTCCTCTCCTCTCCTCTCCT
>JAUBOD010000302.1:2283710-2295371 GCA_032353885.1 Nothura maculosa
CCTCTCCCCTCCTCTCCTCCCCTCCCCTCAGCATAAAACCTTTTCCTTCAACTAAAACCAAAGATGTGGAGATGTTCTCATGTGCTGCATAATCCCTTTCCTTTCCTGAAGAATACCACCTCTTCACAGACCTTTCTAGTGGCTTCGATAGAAGAACTGAATTAGTACAGGAATATAAGACCTTTCACATTGAGATAACTAATTTGAATCTAAAGGTCGCGATTGTAAGGTGGCTGCCAAATCTCACTGAAATGCTCTTCTTGGTGTATTTCATGGTGACTTAAGTGCCTGCCTCACAAGAAAGAATCCTTTAAAAGCATTGGAATTATTGGCAGTGGTACCATTAAATTAAATTCTGCTAGAAATTGAGCAAATAATGGGTATCATTCTCTTTCTTGCTGTCATCTTTTCCTCCATTTTGTGATAAATGTGTAATCCAAGTGAGGATGTTGATATTTTCTACTATCACTCATATGAGGAAATCTTGGGAAGAAAGATTTAAGCTTCTGTTCCATTACAGTGTCTTTTTATTGTCATTCTGTGCACATGAAAAAGAACATTTTAGTGAACATACAAAAGATTTTTTCATACTGAGATTAGCTGTTACTACAGCAATGAATTCTTTCTACCAAATAAAATGATGCAATCTTACCATCTTCCTGCGTTCTGAAAAAAAAGTGCAAGAAGGTATTGCACAGGATGGGCACAAACAGTTCTAGCAACTCCCATAAATCTATAGGTTTCACGTGTTGTACAAGCTTGTTGGTATCACTCCATTCTCCAGTCGGAAACTACAAAACATCAAAGACCATTTCTGAAACCCTGTGACTATAGAGATTCTGAAATCCTGTGACTGCCTCAAGATTCCTGCTTCTGAAAGGGTTGAACATATTCTGTCATAGTAAGATATATTCATATAGGTGGAGATCAGAAAACATATGTTCAAAAACACTGAAACCCTGAAGCAACTTGTGCTACTTTAGAATTCAGTTCGTGATGCTGAAAATAACTGCAAAAATATAGCACAGGCAGGATTGAGGGGAAAAATGGAGATGGGAAAAGAATGCAGCTGTGCATGCAGAGTACAGAGAAATCTCATGAGTGGATGGATTTTCTCTGGTCACTTTTTTTCCTAGACACCTGCACCAACAAGATGTCAAGTTTCTTTAGGGAAAAGAGGCTTAATTCACTCTGAAAATACCTCAGTGCCTGAACATGACAGCTTGGTTTGGGGAATCTTCTGTAATAGTTCTTGGCATGTTTTGTTCTCCAGACAAATCAGAAAAAAATTCTTTGTATGATTTTAACCTAGACAGATTTTGTTCATCTTAATTTAGACAAGAACTTAACAAACAAAATAACCTCAGTTGCTGTTGTTCTTATTATATGTTAATGTGTGCTGTAGCCTTGAGTTACAAGAGTGAAGGAAATATCATCTCTTATGAACCCACAGGAGCCACTACAGCCTGAAGATGCCTCTCAACTTTAAATGGCTGTGTGGTGTCCTGTTATTTTGGGCTCATCCTCTCTAGTAGCTTTCCTGTTTTCTTTAAAAAAATATTCCATGCATCCAGATTTTTTTTTAACTTAACCAAGAAAAGTCCAATGAACCACATGCCATGCCATGCGGCCCTATTTCCCCTAGCCCAGGAATGACTTTTTCACCTACACGTGAACATGCATCCCTTAGCATGCCTCTACTAAAGAGAGTAGATTTCTTTAGCAAAACTTTATAACATCATTAGTTAGAAAGTCCCTCAGCCCATCAGTCCAGGGCAGCTGTTCACAGAGGCCCTAGGATGAAGTGTTTTCCATCTTAAGCATTTTTTTTCTCAGTTCTGTAGGTCAGACTGTTTTCCAACTAGCTCTGGTTATTGTACCTGGCCTCAAGGCTTATCCTGAGGCTAGGAAGACTCTACCTTTATCAGAGCACTAGTGAGCAGTAATTGCTCAGCTGTCCTCAGGTCTTGTACCCCATCCTCTACCAGCCTTAAGATGCCTGAGCACCCTGACATTCAGGAACAGAGTTGGCTTCTGAATGCTGGGAAGACCTCAACTCCTGGAGCTTGGTGATGGGCAGAGCAGGCTGTGACAGCCAGGGTTGTGGCTCTGGGGAGCCATATCTGCTGTTAAGAGGTGGATTTTGAGAGCAGCTTCTGTGTTCTGAGTCTCCCTATGGTCATCTTCTCTAGAGGAAGTCCAGGTGACCTTTGCTGCCATCTGTCTTGTAGGAAAGCAGGATGCATAGGGTCTCCTTGCATTGCCTTGCACGCTCGGAGGAGCAGGACCTCTGCATGACCAGGGAAGAGTTGGCTGGAGCTTTGCTTTTTCAACCCAAAACACATCAGGTGCAAATGAAGTGGCAAAATTGGCTGAGGCGGGAATAGTTCTTGTTTGGATTGGGGCAGAATTGGGACCAGTCTGATCACAGTCTGCTCATGGGAAGCACCATGCTCTTCTGCTCAGATCTGGGGGGGCTACATGATAGAACTACCCTTATGTCCTCCATTTGCAGCTGCAGACTCTTGGACATTTACGATGATGTCTGCATTGCTTCGGCTGTAAGTAGACTGACTAAGCACAGACTTCAAATTTCTAAAGCAAAAATTTGGAGCAGTCATATTCATAGTGCTTGGAAAGGTAGCTCTGAATGAACCTCTTCTTCCTCAGAAGACTTCAAGTCAACATCCTGACAATATGGAGGATCAAAGAGCTGGAACTCAAGCGTGAGCTGGTGTTGTCAGAGAGTGCTGCTGGCTTTACTGCATTTCTGTTTACCCCATTCACTCAAATATAGAAGGAAAGCTTATAGGTCTGCTTGTGTGAAACCTCTCAGGGAAGGTACCCTGTGATTTTGTGGTGTGCTGCTGTTGGTAGTTATATGATGCAAGGTTGTGTGGGTCTCAAAGCCGATTAAAGCCTTTGGGCAGATTTGCTCCATTCTCATGCCGGCTTATTACAATGAATGGAAGCAGGCTTGGAAGATTAATTTGTAATAAATTTCCAGTGATGCTCACTGCTTATTGCATTGAAATCGTTCAGAGACAAAGCAGTTATTTTTTCACAGTAGTGAGATAACAATAAGATTTTTTTAAGCTTTTGCCTATATTCCTGTACTCTTGCCAAGATTTTGTTTGCAGTCTGTTGAGGCCAAACTGGTTGGAAAGGTAAGAATTGCAGCATAGTGCTGTTGCTAGGAAGTTTGGACCTTGAGCAGAGCTTCTCTGGCTTTCCTCTCTTCCCGTGGAAAGGAACACCAGGTCTGCTGAATCACAACTACTCTTCATATGGCCTTACCCTCAGATAAACCGAAGCACAAGTAACTGGGATTGTTCCTTCTCTCCCTTTTCCCTTGCAGTATGTTTGTCTTTCAAACAACACCTACTTCTCACCAGCTTGAAAAGCTTATCAGGCATCTGGGGAGGCTAAAATTCAGCCTCTCCTCTTGTAGTTTTCATCCATTAGCCATATGGCTGTGCATTAAAGCTGTTTGGCCCCTTAGGTGCATCCTGTTTGCTTAACCCCTCGCTCAGGCATTTGGGGAACCTTTGGTTCTCCTAGGACATCTGCGCCCACTCTCACAAACTCACAGTGTTACAAGCTGATCATTTACCTTATTTGGAGGATTTTTTTTTTATCTTGCTGATAATGAAACGAGTGCAAACGTGCTGCTCTACCCTGTTTCATAGGTAAAGAACTTATAAGTAATGCTGTCAATCTCTGAGAATTTCTGTAGGTCACAGTGTTTACTCATTGCCTAGCATTACCAAAACATGGAACCAAAAGACGTCTGAGATGGATAGTGTAGCTATGGAAGGAGTGGCAATCTACAATATTTACATGCATATACCCCCTACCTGGGTACTGTGTCCCTTTCGGAGTGAGAAGGGAGTGGTGGGAGGTGAGTGAGGGTAAAATTAAGCCTTTTCAATAGATGAAAATATTTCTGTCCTGCATCATGGATGCACTTCAGTCAAGTCCCACACCAACCTCACTCACATGCTTGCTATGCCAGAATCAGGATGTATAATGTATTGCTGCATGATCTAGTGCACTTCAAAACTCATCTTTCTGTTCGTAGGCCTCCGACAAAGAGCAGGAGTTAGCTGCAGCAAGTGCAAGACAGCTGGAATACCAGCAGTTAGAGGACGACAAGCTCTCTCAAAAATCATCATCTAGCAAGCTTTCCAAGTCTCCTCTAAAGATTGTGAAGAAACCTAAAAATATGCAGTGCAAGGTGACACTCTTGGATGGATCCGAATACGCATGTGAAGTTGAGGTAAATTGTTATTTCTCTTTTTTTTTCTTCTTATTTTAATTTTGTTATCCAGCTTGGTGGAAAATAATACACTTGCATGCTAGGACTTGAAAAAACCAGGAGATGAAAACTGGATTCATAATATATATGAATATATATTCGCTGTATATAGGCGAATGGCCTGATATTTCACAGATGCCAATGCAAAAGAGATGGTTCAGTTATTTTGTCCAGAAACTGAAAATGCTGTACAGATTTGAACTCCAGAGAGGAGGATCTGAGCACATTCTGGAACAGCTTCCTGTTAATTTGTTGTCAGCACATGCAATAGCAGAATGCAGCAAATTGCTATGGACAGTGAAACCCATAAAATAAATCAGGATTTCAAACGCTTAAGACATCCCCTTTTGCTTGGTACTACATAGGCACTCTCACTGAGTCATTGTCTAAACAGTAATTTTGACCAGTGCAATAGCAGGGGTATAAGAGATGCCTGCAGATGCAAGGGGAGATGTCAAAAGTAAATAGCAGTAAGAGCGGGGAGCTTTACGTGCTTCTCCCCTATGCCTATGAATCACAACCGTGTCTAAATATTGCTGCCAGAAAGTTGCTGGCAGTTTTCTTTAAAAAAATTTTCCTTCCATCTCGGGATTCTCAGAGGCAGCTGCTTTAGGAAGGACAGTCTTTGCTGCACGATCCTGTAAGAACAAGGGGTCGCTGAAACGATAACTGTGCTGGAACTCCAGAGGAGATGAGGCTGTTGGGAGGCCGAGCGTGAGCAAATTTAGCATCTTGCAGTGGGCCCATTTCTCCATTTGGCCATTCCAGCCATGTCGCTAAGATGTCACTTTGGACAGATGCACAGTCTGCCCTGAGACTGTTTCTCCTCAGTGAGCCATGAACACAGGACAACCCCAAGCTACAGCCAGAGTAGCAACTAGCAGCAAGTTGCTGCTGTTACGGGACTTGGCCTGTAAAGCCAAAGGGTAAAAAGGTGAATAAATGGCCGATTCCATAGACTGAAGTGAGGAACTTCAGGTAGAAATGTGAAGAAAGAGAGTTCAGCTTGGGGAAAGGTGGTGGAGAAAGGAGTGAAAGAGGAAGATGATGAAGAAAGCAATGACTGATGAAGACAAAATTAAGTTAGTGCCTCATCTGAGGATAAAAATTTTTTGACTGGGAACAAAAGGTAGTCCTTACTTGGGTTTCACTTAGCCTTTACATACCCAAGTCACTTCAAGTTCTTTGCAGAGTGTCAGATGCAGAACTTTCTAATTTTTATTTAAGCATACTTTCACAAATAGGACCAAATTGTGTAATACTAAGAATCAGCCATAAGCAGAAGCTGTGATTATTCTTATAGCAACCTAGCTGTCATGCTATCTTTTAGTTCTAGTACAGTTTTGCTGAGTATCATATTATTTCATTCAGACCAGTAATAGCTATCTGGTCACATACCTTGCTATTAAATTGTCACTTTCTTGACCTTCAGTCACAGTTTTGCCTGTCAAGGATAGTGTACAAAATGGCTATACTGGTTTTAATGGATAGAGTCAAACTGGTTTCCGCTTTAGCCATTTGGATGGAAAAATGCAGACTATTCTCAAAATTGAGACTAGTACTCCCAAAAAGTTGGATCTTGGAATGACAAAACTATAAGATTATAATGACAAGCAGATCATTGGATGTGTTAAAACAGAAGCCAGTAATGAAAAGGCAAAAATAATTCATGCAGCAAATGCAGTAGAAATGATGCATTCATTTAATTTACACACCGTAAATAGACAATTCAGGCCTTGCATCCTTCCTAGATGATATTGTCAGCGTAGTATATGGAGGATACAACCACATACACGGCCTGTTCTTTGGGCCGTGGGAATACTCAGTAGATGCCCATTGTACATAATATTCAGCTACAGCAAGAGGATTCTGTGTCCAGTCAAGAGAAATAATATCTTCCACTGTGTTCTTTCTCCTGGGAGAGAAGTTTATAAAAAGAGAGTTAGTAGACTGTGAAGACTAGGGATCTTTTCTTGGGAGACCTCTTGGGAAATCATGTAGGAGGTTGAAGGTGATATTCTTTACAGTAATTCTCGATAGTTAGAATGTTATGTAGCTGTTTCAAAGAAGTTCTGTGCCTGCAATATGAGAAATAATTTGTCACATTTCAAAAAATCAGTATATTAAGTATCCCATACCAGTGATCTTACTATATCTTTTTATATTGAAAAAATAACATTTGTATATTCAAAATCCTAACCCTTTATGGAGCTCAGTAAAGTCTCCCAAATTAATTCCTTAAAAAACGGAAGGGGGCACATGGCAATCAAAGATAAATCAAAGTATGTCAATTGTTTGTATTTTATCTTCTTAGCTGCATCTTTTAATGGGAACTTTGATCCAGTACAAGGATGTTACAATTTCATATTGTCAGCTCCAGCTTTCTAGCTCTGTATGTTGTACCTTCCCCCATAGAAGGCTAAAAAGTAGCGTAATCTAGAGGGACTAGGATCAGGAGCTCTATATAGTGCTTTGCAAATTATGAATGCTTTTATATATGTTAAATATTAATACTATATAAAGGAGCATATTGCTCTGAAGTAGAGCACAACATACAGCTTATCAATTATGTGTTCATCCAGTTAATGACCTGACAGCTGAAATTGCACATACTCACATATTTGGATGCATCTTAGATGGGTTTTGTTAATGCATTATCCCCTTGCTACGCTTCATTTCATAACACTCCCCTTTCTCATTCCATATTTAATGCTGAGGAGTCTTCACCTCCTTTTGCTCTTTCTTTCTGCCACTTTTGTGTCCCATACTTCATATCTGTGACAGGAGAAACCTTTCCATACTGTAAGATGGACTTACAGAGCAAAATGCATTGGTGGTAACTGAGGAAAACAGAGGTTTATTTCATCTGATATCCTTTCAAGGAAAGCAGCTAAACCAAATACTAAGTAAAAAACTTTCTCCTGAGACTCCACAGTATTATTGCCTGTATGCTGTATGTATTCCAGCCCAGAAAGTAAGACTTTATTCAGTAAGACTTTACAGTCCAAAAATAGTTTGAGTTGGTACCGCAGCCATCCGTTTATTGTCCTATTGGAACATAAGACAGAAGTGTTACCATTCATATTTCACCATCACAGTTGCTTGGCCATGAATCTACTGACAGTAGCAAAAGGTTTATTTATGAGGAACATCTCCTTTTAGAGAAGAGACATCTACGTAATGGTGCTTGACCTGTCTCAGCAGCTGGCAGAGCAGGAGCCTTTGTGAGACACCAACATTGTCACATCTAACACACCAAAGAAAAACGACCTCAGAGTCGCTCTAAGTTTCTTCCAGGTCATTAAGAAATTTGAGCTCTCTAATGCTGTTTACAAATCGCAGACTTCCACATGGCCTGCTCAGATTGTTGCTGAGCAGTGATTTTTCTCTACATTTCCACCCATGCTGGAAGCAGTTCCCCCATTGGAGTTTCTTGGGGCTCTGTCCACAAGCACCAGAGTCAGAAATGTTCCTTCCTGGAGACAAGCAAATCACCAGTGAAGGTCAAAATTGCTCTGGCAGAGAGGAACCTGCACATTGCTAGGTAAGCTTCTGCATTAAGCAAGCTAGAATATAGAATCAGTGATCAGGTTTTTGTAAGACAGGAATAAATAAGCAGAAATCATTTATTTCTGAGTTCCTTGCACTTTAAGTAGGTGTTTTCAAGAGCTGTAGCATAGTTTCATGCTATTGCTAGGATTTATTTTCCCTCCTCTTCCCTCTCTGCCCCATTTTTGTTTTAATCTAGACCACTGCATTTTAATTAAAATCTTCAAGTGTATCCAACTGTTATCCCCTCCCTTGCATGTTGCCTAAGTTGCAGTGCCTTCCTAAAGCAGGTTGGAATGTTCCTTTAGAGTTTGTGCTCTAAGCATATACATATTATTAATCACAGAATGAGATCAGAAAACTACAGATGCACTGCCTAGATAAATGACAAAATAATTCGATTTAATTTTCAAAGGCTCAACTATGTAAGCCCATTGGTAATTTATACTTTTTCTTCCTTCCCTTCCCCTCCGACTTTCTTATCGCACAGGACAGCAGTAAATGAAAACAAATGTTTCCATGGGAACCTGTTTGTGTTATCTCTACAACCTTAAATCAAGCAGATTGAGTTACTATATAATTGAGCTACTCTGCACAACATTTAGAAATCTGGTATCTCAGAAAGCATTAGCAGTGCCTCCTCTTTTTGGTGGGTGAATAGCAGTTGAAGCAGGAGAGAATTGTTTAATTTTTTTTGTTGCTTTTCTTTTTAATCCCATTTTCTGAGTCAAGCTTCTGCTTCATTTTCAGGCTTCTGCTTTTAAAATAGGCAACTGAGAGACTGGTTTCTTCATGGTGGTTTTCTCTGTGTCCTCAGGTGGCCTCAGATTATCACACTGAAATTGAAATGGAACTGAGATGCCTTATTTCCATGCATTTGATAGTGACATTTGTAAAGTGGATAGAATAGAATGGATAGAAAGGTTAGTTTCTGCCTTGCAGAAATGCTGAAATTCCCATCTGGAGACACAATTGCATGAAATATATGGAGCCTCATATATCATGGAGTACTTGGTTTCACATGAGTCTTTTTCTTACAGAAAATTGTGAGTATGTGGGTGCTTCCTTAAAGTGTTAGCTATTAAAGGCTGTCATGGGACAGGCTTAAGTAATAGAAAGTAGATGAGCTTAGTTTTACTCTGCCACCATAGCCAGAAATGTGTTACATATGTTTCTTTTCCTGATTTACCAGATCTAGCTTGTAATGTTACTTTCTAGAGGAAAAAATCTTCTATGAGTGAGCAACCGACCCCCTTGCCCCCCTTCCCATGGGCAGGCCCTTCCCGAGAGCCATGGACGTCTGCTCTGCTTTTGCCTGGATGCTTTAATAACACTGATTTTTTTATCCCTTCTGAGGTATACCCTGGGGTCAAGAAGGAAACTGCTGTAATAAAGTGCCTTCTGCTTTCTACAGGATAACATTTCAATTACCCTCCACACGTTTGAATTGTTTGATGAATTCCAAGCAGTCTCTTGCAAATGGCAGTGCATGTGAAACTTATTACTGGAAAAAAGAGAGATTTTTTTCCTACCAAAGCTTTTCCTTTTGACCTGCTCCTTGCTTACAGTTCAGTTAATACGAAGAGCTTTGTGTAAATTTTTTGTCCCTTCCCCAGCACACATCAGTAAATGCGAGTGGATTGAAACGCGCCGTCGTCATCACCCAGAATGTTTTCTTTCCTCAAACCCACTAATTAAGGTTGACTTAGATTAGCCAGGGGATTCAGTTAAGATCTATTTTACCTGACACACGTCAGTAGGAGTCTGAGTATTGCTTGAATATGTTCCAAATGAACAGAGTTAATACACAACTCTTCTAGCTTGCTGTTTTGAAATGCTCCTTGCAAGTTGCTTTGAGTTAAAATGCTTGTCAATTCAGGAAGCATAAGACTCTAGAAATCAATACCTATGTTGACCAGCTCATGATAATGAACTGTGAGGTTGACCAGAAGAGGTTTCATGCTTCTGTTTGATAATTGAAACAAAAAATAAAAATATTTGTGCTCTTTCTTTTTTTAAAAAAAAAAATTTCTTCACTAAAGCAAAATTTTAAAATAAGAAAACTCTTCAGATTGAAGTGTTTTGGAAGTATGACCAGGTAGGTGGTGCTGGTGTGGCAGTTCTAGGATTGGAGATAGAGCCCTAGACCCTTACAGTTAGGAAGAGAAGGTCCAATTTCATTTTGGGGAGAGGGTCACAGCTGGAGAACATCTGGGTTATGTGATATTCAAGGGAGATTTATTATACTTAGTGTATAATGTATATTTATATGTTAAATACTATATTAAACTTAGTAGGAAACCTCACTTGAAAGGTAAATATTTTATATAGACAGCGTAAAGTTAAGAATTAATGCCAACTCTCTCCATCAGATGTCAAACCAAGTAGGCAGACTGGGCTTTAACTTCTGCCTTTAGGCAGAGAGGAGGACATGGTTACAACTAGAATAAATACCAAAAACTTAAAATGACAATGACAACAAAAAAAAGGCAAATGCTCTCTACATCCATTTTATGCTTCTTGTGCTCTAGTGCCTTTCCTTGCATTAATAGTGTCTGAAAATGGTTGATGCAGATGATTTGTTTAGGAGACAAAAACTCTTCGTTTTCATTTCTTCGAAACTTTAGCCATTTTTCATAAAGGTAAGAATTGATGAGAGAAAGAGTGACCTATATTCACCTGACAGGTTAATCTGCTCTGAAACTACATTTTCTAGAGAATAAATGATTAGCTGAAAACCTCCTAGTGAAATGTTGCCTTCAGTTGCCACTCAGTGAACCAGTTGGAAATAAGCCAGGGATCAGGAGCATGTTTTCCATCTGGCTAATGTTTTTTTTGTCATGCACACTCAAACTCCAATAACACAGGCTGTTTGGTAGTTAAGCTTTTTGAAAGAATGGAGAAAATATGATTTTTTACCCCATTTTGAGTGGCAACCAAAATAGCCACAAGTAGTGTATTCCTTTCATCTCCAGCTCTCTTGCTTATCGTTTCTATTTTATAGGTGTTGTCTTGTGTTAATGCTCAGAGCTTCTGTTTCCAAGCCAGTAAATAAACTCCTTTTAGCACTATCTGAAAACGCTACCCATTATATATATGAAAGCCTAGGATCTTCTCCAGAAAATTTTTCCATTTAATTCCAATGCAGTGTTTGCTCGGCTTCTTTTACATTTCAGTATCTCTATCTGTTGATACAGTGGACAAAATATCGGGCTGGATGCTGAGGAAATACCTGCTTGCAAAGCAAAGCTTTGATAGGGGGTGAAGCATGTCTCTCAGGATTTATCTTGCTCAAGCAGAAGTGGGTTTGATCTGAAGGGGATGAAGCTTGGATGTAGCTTGCAACCATAGAAAACAGGCTAAGTTATTTTTCTTGACAACCCCAGCATTGATGGTGTGATTCTGTCTGAGGTGCTGCAGCCCTAAGAGCCTCATCGTCGTGTTGCCTCTCCTGTTTCAAGAGTGTCTCTCCACTCTACTGTGTTTTCCGGGTGATGTTTTTTTCCCTCTCGCCCAGCAATGTAGGTCAGGGAGAGCTCTGTGGCTTTCAAATTCATATGGCAAGATTACGCTGTAAATCGGACTATGTTGCTAGTAGAGGCTTTTTTTTTCCCCTTGTGGAAAATAAATGAAATGTTTATGGTTAATTTTTTGCTGATACATGCCAGTAGCTCTCTGTGGTTCAGATGGTGGTTGTTTGCACTTGCTGTTTTGGTGATACACTTGTGCATAAGGAGCACTTGCATGGGAGAGATGAGCATTTGTTGAGCTCATTCAAGAATGAGTAAAATAAG
>JAUBOD010000302.1:2301142-2336265 GCA_032353885.1 Nothura maculosa
GTGAAATAAAAGCAATTAATAAGATCATGGAAGGTCTGTTCATTTGCTTTCATTGTTTTTGCCTAACTAAGCACTTAATTTCCTATGGGTTGTGCAGTAGTCCTTCTGTTTCTGTCCAAGGTTATTTCAAAAGGAGAATATGTATGCTAACATTGCATGAGTGCCTGCATTGGTACTGTATGCAGTGGTGCTGCATGTACATGGATACACCAATAATCCTGAGGGAATTTCTTTCCTTTTTGATGCAGCACAGCCCCACACAACTGCTTCTTACCATTCTCTACTAAAACATCTTGGCGCACAGCTGGTAGCTACTATTTCTCAAAGCTGACATCTGTGCAACTGCTTGGATCAGCAAGATGAAACAGCTCCTGTTTTGACCTTGTATGACTCTTAAGATGGGGCGGTGGAGTGTGGCAATTCAAATGCCTGTAAATGATGCAGATAGGTTGTTTCCTAAAGTGGGTATTATAGAGATTTATCATATATTTCACCTACTCCGTTCTCTCTGTTTAGGATAACTGCTTAGTTTTCTATCAAGTAGAGAAGCAAGAAATTCAGCAAAATATAGCATAGCTTGTTTCCAGCAGAAATATGATTATTTTGACTTGAAAGTTAAGACTTTGTTCCTCTCTATGCACTAGTGGAAATTCATTTTTTATCTGTTTGCTCATCTCCATGGAGTTTAAAGTATAAAGCTGCCAGCTTCTATTACATACTTCCAAGTTTGTGGCTTGAAGAATTAACTGAAGATTTGTTTGAAATCATGGAGCAACTGAGGCTGTAGTTGTGCTTCCTAATATAGGAAGAGGAAAGTGAAAAGGAGAATAAAGCCCTAGAGCTGCTTACTCAAGTGATATGAGAAGACACAGTAAGTGAAGTTAAGGCAATATACACCATTTGGAATACACTTCTGTGGCATGTTTTCCTCTCAACTGGAGAACACTTGTTAGACTTTATCAACCTCATTTCTCAGTTTTACTGTCAATAAAACTCTGAAAGCTATTTCTGTCCTTCCTGTCTAATGTACCATCACAAAAATACAGAATTAAATATAAATTAGGTTATGCGGTGCAGTTTACTATGTTATTTTTCATAATGTTTTTGCTAGGTGTTAGAGAGCAACCCTCAATTTTTTGTTATTTTTATATTTTACTGGCTTGCTTACCACTTCTAAAATAGTTTGAGGCCAGCTCTGGGCTCTACCGTTCTGTTGGCATAGCTCTGTCACTTTGGATTGTGAAATATTCACACACTCCAGCCAACACTGCTGCGCTGGCAACATGGTCTAGGTGCAGCTTAACTGAGAGAGTGTTTTCCTCCACTCAATGTGTATAGTTGAGGGAGTAAGTGCAGGAGGACTAGTGCTGCATGCCCACCAAGGGGCCCTGATAAAATAGCTGCAGTGGCAGGGGCGCTGTAGGGGAGAGGAGTTGTGGATCCAGATGGCTGACCTTTAAGGAATGGCAGGCTGTAATGAATATACTCAGTGTAACTTGACCACAAATAGTCGCTGCATAACACAGAAAACAATAATCTCTGCAATGTCCTGGATTTGCCCTTATTATTTTAATGAAGATGAATTCTAAAGAAGTGCTCTGTTGTCTTTTGTCATAGGCTTCAGTGTGTGCTTGAAGTAATAAGCATATTTCCATTCCGCTGAAAGTCATGAATAACAGCTAAAGAAGCTGTCTCACTGACATCAAGTTTAAGCTGAAATATTTATATATGCGTATGCATGTGCGTGTGTTTGAAATAAGCTGGAGAGAATGTTTTCTTTTTCCTTCAACTGAGATGCTCTCAGGGAGGTGCATGGGGTCTGGTGAAACATAGCACAAATACTTTGAGTTCTCTATCATAGCTAAGGACTACTAAAGTTTGCAAAGGAAGCTCATAAAAAGGACTTCTCTACCTTTTTAGTTATTTATTTTTAATCTCCAATGCCATATATAATACTGAGAGTGAGGCTGACCTGAAGGTTCTGATAGGACTTTTGCTGTGGACACTGAAATATCTTTTCATACAACTTGTTACAATAAAGATTAACAATAAAGAAGGTTAATGGAACACCAGAAAACTACTTTTTTACCCAGTAACATTCCTGTGAGAGACACTCACTGACTTCAGAGGATGGTGTATAGCATTTACCTTTATGTCATCCAAAAAAAAAGATTATGGAATTGGTCCACAGTGCAGGTAAAGCAAGGAATATCTCCACACTCACTTTTTCCTGCAACAGATTGCCTTGGAGTCAGTTTTGATAATAGATTCTTGGGAATATTTGTACTATTGTTTATTGCTACTGTTGCATACAAAGAAAGCTCTGAGCGTTATTTTTGCTGAGGCACAACCTTGGCATAAATTTGAAGTATCAATTTCTGGAAGGCAGAAGAAATCTTGTAATTGAAACATGACATCCATTGATTTATTTCTAACTCTGCTACAGGACCTGAATCTTTATGTAAAACAGATTTATCCCATTCAGCAGGTTTTTATGAAGCTCCAGATCAATGAGTTTGAAAGATAGGTCAGTTAAATAAGTCAATTTGGGGTTATTGATTTGGGAATTAAACAGAAAAGATGTTGCTTTAATGGTTATATCACTGGGGGAATAATTTTGCACAAATATTTTTTTTTCTTTTTATTTTCCAGAAACGTTCCAGAGGTCAAGTGCTGTTTGACAAAGTATGTGAACACCTGAACCTTTTGGAAAAGGACTACTTTGGACTAACGTACAGAGACACAGAAAACCAAAAGGTAACACACCAACTTTGGCTGGATTTTTGGCATATGGACTTCAGATTTTCCCTTAGACACTCCCCCTAAACAGCTGCAAACAGTCTAGAAATTTATATTTTTCTTTCCAATCTGCATGCATGTAGTTAGAGTTATTACTTTTTGGTGCTGCTTGAGAACATGCGCTGCATTTCTGTGGCTTCCTCCTGTGTTTGCTGTTTATGACATCAAAGAAGTTAATCATGTAGCCGGTTCTCTTTCTGGTAGGATTTATTTCATTAACGTCATAGGTGAAAATTAGATTTACATTCCTAGATTTATTACTAAACATATAATACTCTACATGAGAGAGTCTCTCTACATGATGCTAACTATGAAGATAAAGCATGTCTTTAAGTTTTGGCTTATTCTGTCTTAGTGTTATTGTTGATTTGGTTTGGCTAAAGACACAGATCTTAAGAAACAGTTACTAGCAATAGGGAATCATGTTCTGTCCATCTGTATCACAACCTCAGCATTAAATAAGCTATTAACTATGTGCAAGAGTATTTAAGGTTCAGATGTTAAATACATATATACTATTGTAGACACATTATGATAAAAGAAGGAATATGAAAGGTTGATTTCAAAATATACTGTATATATTTTGGTGTTCTAAGGTAAATATTTTAGAAGAATCCAGTACTGGAACTCCTTAGTAAGCTGTGCCATAGCCTAGCAGAGCTTGCCAGTTGGAGATATTCTGTGCTTGGCATGGCCTCAGAGGTCTGCCCTTAGGTAGCTGGACCTATTGCTACTTTTT
Source organism: Nothura maculosa (assembly GCA_032353885.1). NCBI lineage: Eukaryota > Metazoa > Chordata > Aves > Tinamiformes > Tinamidae > Nothura > Nothura maculosa. The sequence goes on from JAUBOD010000302.1 coordinate 2,304,681, forward strand.
CAGCTGTTTGTGTCATGTAAGAACATTTATATTTTTTAGGCTTCCCATTGTTTCAGTTGTATATGAAATAAATCAGTCTGTGATTTCTTTTGTGTGTGTATTTTTTAATATTCTCTGACCCTTTCATTACAGACTTCTAAATATGAGGATTTTGTCCTAGAGATAGAAAATCACTTAAGCAGACACTTGGTCCATGCCATTTTAAGATAACACTTAAACATATGCTTAATTTTGAGCTGCAGTTAAACTTAGGCATATGTGCAAGTGCATTTCCAGATAGCTATGCTTTCCTTATTTGGAAAAAAATGCATTCATTATTAATAGGTGGCTTAGAAGTGCTAAAAATTTATAGATCACCAGTTACTCTTAAGAGATAAATAGCTAAAAGAGTAATTGACTGACACCATATTTATTGATCAATAACATGTATACTCTTGATGTTAGAGTACTTACCAGTTCACCTCTATCCTCTGCCAGATATCTTCCAGCTAGACAATATCTGCATCCATATTGTATGCCAAATTTGAAAATAGAAGTCCTGATGCGTCTTTAGTTTATTGGTGCATAATGCACTTTTGTGCTCAGAAATAGTTGGAACTCATTTTGCCTCCTTGATTAGCACTACCTTGGGGTTTGGACAGCTGTGAGCTAGTTGTTTTGGACGGGAGTGGTTTTCTGTGTTCTGCTTGTTTGCTGTTTGTTTAATATTTTTGCCCTGATACATTTGTTTGTCTTTCCTTGGAGAAGATGGAACATTTCAAGGGGAAGCAAACTTTTTTGTTCTGGCACATTTTAAATATTGATTTAACTCGAAGGCAGTGCAGGAGCGTGAGGACTTTGCCTCCCAAAACCTGAGAGTGGGAGAAGCAGATACAAAGCACAGAGTGCCTCAGACCTTTCAAGCTTTGGCTGGAGCTAAAGCAGCAAGAGGCAGCGAGCTGCTGCGCGCCCGCTCCGGAGGGTTTGTGCCGGGGCCAGCAGCGCTCCGTGGCAGCCAGGGAATAGTAACACGTCGCTGTGATAATTCCCCACCTCCTCAGCAGGGTCTTCTCACATGGCCAGCGAGCTCCACGCGGCACCTCGGTGGTAGTGCCCATGCCCTGTGGTAACCCCTCACACTTACTCCGGGTTGCAAGCACGGATGCATCCCGTGCCATGAGTACTGACAGCATAGCAAGGCTTTTCAGCAGTCTCAGCCCTTCAAGGATTAAAACAGAACAACTTTGTGACAAGCTTGTGGAAGTGTGATTGGCATTTTCCCAGAAGATATTTGGGAAAGAAGATTTCTGTGCTTTATTTTGTTTTTTAATTTTAAGCCAGTCAGCTCTTAAACTTCTGTTATACTTGGTAAAATCCTGATTCGACCTAGGGGCACAGGTTAATAAGTGCTATTTCTGCCTACTGCTGTTTCAAAGAGTAAAGCATGAATCTTTGATTTTTCTAGGACTATCTCTTAGCTCTATTAAAAAAATGTTTATTGTATTTTCTAATTCAAATTGAAAAAGGAATCATTTTCTTTGCAGAATTGGTTGGACCCTGCCAAGGAAATCAAAAAGCAGATTCGAAGTAAGTTTGTTATCATTCATGTGTTTATTTCAAGGGGTCCGGAGAACTTTCAGGCTGGTTTATCTCAAAGTCTTTGATTTATAAGTTATGAGGCTTCTGTTGAGCCAGACTGGAGGCAGAGATGGAGAAGTGATTCCCTGTCATCCTAGTGAGGCTCTTTGCATACCAAACACCCAGTTTCACTGATCATCTGTTAGAATTGTATGGGTGTATTCCTAAGGAACTGTGATAATTAAGAACTGCCGGGTCTAGGTGATCATCTCATGGCTCCGGAGCTCATGGTTTTTGTTGACTGGGAGCACTTACCCACTGCTGACACTAGACACAGCCTCAGTTTCTCAGGCAACATGGGATCTTAAACAATGAAGAGTCATTTCATGCAGACTTTGCGGGTGGGCTCAATAGCCTTTTCCACATCTGTTCTGATTCTCAGTCATGATTAAGACAGAAATCTGGTAAAACCCTGTGAGGAGACTTCACTTTTGAAATGAGTTGCCATATGATTTGGCAAGTACTAGAGGCACTGCTTTTGGAGCTGTCACATTAATTGTTTTATTTCATTTGCTGCTTAGCTGCAAACCTTAGTCCTGAGGTCAGAAAAACAACCGAATGTGCACTCAGGCACTAAGACAGGCAGGATTAGGTCATTCTTCACAGACCGCAACAGCAACCTGCTGTAGAAGCCCTGGAGGCTCAAAACAGGATAAGGGCCAAGGACAAACTCTCTCTGAACTATAAATAATGCACACCGTCTAAGTGGGTGATGCCACCTGGCTGCATTGTGTAGAGAGCGGCTGCCCAGCCCAGACACCTCTGCAATGGGAGCACTTTTCACCCTCGCTCATAGCTCGTGTAAATACCTTCCTTGCCTTCTCTGCTTCCCATGGGAGATGCCAGGAGGTTCATAGAAAGGGCTGGAGGGAGCGCTGAGCCCTCCTCTCCAGACTCAGAGCATCAGGATTGCTGCAGGGAAGGGGCAGAGTGTGCAGGGTTTGGCCACTGTGGCCTGTCTCAAAGCCTAAATTTCATGTTCTTCTACTACATCTCATCCCCAGCATCTGAATTACCTGAACATTTTAGATATTTTATCCCATAAAGAGATCAGAAAGTTTCTCAGGATCATAAAACATGAAGTGGCATTACTAGAAACAACTTTACATTTTCAGAGATGCAAAAAGCCTAAAGTTTGACATTAAGCAAAGTAACCTTAGGGGATTAGGCTACAGATATAAATTATTTCTTTTCATTACTGTTATTTAGATCATCTCCAAGAACACTTAGCATCCCATAGTAAATAGCACTCCATCTAAAGTGTCTTTCTTCTCTGCCTTTCAAAAGCTTGAACTTTGCTCCAAAAATGACCATTCAGTTCACAAACAGCCAATTTTCTGCTTCACATGAATATTTTAAAAAGCTCAGTTGTTAAATTTAGCTCTCTGCTGCATTACAAATTCAAAAATTTCTCACAAGAAAATTGTGTCAAGGCTACTAGTCTCAAAATGTGACTTACCTTTTTTTTTCCTCTTCCCTTCTAAAAATAGATGAAATGGGTGTGTTTGTGTAGGCAGAAAAAGCTCAGTAGCTTTGTGTCTACATATTTTGTGAACAGTGACTTCTATAACTGTGTTTTTACAATCAAATGTACCTTATAGTCTAAATTTGTTGGCTCAGGTCTAGCAAAAGTCACCTCTCCCTCCAAGATTCAAAGGGTTAATTTACACTGAGTGAAAAGCTTCCACAGGCAGTAAAAGCACTTTAAGCACTAGGAGCACTAACTATTTTTCCACCAATATTACTTTCATGTAAATGATCTGCAATGAAAAGTAATTAAAATACGTGTTTCATTGTATCTCTTCTTTTTCTACTAAAAGTGCTGCAGACCTTGATGAGGCAAATTATGTTGATTGTCAATGCAAGCAAAACAGCTGAGCCTCAAACTCTTGCTTTGAAATGCATTTAATATGTGCCCGAGCTGTGAGTTAGATGATGAAAGGTTGTGACAGCAAGAGATTAACCAGGGCAGAAAAGTCTAGTCCTGGACTTGACGCAGGGGACAGTTGTATTTGTAGAAGATGACAGTGATAATTTGCTTGCTTTATAGAATTCACCTTCCAAGTTTGAAACAGGATAACTTTGAAAAAGTTGGACTCTTACATATGGCAATTTTCATGAATGGCAAATAATAAAGAGGAAATTGCAAACTTACTAACTATTAGTTTAGTGGTAGGAGACTGAGAGATCCCTAATTCCCTGTGGATAAATAAGGATAAATAAGCCATCCTTTTCATTATGGTATTTGCAAAATTAAGCTGTCACTGTGTATAAGGCCTCCAGATCACACCCTGCTAGTTCTAACTGTTGGCTTCAGCAGAGGTATGTTTTATTTAACCCTGAATACCCTGTTTTAACCCTGTTGATACCCTGAACAGAAGTATGTGAGTGAGGACAGAAGCTCCCAAGGGATATATGTTAGCCTTGATTTATTTTGTGTGTGCCAGAGGCCAGGCGCAGATTAACCAATGGGGCATCCAAGCCCCCCGCTCTCCAGTGTATGGGTCAGTCACTGGGCTGTCTCTCAGCTCGTCACCTGTTCCCAAATGGGACATATTCCAGCCACTCTGCTAGGCAGCTATTCATCCCATAAAAAAAAAAAAAAAAAGAAAAACTGCACATGAAGAAACCTCAAATTTTCGTCAGGAGTTGAAATCCTAATGGATGCTTTGCAGGAGACAGAAATGCCTAAATAAAAACCTTGCTGAATTTTCAGACAATCAGCTTTAAAACTGATTAGAAAAACTTCAACATACTTTTACTTTACTTTATAATCTCGGTAACATAACATGTAACAGACTGGCCTTCCAGACCTCCGTTCATTAGAAGGTGCTAGGGGCCAGAGAACTGAGGATCATGAAAAAAAACACCCGTAAGATTCACATGGAAGAGTCCAGTTTCTCAGAGTTCATGAGCACTTTCCCATTCCATAGCACGTTCTCCTTACAAAAACCCACATGGGTCCGTTCAGAAGCAGGATTAATTCTTTCTTTTTTTTTCAGTTAGATTGTAATTTGATGTCAACACATTTTGGAAAAGTGACAGGTTATCATGATTTGGGTTTCTTGACTACAGAAATACTGTGATTTAAGTGACAGAAATACATATAGAGGGGTGTATCCCACAAGGAAGGCCTACATGGACAGCTCTTGCATTAAAATGCCACCATGTTGCCTGCTTTTTCTTTGTATTTGAGACATGCACTAGTATAACCTGTCACATTCTTAAAAACAGCTTGTATGGTCAAGTTGTTATGTTTAATTCTTTCTCAGCTTTAATCTTAACACTATTACCACATTTAAAGCTAACCTCGAAGAAAAGAAAAATGTTAAAAAAAAATACTTCTCATAGTGCAAACCAGCATCTCAGGAGGCACTTAGACCTACTGAAATTCTAAGAGATTTCCCCAGTTTCAAAGGCCTTTATTCAGCGATGGCCCCTGCGGTTGTCCTTGCAGTTCTGTCCCCACAGCAGTTTGTATCGGCTGGGCCGGGAGCTATTTGCTGAGGCAGCACTTGGCCACTGTGCTGATAAGGCCTTATGGGCAGAAAGGGTTCAGCGTAGCTCCCATGACTCCCCTAGCATTTTGGAAGCTCACTTTAACACTAGTTTGTGGTGCTTCCAGTGCTGCTGCATTTTGGATTTCTTGCTTTTGAAGCTCATATAGACTGCCTTTGCAGGTGCTTAATCCTAGTATTGAATTGCTGCTGTCTTTGGGTCTCTGCTTCAGTGAAAATCTCACTAAATAAGAAAACATCTGTAAGATTTAGTTTAATACTGTAGTTGTGAGGGGGAAAAGTATCTTCAGGGCAGTATATGGGATAAAAAAAAAGAGATGCTATAGGCTGTTTTATGACTTGCTTGACTGTAGTATTTTTAAGGCTGCTGGTAATATAACAGCATGAACATCTCCGTTTGCACTTGCTGTGTACTTTCAGTAATGCTCTACTTTTTTCCAGGTGGTGCTTGGCAGTTTGCATTTAATGTGAAATTCTACCCTCCAGACCCTGCCCAGCTATCTGAAGATATTACCAGGTGTTTAAAACATTAAATACCTTTCTAGAAGGGGCTTAAAAGCTGTTTTGGATAGTGCTTACACTTTAATTATCTGAAATGAGGAATGTTTTGCTTTGCAGTTGGTTTCCTAACTGCTAGGAGCTTATGGAAAATATGTGATGCTTTGGCAGAAAAGAGGCTGTGAACAGTTTTTAGTACTCTGAGCTAAGAAAAATTTCTATTTTTTTCATAACTTGACTCTAAAATCAAGCATTTCCAATAGAGATATTCTTGAGATTTGATCCTACTTGAAATATCCATAGGCCCGCTCACTGTCCAGTCTTGCCAGTTACCACTGTAACTTGTGTACTGCAAGTTCTTATTGTATGTAAGATCACAACTATGTAAAGAGAGGGTGGGGATAAGAATGAGCATGTTTATAGTTTTTATATGACCTCAAGCTCAGAGTGCAGTTGATGCATGCACGGTAGTGAGTAGATGCAGACTGTTCCTTGGCTGCCACTTTTACTAGTGACACTGCAAGCATGAACGAAAAACACTCGTTTGAGTTTCCTCCTTGGTGTAAGACCAAAAAGCCTTCTAAACCATGAAGGATTTTATGCTGTTCTCTAGCCTATTCTAGCATTTTGTAACCTTTTAGTATTTTTAGGTATTTGTTAGGTACTTTGTCAGCTAAGGCAGCGTTTAGATAAAGTCTTCAGCACAGAACAGAGCTCCCCTGCACTGGCCAGGGGACAGTTGAACAGCTGAATATTGAATATAATAAGCTATAGTGAGTGTCCCAAAAGTTCACAGTTAACAGAGTCTGGGAGAAAGGAAGGATTGCATTCTCTCTCATGTATAATTGAATTGAACACATAGAGGAAATCTCTAAAGTATATTTAAGAATATTTCCTAATTCCTGGCTTTGGGTGCACATCCCACTCCTCTGTCAGCTCCACACTGGACTAGGATCTAGAAATGAAACCAAAAATTACCCCTGAGCTCAAAGCCAGAGCATACACCAGAAGTACAGTAAGACTGGCGGTGGCTGAGATGTCCATCTCACCTTCCCTTACAACTCCCCCAAGGCACCTCTGCCTGAGCCACAAAGCCAGCAGACATTATTTCTGAGTTTTTCTCATTCCTTTTATCTGGTGCTTCCTTGCACTGTTCATCATAATGTTATAAGAGCATAATGTTTATAAGAGCACTTACTGTTTGAATGCATTTTGAGAAAGCGACATAACTTTTTAATGAGTGGTTGTATTTTTTTTTTGGCTTTCTTGTAGTTCATCGACCATATAAGAAGCATTTCGTTTTTTCTCCTCAGATAATATATGTATATGCAAGCTATATACATACATTTTATCTATTTACAATAAGAAATTCTTACATTGCAAATATAAAGAAAAAAAATGCCCAGAGTAGCTGTATAAAGATACGCTAGAGTGTTTGATGGAGATTTCTTCAGCTAGCATTAAAAAAAATGGCAAACTATTTTATTAAAAAATCTCCGTGCTGCTTAATAAGGACTAGTTAATTACATCTTGCTACCCACAATTTAGGCAAAGATTTTATTTTTTTATCCTTGATAACATCTGAAAAACATAGTGCTTGAGCATTTTCAGCAAGTTAGAAGCGCAAAAAAAAAGACTTAGGACATTCTTGTCGCCTCTTTGGAGGCTGCTCCCTTTCCTGAGAGCTGGAAAGGACTTTCTAAGCTGTGTCCCGCTCTGTTGCAGGTACTACCTCTGCTTGCAGCTGCGAGACGACATCGTCTCTGGCCGGCTGCCCTGCTCTTTCGTCACGCTCGCTCTTCTGGGCTCCTACACGGTGCAGTCAGAGCTCGGTGATTACGACCCTGATGAATATGGCAGCGACTATGTCAGTGAATTCCGCTTTGCACCAAACCACACTAAAGAACTGGAAGACAAAGTCATTGAGTTGCACAAGAGCCACAGGTGAGCAAAGGATGAGTGACTTGCACTCAGTTCCACCATGAAATGCTACAATTTGCTGCCATGTCTTGCTGGAAATTATAGCACTTAGTAAGGAGATTTATAGGAAAAAATACCTCCCTATTTCTTTGGTTAGTGATTTGAAGCAGAGCTTTAGCTCTTGTTGAAAGATAACAAGCCTCTGTTTGAAGGACACAGCTTTAGCTCAGACAGAATGAAAATATTTCCCAAGTGCTAAATTTTCTTTCCAATTTTGTTTCCTTAACATTGGTTGCTTTTTCTCAGGGGAATGACACCGGCAGAGGCTGAGATGCATTTCCTGGAGAATGCCAAAAAATTGTCGATGTATGGAGTAGATCTCCATCATGCCAAGGTATGGTTGTTTAAACTGAAGCCTGCAGTGGTCATATCATATAGTATTCCCTGATTTTAATGTTTTCCCTGATTCTTCTTGTTTCCAAAAAAAAGAAAAAAACAATTTATGGAGTAGATCACTAGTCAATATGAAGAAAAGTGGCTCTTAGAATAAGCATGGATTTATTTGCAACTGTAACATAATTTAGCCTATATTTCTAAGATGTTGCTTGTCAGCTATCGGTAGATGTGTTTTAAATATTGCATATTGATTAAAAAAAAACCCTTTATCCTTTGGGATAAATACTAAATGGACAGAAAAATGAACAAGAATATTAGAAGCTGTCCATAGAGCAGTGAGTTTTCATTTCATTCAGCTCCAAATTCCATTTTTGTAAAGCCAGCTCTGGTCTCAACTAGATAAACAGGTCATTTCCAATACTGCAAAGAACCTTGAAACTCTTAATTAGCTTGCTGGAGACCTAATCAATTTGATAGTAATAAGGAGGCAGAGGCCTGTATCTCTCCCCAAGTGCAGTTATTGCAGTTAACTGGAGGGAGAGTACTTCTTTTGGAAACATTCTCCCAAGATGAAGTAGTTTCTGTAATCATCAGCAGTTTAAGGGTGGGTCAAAATTAGTCATTCTTACTATAGTGGTTTGAGAAAGCCACCTAACAACCTTATGGTGTTTATTTGCCCCCTCCCATTCTTTATTTTTCCAAATAAATAATTGTTATTTGTCCTTCACTCTTCAAAGTAAGACTAATGGATTTCAACATCTTTGAGGTTAGTAAGTATGCTTAGCAAATGAATGATGAACAAAGAATCCTGGGCTCTGGAGAGCCCTGCATTTTCTGTTAAAGGTCACTTTACTGTCAGCCTGTTTTTATTCTGCAGAGGACTCTTTCAAGCGCTAAGACAAGTTTGCAGCTTGGATCTTGAAAGGGCCTGCAACCACGTCCCTGGGGCATTTCATAGGAACTGGGCATGCGTGTTACAAAATTCAAAGCAATCTTTTGTGTGCTATTAATTGCCTTCCCTGAAAATGAAAAATCTGAGAATGGCTCAATGGGCAGCTTTGGACTGGGAGGCAGGCTGCAGCTTTTCCTGTTGCTTGCAGATAGGCACACAGTCTTGAGGCACATTCAGAGCAAGGCTTGAAATGGTTGGCAAATGTCACTCGGTAGCTTTTTTAACGGCCTTGTCCAGTACAAAGAATTCTATAACAAAAAACAAACAAACAAAAGAAACAACGACAACAAAAGAGTTTCTATTCTAAATATGTAGCATGTTTCATTACTGAAAATTTAACATACTGTGCCATTGAGGCCAAATTGTTTTCTTCAGAATTGGGGAATATTGGAGAAATGCTTTTAAATATAAGGTAAGCTATCCTGAGATAACATTTCTCCCCACAAAAAGCTACCAGCATAGGGTTTTACTGTTCTATTTTTCTTACGGAAAGATACAGAGCAAGAGAAGCTGGTAGGCAAGCTGATCACTCTCTTAACATATATATATATACATATATATATGTGATGTGTGTGTGTGTGTGTGTGTATATATATATATATATATATATATATATATAAGAATATATATATATGTGTGTGGTATTATTTAAGAAACCTGTATTTATAATCAAGTTTGGTTTGTTTGTGGATTAAAAAGAAAAAGTCTGGAATCTTGTAAAGTGAGCTCAATCTGTGTGAAAAGCAATATTATAGTTTAAATTAGGTCCGTCAGTGAGTTCTGACGGTATCAGACCATCAGGTGGGTCAAATGCCTCGGCAGGGTGCTTTTCACTCAGAGAGTGGCAGTGCGCTCTGTGTTAATTGATGTCAAAAGTCAATTCCTTAAGGCTGTGCAGATTTAAAAGGTACTGAACAGGTTGGACTCACTAGTGACTGTTAAAAGTAGTTCTAAATTAGCAAACACGAAACTGCAGTTAAAAAAACGCATTCAAGTGGACAGATTTGTCCACTGAGCAACTCTAATAAAGGACAATTCCAATAAATTTCCCACTGCAGAACTAGAACTAGAACTGCTGCAGAACTAGAGATATTTGCAACTCTGTGTCTCATGTACTGAGCATTATGGATAAGAGCTTTCTGTGCCATGCAAAGGCATTACTACAGGAAAAAAAGCCAAATTCTCCTCTTATTCAGGTTTGACAACAGGAATATCGCATTTAAAAGCAATCAATGACACTAACAAGTAAAAGGAGCCTTAAATACACTCACATCTGCTGCAGAAGTGGGTTTGAGGAAAGAAAGCTTTTTCTCGACAATTTTTCAAGAATATATTTCAGAAGAATTAGCCCCTTGCCTATGCAGCTCTGTGACCTACATGTACATTTCAGGCATCTGCCAGGCAGTATGATTTCAGGCAGTGAGATTTTTTTTTATCTTTAGCATCTTCATTATGTTTAAAGATTTACTCACTGCTTAGGGAGCTGTGAAACTGAAGTCCACTGATCAAAAAAAAAAAAACCAAACAAAATAACCACTTCTGCAGTACCTCACATTGAAACCTCTTCAGAATTTATTTGGGAAATAATCCACCTTTACGGAGCAAAGTCATAATTGTGGGAACATGTATCATTTATTGGTCTATTTTTTAACAGTGGGGTGACCTTTTGGCACTAATTGTATATACATCGCATCTCTGAACTAAAGCTTTTTTTTAATATTTCAAATTGTATTGTAGTAACCTTTTCATCTAGATTGACTATTTGTGTCTTTGTGTTCATCTTAAAATGTAATCAGATTTTGCTCGATATTCTTAAATGTGATTTGTTGGAAAAGCTAAAGGAAAATTATAAAATAAGGTCATGATTGTCATAGCTTGACAAGTTTGACATAGATTGACCTCTCCATAGTTTCTGTTCTCAGAATTTTGTAAGTTTAAACTATCTTAAAACACACAAAAAAATAACAGAATTGTATCCTTGACAGGCTAGGGCAAAGCTTATGACTATTTGAAATCTTGAAAGGGAAGTTCTTTCTTCTGAGGTGTGTATTTTAATGGGATTATGGCCAAATCTTTTGTAAGATTAAGATGTCCGAATTCACGTACTCTCTCAAAACGATCAAAACACAGGTGTTGGCACGGAGCTCTGAAAGAATCTTTCTCATCTAAGTGCTTAATTTGCCTAATTTTCCACCTACTGATCATTTCACATACTACTGCAGAAAAGTGAAAATGTAAAAATAGTGGACATAGGCACAACAGCATTAAAGAAACTAGCACACCAACACAAGCAAATCGCAAGGGAAAAGAAAGAAAGAAAAAAAAAAAAAAAACCTCTTCCACAAGGCTTAGTCATGGAGATGAGTGATTCAGGGACAAGTAAATGGTATGTAGCCCCACTAACTTTCAATCTTGCATTTATGCTAATGGCATTTGGGAAGTAATGACATTTTTCTGTGTGGATAATCTTATTATTTTAATAGCTTGCCACATTTTCCTCCACTCCTTTTAGAGTCTTTCTACAAAGTAAAGTAATATTAAGCGCTCTCACCCTGCCTAACCTTACTATTACTTTCATAAATGCAGATAATAAGTAGAATAAGGAGGCTAGCTTTTAGAAGTGAGATCACTGCACCAGATGTATTAAAAATGTGTGGCTCATAAATATATATATGTATAAGAATCTGTAAAACTTTGGGATATAGAAAGTACTCAATAAAGCACACTGCTTCCTTTTGCAGGATTCTGAAGGAGTGGAAATCATGTTAGGTGTTTGTGCGAGTGGTCTCTTGATATATCGAGACAGATTGAGAATAAATAGATTTGCCTGGCCAAAGGTTCTGAAAATTTCATACAAGAGGAACAACTTCTACATCAAAATCCGACCAGGGGAGGTAAGAGCTTCCTATCCCTCCCTTGTGAGTGTAGCCTTTCCAAAAAAACATGTTCTCATTTGTGATTTGTTAATTTGTCAAGTCTTGCAAGCCCTCCACATTCTTTTCTATTTATATTTTTTAAATTGTGCTGATTTCTTAGGGAAAAGTGTTAGCTAAATGTTTAAAATACAGGTAAACCCCTGTGTTTTTCCATTCACATCCATTAACTACTGTAAAGTATAAATTTAGTCATCTGCATGTAAAAAGGAAAAAAAGCTCATTCATTTTATGAATACTTTGAGAATTTAAGTATCCTATTTCTGTAGTTGTACTATTACTATTGTAACTCTTCTTATTCATGGGTTACTCATCATCCACCATCATGTTGCATACTGAATTAGTGTGTATCCATCTTACCTACTAAAGGATGAAGATAGGCCATACCAATTTTTATGAGCTCATTAGAGTAGTAAATTTGAAGCCTGAGCAGAAATCTAGAGATGGATAAAAATGGAGTCAAGCATCCATTCATCAGCATTATTGGTAGCTAGATGCATTAGCCCTTCCCGCCCCATAGGAGCTCCTGTGCTGACATTGAGGAAGGTGATGGGAAAGCTCGTTCAATGAGTGCCCTCTCGTGGCTTAGTTGGATACATTGCAAATCTACTGTTGATAATGTGCCTGTCTGTCTTTACCTCATGCTTCACGTATGTACTAACATGGAAGTAAAATGATATATCCTTGCAAAAATTCCAGGAAGCATTCAACATACCATAGGGAAAGGATGGGCTCCATTTCAGCTGCTTGTGCAGTGATCAGTTTGAGACAGATGAAAAAATCATGGTCATTCTAGAGGGTGGAACTTCATGGCAAGACAGAAAGCACCTATCTGATTTTTAGGAATAGCATTTCCTTAGTGCAGTATGGCAGTTGAAGACCCTGAACTTAGTGTCTCCTGTACTGGTTCTGCAAGTGACCCAGGAAATCTGCCGGGACTCTCTCTGTATAACTGAGCACCTGAATATTTTTACAGAATCTACACCAAAATCCCCAAACCTGACACTTTCTTCCTTTCAATGGGCACAGTCTCAGTAACCAACTTCCAAGTCTTGGAAATCTGATTTAAAACAGCAGAATAGCCACTGATGTTCCCACTGCCTGCACTCAATCTTTTCACCATTGAAGTTCTAATGAGCTCTGCTCATCTTAATATGTAGCTCATCTTAATATGTAACCAGGCCTTACGCAAAATAATCAATGCAGCCTGTTTCCAAATTGCATTTGATAATAATATGATTCATCATCCCATGTGCCACTTACTTAATTTTTCCTGCCTTGTCTGTCTGTCTCAGTTCCTGCAGAGATCCGGGAGCTGATTTCTTGCAACTGCCTTTCTGTCTGTCTTCCCCAGATCCCAGTAATACTATTTCCCCTACTCAGCTATCCACCTTGAGCCATCCCCCTTACAGCTGCTGTAGCTGCCACAGCTTTTGCATCTGGAATATAGATCTGTAGCACAACCTAGAAAGGTGTCTTGGTGGTGCAGCCAACTCTTTCAGTTGCTTGCACTTCTCATCCCCACCCCCAGGAGATAAACGAGCTAAAACATAGTGATTTACTGACTCCTGTTCTTTTACTATAAATCTCCTTAATCTAAGGCTGTGTGAGACCAAATTAGTCCTGGTGAACTATTGCTCCCCTCAAGGCTATTGTCAGGCTTCCCACTGTTCTTTAAACTGGTGCAGTTGTTACATGTCGTTAAAATAACAGGGCAAAAATGCTTAAATGGTTTTTTTTTTGGCTTCTGAGATCTCCCAAGTTTTAACTGATCTCTTCCTTACTATAGTGCATAAAACATTAGTGTCACTAGCAAAAAAAAGTTTGCCTTTAATTGCAACTCACAGGTATCTACAGAATATGCATATATGTGGTTGTATACATGGGCACATATGTTCACATTTCCAATGAGATGATATAAAAAGAGGAAATAAACCTATATATATGTGCAGATGCAGCATCAGAAACATGCTTTGATTTTCTTCTTTCCTACCTAGTTTGAGCAGTTTGAAAGCACTATTGGGTTTAAGTTGCCAAATCATCGTGCTGCAAAGCGCTTATGGAAAGTGTGTGTTGAACACCATACATTTTTCAGGTATGTGGATTTCTTTTCCTAAAGATGTAACCTAAAAGATGACCAAAAAATAACAACTTTGTCAATAAAGAAAATGCCTTCAAATTCAATTGTCTTTCTGATTAAGAATATCACTGAGCAGACACAAGAAGGTTACTACTCCTTAAAAATTTGGGAATTTTCACAAAAATTAGTCATGTTCTTTCAAATAGATATTGAATGTTTTAAATCATCATAACATTTAAATAGTTAACTTCTTGTTTTTGCTTTATCTGTACATGATATTATCAGCTGCTATAACGAAAAAGCTGAAGGAGTGCTGCACATACAACTTGTCTAGAAAGAACAACTTATATGGAAAATTACTGGGAGATGGGAGTAAAAGATAAAAAAAAACCTTTTTTGATTTAATTAAATACAAAAATGCAGAATATAGTCAGTGATTTGTTTCTTGGAATACCTGTAGTCTTCATTACAACACAATTGAGGAATTTTGCAGCTATACATAGTCAGGTATGTTTTTGGTGTCTAAGAAGGCCTGAGTAAAATTTGAGATAGTGGAATAGATGCAGTACTTCATTTGAATTTAAGATAATCAGCAGTGGAATATTTAGCAATGAGAACCCAACAAGGTGACATTTTCAATGTTTTGAAAGGACAACCAGCTCTTACAAGTCCCTCTTCACAAGTTTGGGACAACACAGGAATTTTCTTTCTAAAACTGTTGGTTCAAGCCGTCTGTGGATTCAGACTTATGTGATTTTACTGGTTGCATGTGAAGTGTCACAAGGACTACGAGATAAATGAGTGTGCATTTGTTTGGTGATATTTGACCCCTAATAGAAGGTCACCTTTTAAAGCGTAAACTCCATAGTAGTGGAATGGATTCTTCAGTAAACTCCCATAGTCTAAATACAGATGGTGGGAAGGCTCTAACCTGAAAAATGTTTGCACCCTGTGAATGAATATGGCTTGCATTCATGGAAATCTGTTCTGATGTTTTCTTTGATAGAGCAGCATTGTCATAAATTTCAAATGTAATGTTTCAACCCATATCTAAGTCCCTGATATAAAAGACATTTCAGTTTCAGTCTTGGTAATTAGAAAAGAATAAATCTGATTTCCAGTCAGAAAGAACTAGATTGTGTGATGAGCATTATTCTTGCCCACTAAGGAAAATTCAGCTTTTTAAATCCATTATCTAAGTGATTTTGTAATGTGGGGTAATCATTACTTCCTTTCTAGATGTGGACTCATGGGACAGAGGTTACCATGGATAATGCTGCACAACAATGTTCTGTCTCTTCTACAGAAATAATGGACTTGTTTGTGGAATAAGTGGAATAACATAAACTTAATGTGTTTTAGGCTCCTGCTGCCAGAAGCACCTCCAAAGAAATTCCTCACGCTGGGCTCCAAATTTCGCTATAGCGGTCGAACTCAGGCCCAGACTAGAAGAGCCAGTGCACTAATAGACCGCCCTGCACCTTATTTTGAGCGTTCCTCTAGTAAACGTTATACTATGTCTCGGAGCTTAGACGGCGGTAAGATCCCCTTATTTGCCTGCTGTGGACTTTTTCTGAACTTACAGTTACTGTGGTCTTTAATTTAGATTAGATATAAACCTCTTGTAATCTCCTGTCCCTTGAGCCTCTGCTGAGTGGAGACTGTAAGTATGTGCATGTTCATTATTTAGCATAAAAGATGTTATATTGGTAGAACTGGCCCTTTTGCTTTTAATAGTGCAGCCTGCAGCACAAGGCTTACGTGCGGAGAGAAGTAGTATTTACAATTGTCTGAGTACCTGGACTTAGAAAATGAGATTCATGAGGCATGTTATGCAATGTAAGCGGTACAGTAGGGTACACTGAGCAGTACAGAGGTGTCTCTCAGATAAAGTAAGCAAGGCATCAGGTGGCCCTACAAAGCTTGTTAGCTGTCAAAAGGGCTTTTTTCTCATGAAGTCTTTTTGGAAATTCCTGCCAGCAGTCATTGTTGAGGAGTTTCTTCCAACCCAGGAAGCCTGGGTTACAACAATAAACCTGTTACATCTTTTGGAGAAGCTGTCACTGATGGCTTTCCTGTGACCTCCTCACTGACTGCCATTGCATTTGGAGCATGAGCAGTCACTGGAAAGAAGAATCAAAAAACAAGTCTTTGCTTCATGGCATCTATTGGCTACTTTTGATTTGGGTTATGAAAGATGGTGGCCAAACCATGGACCTGGGCCTCTTCTGACTGTCCTGGCATGGGACTGTCTTCCCTCTCCTTCCCCTCCACTCTGTTTCTCCAAAAGGGAGAAACTGCCCTTAGCTTCACATGCCCTATTTCATTAGAGAACCAGATGCCCTACTTTTGAAGACAAGGGAAGGCAGTGGTGCTCCCTGGCCACACAGACACAGGCACTCTTTGCAAAGGGCAGAGAGTGAAGCTGCTCAGTGGTGTGCGACCAGCGGTGGGAAGGAGATGGCCTTCACGCTGGCACAGGCAGGAGCACCGAGCAGTTACATGTGCATCACCAGGAATATTTAACAGGTAAATCCTGGGATGGACTAAATTTACAGCCGCAGTAGTTGCAAAGCCTCCACTGGGAGGATATCCTTGGAGCTCTGCTGTACACCCACACTTGCAAAGCACTTCTGGGCTTTGGAGAAGTATGCCAGCACAGCCCTGCCCTATGCAGCAAATCAGGCTTCAGCACTTTCTGCAGGATTTGCATAATTAACTGTTTGGGTTTTCCTTAATTTGCCTTTTGTTTTTGTATGCAGGTTTTAAAATAAAAATTCAATAAAAACAATAAAAATTCAAAAATGAATTATATCTTCTAATCAAGTAGTAGTGTTTCTAATTAGTATCTCAATGTGACCAGTGCTTTTTACATACATTATTTTTGAAGATAAAGCTGGCGAGTAGTTTAAAAAGGCATCCTTCCTCTTTCACTCTTTCTGTACTTCAGTTGTTATTAATGTCATCTCATAAATTAATATTGCTTATGGTTTATTTTTGTGAAAAAACATATTAATAAATTCAGAAATACTACACTTTAAAAGAAAATAATTTGTTATAGAATATACAAGTGAGTCACAGTGAGTGTAGCTGATGATGAGGAAGGGTGGAAGCTTTCATTTGAAAGTACTAGTGACAAGCCTTTCTTTCTACCTCTACAGTGCTGCTCATCCTTAATAATTTTGGAATCTTCTAATTCTGATGTGCTTCTTGCACGTTACCAAGCAACTGGTGACCCAATTGCTGTGCATGTGTCTCAAAGCACAAATTATCCCTCTGCATTGTTTTGTTTATAATATCTAAACAAGATGTCTCCCTCTACTCATTTTCTTTATCCTGCTTCCTAACCTCATTAACAAGAGATGATGTATCTGAAAGCTTTTCCCACTCATTTGTTAGGCTCAGCGAGGTTTTTATAATGTTAATTTGCCATTAAGTGCAAATGGGGAGAAGAGATTTTTTTTATTCAATATTTATGATTTGTTTATGGATACTGTTACTGCAGTACAAATATGGAGGTAACAATGTGCATCATACATGATTATACTGCCATCATGGTCCTGCGATTTTTGACACATGCAAGTAACATTATATATGTAAACAGTCCTGTGGAAGGGATAATAAGTTACTGAAAGGTCAAGAGCAGGATCTAGGCATTATGATTACATTATATGCGTAAATGTACTGTTTATTTTCAAATCATATGTATCCAAATTTCATGAACTACTGAATGTTAAAACCTAAAATCTCCTATTCTGTTCCACTGAATTGCATATCATCTCCTTCCAAAATTTTGTAGGAGAATGAGTACACTACATTTGCAGACACTAATCCCAGATAAGAGAAAAAATCCACTTACTGATTCTCAGACTTTATGTTATAGCAATATTGTCATTTCCTCTAATGCAGTGCATTACTTAGCACGCATATGGTCCATATTGTTATATTCTGACACATCTCAGAGAAAGTCTCTTCCATCCCCATGGCTGATGTCATAGCTGTTTTCCTTATTTTACCTGAATGATGATATGGCAATGCTTTTTTTTCCCCCCCTGATATTTTCCTACAATAGCATTCCTAATGGCTTGCTGGCATTTAGCAAATGTGATGCACCACATTTGGTGCAGTCATGTGTGCATACACATACCCGGTACCTGTGTATGTATGCATACAGATAGCAACACCCTTTATTTAAATGTATGCATGTGTTTCTTCCTTAAGAAAACACGGCTAGGCCGTGTCCACAGCTGAAGGGCTGTGAGTTTTACTAACCCTTGCCTTTTAGCTTGATGCAGCTTCTCCGCCAAGGCTCTTTGGGACTTTATCTCTTTAAATGTTTGCTTTTAGCATCCGTGAATGAGAACCATGAAATGTACATGAAGGATTCTGTGTCTGCTGCAGAGGTTGGTACGGGCCAGTACGCCACGACAAAGGGCATCTCGCAGACCAACTTGATCACCACGGTGACGCCAGAGAAGAAGGCGGAAGAGGAGAAGGACGATGAGGAGGGCAGGAAGAAGCGGGCAGAGGAGGTCACCCCGATCTCCGCAACACGCCACGACACAAAGGTAGAGTTTTACAGGGGAGGGCATTAACCTGAGCTGCCTGCAGGGTGCTCAGAGCAGTGCTGGGCTGATATGCAGGGAGAAGATGCAAAGCTCAGTAAACAGCAAGGAGGGTATACAGGGTTGTGTATATGTTTATACATGTGCCTTTAATCATTTTTTTGTAGTTACTTTACGTGTCATTCAATACTGTGAAAATCAGTTCCTGCCTTAGACTGCTTGTTGAAAAGCAAATACATTTAAGAATCAGTGCAGTGGGTGTTTCTTGTTTATTTTTGTTTGTTTGTTTGCTTTGCTTTGCTTTGTACCATTCAAAAGCTCTTTGGGAAATACTTAAAAGCAGCCTGGAAGTGCACATTTTGCTCCTTGGGTCTTCAGATGTATTTTGACTTTAGTATATGGACTTCCATTTTTTTATGTTTTGGCAGGGCAACAGAATATTTCTGTCTACTTATATGTAGCTATGTGCTTTAAACTAATGTATTTTTCTCATTTGCTTCTAATAGCATTGTATTTCCCTACATTCCCTATATTCAATGAGCCCTTTTTCCTATTAACTTTTGGGTGTAATATATTATTATATGCCTTTACTTCTGCCCTACAAAAGTTTTTGCTTCCTTCTTTTGAAGCTTTGCATTGAAGAGAACTGTTTTTATCACGGGCTCTCTATTCAGTAGTTTAATTTGATTTGTCAGTCGTTGCTTCCAATCCCTACCCCATCACACTTGCACACATACAAATCCAGAGTCTTCTGTGAATTACATCTGCTGTGTCACTGACTTAGGACAAGTCAAGTTAGAGGAACAGAGAAAGTGATGGTGAAAATAGAATCATAAATGACTGGGTGTAAAATGTCCTGTTTCTTTTACTTTGAAGAGGGGAAAAAAAAGAAAAACATTATGAAATGCTGAATATAGGATATCATTCAAAAAGTGATAAGGTCTGTCTTTTCAACTTATGAAGAAAAAACTTGGTATTTACATCAAATATGAGTGCGTATCTTAGAACTTCTAACCATATGATGTAATGACACAATTAAGAAAATAGTTAGGAGGTGCAAATTCTGAAATAAGAGCTGAAGTTAAAGTACAAAAAAAAATTTATAAAAGAACGAATTACTGAAGATTACACTGAAGAAAGATTTTGTTTGTTTGTTTAAAGTAATGGACTTTATAGCTGTCCATTATAGCTTTATAGCTAAATTAGCTTTATAGCTATAACATTTTAAAAAAAATCTCCAAAATTTATCTGGAGTCATGATCGAAGGAGAGCAGTAGTTTGTTAATGGAAGAATAGTGTCAGAAATTAAATATGCAGAAAATATTCATTAAAAAGTAATCCTGTTCCGAAGGTTTCTTGATTTAGGACAGTGGAAAGGTTGAGTGGCATTTCAGAGATCCTGTGTTCCTTCTTAGATTTGGCTAGAAGTAGTCAAAGGTATTTTTAGAATATTGTGATGATACTGGAAGAGCAGAGATGAGCAACTATTCCCTTTTAAAAGGAGAATTCTGTTTAAACCACCTGTTAGCAACAGCTTCAATTCTGTGAGCATATAAAGATCTTAGCCCTGCTTCCATTAGACCTGCTAGTTGTCTTGTTATTTATAAGAATGAGAATAGAGTCTAGAGAAACACAGAACCATTTTAAAATTAAATTCTTAAGAGGCCTATAAACTTTATATATAAGTTTTCAGTTTTATGAGACATTTTTCATTTAATTTATCAATATGTATTTAAATAGGAGAAGTTATTCTAAAAAGGAATGTTGCAAAAATGTCAAATAAGTGAATAGTCCATATTAGCAAAGAAGAAACTTTGTGGGTTTTTTTTTTGGCTTTTACAATAGCAAGGAAAGTTTTGCCTGTTTAGTTGGTACACAGTGCCGTGATGCCATTGGCATTAAATTTCAACTTTCATTAAGCCCACAGAAAAGATGTTTGACCTTGAGTTCGGTTTTGTTGTTAAAGTATTTCTTTAAAACACTATACCTAGAGAAGAGAGAGAAGCAAAATAACAATGGGAGGGAAAGGAACCCTTCTCCATAAACATTTGGCATAAATCCCACTCCTACTGTTAATATACTTGGGAAATATCAGGCTTCGAAAGCAGCAGTTGTGCAACCTGCATCCGAAACGGAGGCCGCTTGTTGCCTGGATTCTGTTCTTGTCAGCTCCAAGCATGAGAGCAGGGGAAATGTGCTTTATATTTTCATAATGAAGACAAGCGGTGGAGGAGCAGTGTAGATGTTTGCATTTTGCCATGGAGCCACTGTGTTGCTTTGGCTACGCCAGCCTAAATTGACTTTGGCCAAAATGCCCAAGATGAGTGAATGTTGTGACAAATCTGGTGTCCTGGAGGATGTTGGTAGTGATTGTTGTTGTTTTTTCCTTCCAAAACTTGGTGCTGCCTACTAGGAGCACATCAGATTTACGGTGTTAGTGCTGAGGGCCTCCTTTTTTCTGCCTTGTCTTCCTGCTTGTCCCTTTTTTCCCCATGGGTAATCTTAAAGACCAGTTGAAGCACTACTAACACTGCATTAAAGCAAGTCTTGTTTCTTGGTAGTTGATCCTCTTCGCACTGCGACAAAACTTATAACAAAAAAAAAGGTTGAGATTATCTTTTTACCTCTTCATTACGGATATATATTTCCGATTATATTTTTGCCTCTAAATTATGGCAAAAACTCATTTTGCAAAGATGGTATCTGAAGAACTTGGCAGCCTGTGGCATCAGGGCCAGATCTGCCAATCTGGTTGTGAGGCCCCTTCCCCATCCCCAACGAGGGCAGATGATCTGCTTAGCCACAAAAGCTCAGCCCCTGTCCCCTCGCACATTGCTGAACGCTGCTGACTCCACCAGCATTTTCCACTCCGCAGTGTGTGTAGGGCCAGGGAGTACAACTGGTTGGTTAATGAAGTGGAATGGTAGAGTAGATGGGTACGATTAATTTGATGAGTTTTAGAGCAGAGTATTCTGTTAAATAATGTAGTGGAGGAATTTTGGGTTTTAAATCTTTGGGGTTTTCATTACTCCAGCTGAGGCTTTTCAAGGCCTAGGTGGCATCTGCCACTTGCTCACTCTCCAGAAACTTCTCCTTGATATGTGTCAAATGTAGGCATGAGGACTATGTCCTTTTGCTTCCTTGTTGTTGTCCACACACTTTGTGTTGGAAAATACCTTATGATCTCTAACAAGCTTTACAAGGAGTGGCAATTTGGCAGCATCTGAATCTCCAACCAGCAGCATGAAGACTTTTATTCAATCCGTGCACTGCAGATGACTAGACAAATGTGGAAGTTGCCTTTTGTAAGCTGTAGCCATTATTCAGCAATGCCTGCAGTGTGCAGCATGGGAGTGTGCAATGTTTTACTCAGCAAAAAACTATGCTATAAAAATAATGTTTATGACTTTATATATTTTTATCATCACGGAAGAAAATTAACTAATTACAGTTTTCTTTTTGTCCTTTTGCTTCTGCGCCTTGTTTGCTGCTCTTCCTCTGTCACCAGCCATCTTTGCTTGGCACTGACTCATTCCCATCCTCCCCGTCCTCCCAGTGTGGTGGTCCCCATGCATCTTCAGCCAGGCTGCGCCGGAGATGCAA
Organism: Nothura maculosa; assembly: GCA_032353885.1. Taxonomy (NCBI): domain Eukaryota; kingdom Metazoa; phylum Chordata; class Aves; order Tinamiformes; family Tinamidae; genus Nothura; species Nothura maculosa. The sequence goes on from JAUBOD010000302.1 coordinate 2,326,763, forward strand.
GGAGAGCGCTCGAAAATCAGTAGGTCGCGAGTCACCTAAAGAGAGCGCTCAAAGGCACAGTGAGCCAGACCCTGACTCAGACCGAAAAGGGAGAGCGTGCTCTGCTGAACGAGACGTGGCCTTTGGCTATAAGCAGAAAACCGGCAAAGGCGGAACATTGTTTTCCTTCTCCTTGCAACTTCCAGAGTCATTCCCTTCTCTCCTGGACGACGATGGCTACCTGTCACTCCCTAACCTCTCCGAAACCAACCTCCTGCCTGCCAGCGTGCAGCATTACCTCCCTATCCGCTCCCCGTCCCTCGTGCCTTGCTTCCTCTTCATCTTTTTCTTTCTGCTCTCTGCCTCTTTCTCAGTGCCATATGCCCTCACTCTCTCCTTCCCTCTGGCTATGTGCCTCTGCTACCTGGAGCCCAAGGCGGCCTCCTTGAGTGCCTCACTTGCCAATGACCTGAGTGACAGTTCAGAGGAAGAGGTGTGTACCTCGGCATCGAACACACTCTTTTTCGTGTTCAGTGCTTCAGTCCTAACCAGTGTTAGAATGCTGCAATAGTGCTCCTACTTTCAGAGCCTCATTTCTGTCTGTGCTGATTTGTTAGATGGGATTTTGGGAGGGGGCTTTATTTTCTTCCTCTTTTTCTTTTTTCCTTTTTTTTTTCCCTCTCGTGTTGGGAGTGCAGCTCGGGGCCCAGGGTTAGGCACAACACTGTGTGTGAGCAGCTTGTTTTCAAACTGTGTCGGCTGGCAAGAAATGATCTGCACTAAGCAAATGGCCACACAGCAGTTTTCAGCTGTTGCATCTGGCCCCACCAAGATCTGTCTTTTTTTTTCTGCCAGTTTATACTAAGGTTTCTTAGAACAATTCTCTCAGTAGAGGGAATTAAGTGCAATTCGCTGCATATGCATGCATATGTGTGTGTGTATATATATATATGCATTATATTTTTACATGTAGCTAGGCAATTATAAAGGACACTTTTCTCACTTCAGGATGTCTCAAATTCAGGTAGGATCAGCATTTTGCAAGGGGTCGTTAGATGCAGCACGAGTCTACAAAAAGCTTTCTGAATCAGCCTGCCCGCATCTGGATTTTATGACTTGATTGCAGCGCTTCAGCAGATTAAATTGGTTTTCCATATTCAAATCTGCCATAGCAGTGAGCATATAGATTGGGACAGCTGTTTTGTAGCTGTTACAGGAGCACATGTGGCCTTGCTGCCGTTTGTAGTGTTAGAACAAAATTACATACACACCAGAATGCCAAATGCCTCGAGTCACTAGCGTTAACCTGGATAGATAAACCAACTGCAGAGGCAGAAAGAGCCCATAGTGCTTATAAGGACTAGAAATATAATAAAACAACCAGAGGAAGAAAGGACAATAAGTAATAAAGTAAATGATATCACTATTTTTCTGGTGTCTCATTACTCTTGTTAACAGAATAAAATAATGAATCCATCCTTTTTCCCTTCATTTTTCAAATACATAGATACCACTTTGCTTTGTATATAAAAATACCAGACAATTACAGACATGTTGGCCATTTGTAATAAGCTATATTGGTGATTTGTCCATGCTGTTCCAGTAGTTGTCTTATGTAAATACCTTGTGCATCTATATTTCCATGAAATCTGCTACTGCAGTTTTTATAAGATTTGGTGCTGGATCTCATTTCCTTTTTATAGAATGCCAAGAGTTGCATCAATTTAATCTTTTAAGAACATTGTCTTCAAATGCTTTTGGCTCTGTAATGCTTAATAAATAAATAATATTTAAGATGATTTCTGCTAAAAGGCATCAAAAATTTTGCTGTCCCATTTCATGTCCTCATTTTGACATAGCATTTATGTCTCAATTTACATTAGCTCTGCATTTGGCTTAATCTAACCGCAATAATAGTATTAATACAGTGCTAGCTCTGGAGGCAATAGAGAGACAGTGTTTATGTAATGCCTTCTGTTCTGCTTTTGGAAGAGAGCACTACTTATTGTAGTAAAGTTAAAAAGTATTGAGCGTGAAAATACATAAAATAGACTTTTTTAGGGTAGCTGTTTCATGACGGCAATTACTCTGGCGAGTGCCTCCTGGCAGACAACACAGACTTGTGCCTAATCCGGGGGATATTTCTTGTTCGAAGTATTGCATGAAAGAAAAGTTCATATGGTTTAAACTTGGGCATGTCTGCATTACACTGGCAAAACAAATCACAGCAGTTACAATCTCAAGTTAGAGGACATGCAGCCAAAGTGGCTCTCTCAGAGGAGAGTCAGACTCTTGCCTGCCTGCTGGCGCAAGCGGCTGTGGCTGATCCCCCACTCTAGCCAACCTTTCCTGCTCTCTGCTCTTTAAGACACTCGCATTGCTGAACCTCTTAATTCTCCATTGCCTGCTCTGCAGTAACTGCAGATCTTTTATTTGACGAGTAGCTCACTAGCGCTGACTTAGACACCCTGACTGGTCACCAGCCTACTGGCAGACATGTACATCATTATGATAAACTGAGTTTTATACCTTCTTTAGGATCTCGTTGCTAGTATGGGGAAAGAAATAGAACCTCCTTTTTTCCTTCTTTCCCCTGCAAGTGTGCTTCCAGGTCACAGACATGGGCACACAGTGTGATGCAGAGGACACATGTAAGAGCGACAACTGGCATCCCCAACCAGTCTCATACTTGGTAGTGAGATCTGTTCTCCCTTAAATAGGGTGTATGGAGATAGGCTGTGCAGAGCCAGAATGTGTCCCCTTATACATTTCTTAGCTGCTGTTTGTACTTTACTAGCTAACATTTCTATGACCTTTTTTTAGCGTTCCCAAATTCAGGTTCTTAAAAGAATAGGCTACCCCAAGCTCAAGTGTAAACAGTGCCTTAACAACTATCCTTTTATTCCTTTTAGACACCTTCACTAATTTCTCTTTTCTTTGGTAAGACAGAGAAAATATATATATTTTTTAATATTACCATACCTTTACAAATTATTGTTTACGACACTATAAAGATGTGAGTTTTTTTGCTAATAAACAATTTCCAGAGAAGGATTTCATGACACTGTAATGAAAGCAGTCTGGCTTGCCATGTAGGCTATTTTGGAAGTACAGCTTCATACAAAAATAGAAGTGGTCTGTCCAGTCAGTGGTTATTGCTTGGAAAATTGTATATAACTTGCATTCATGCACTTACACAATAGTTCAAAATGCCTGCTTATTCTTCATTCTGTCATACAAGTAATGTGTATTATTCAAAGGAAGAATGATAGAGAAGAAAACAATGAAAAGATATCAAAGAAACCTTTTTATGCAACATTGCAGTTGTCAGAAAATGACAGAAGATAGGAAATTCAAAGTTAAGACTGATACTCCATCCATGCCTTGCAGTGTGTTGCCTTTTTCTCTTGCCTTGTATTGATGTTATTTGAGGATGAGATGTATTGTCCTAGCTTTAAATTACCTTCCTGTGTTATTCTAGATTATCTAAGGACCACAGAAAATCACTTATCAAAAAAGAACTTTCACTGATGTTAAAAGAAGCTGTATGTGCTACACTGGGGCACTACAGAGTGTTTTCTGTACTTAATAGATTTTAATAAGCTTGCATAACATCAAAAATAACAACTTGAGCCATCTTCTAGCCCTATAGGAACCTACACTTGACTCTATATTTATTCAATCAACTTTTGTGTTCTGCATTAAAAAGGTTGTTAATGATGTAGATGAATCTACCAGAGCAAAGTAAGGATAGATTAGTCTGTGCAATGCTGTGCTTTGTTTCATTTCTATTACTTGTCCCTAGTGAGGGGTGTGGAGGGGATGGAGTTCTTTCATTTTTCTCCTGCATTTATCCATACTTATAATCGGAATGAGAAGTATTTTGATTCTTGCAATGATAGTTTTGCTTCATTTAAATACTGGCAGCAATATCAGCTGCTCTCACTGGAACCAAGTAAGGTCTAAGCCTTACCATTTCTCTATAGGCAGAACATAGGTGGCTGGGTGTATGGTTGTTTGAACTCCTTGGTAATGCAGACAGTCTCACAGTGTACAAATGGGGAGACAACAACTTCTGTACAAATGAGGGGCTGAAAGTCAGGTGACTGTTAAAGTAGCCTTTCTTTTTTTAAATTATTATCTCCTCCCACCAGGAAAAAAAAAAAAGTCAAACACCACATTAATCTCTATTGACCAAAACCAAAAATAAAAAAGAGAGAAATAATATTTTTTACAAAAAAGAATATGAAGAGAAATTTAGTAGAAAAAAATAGCAAGGTTTTTCTACATGTTTTGGAAGCCACCTGTCTTTCTTAAGAAAAAAAACTATCTGGTCAAATAACACTTTCCCCGTAATGTTTTGTTTGGCTTATAAAGCTGTTGCAGTAAAGCCACGTACTGTGTACAGTACGCCTCGAGTCTTCCTCTGAGTCTGTTCTGTTTACTAATACGGCATCTTTACTTTGCTGCTTTAACTCGTGCGTGGTTTGAAAAGCAGCGCTAAGGCAGCTCGCAGGGACGTAGCCTTAGCAGCCGCCGCTATGGCCCGCGTGTACTGATGAGATGGGTTTATTCTTTATTCCTGCCTGCCCGCTGGGACCTGCTTGCGTGGGTAACAAACTAGACTGACAGTGAGCAGACGGATACCGCCGCCGATGGTGAGACCACTGCCACCGAGGTTTGTACAGGCGCCCGCCCGGCCTTGTCGGCCATTTGCGCGTTCAGCTCCGTCTCTTCATGACCCTGTGCCTTTGTGCTAAAACTGCATGTTTTTAGTCCCCTGCTTGCGGCCTGGGATCCAGCTCCGTGTGCATGTGGACGCGTGCAGGGGTGCGTTGGCTCTTGCCAGGATGAGCTACGTTCTGAACGTTCACCTTGGATCCGTGTTTCTTGCGTCCTTCCTGGGCAACTGCTAAGCTTGTAGGGAGGAGAATGGGAGCTCTGGCCTCCAAATAGATTTTCTGTAAAGAAGTATTTCCAGTGTATAGACAACAGTGTTTTTGCTTTGAACATGATTTCACCTGTCGCCTTCATAAATGCATGTGTTCTCCAACTGGATACTCCCTTCAGAGGAGGAACGTAAAAACCTGTGGTTCCCCTTGTGCCAAAACTGCTATGTGCTCTGTAGGCTGAATGAGCAAATCCGATCCCGTGCAACTTGAGCAAAGCAGATATATATATATATTTATATATATATAATGTTTTCATAATAACACGGTTGCAGCTGCAAACATGAGCCAAATCCAGTCTAACGTGGTGGAAGACTCAGTCTTACTACAAACCCTATCATAGTCTTTTGGTATACTCTCATCAATGCTTCAAATAAGTAAAAATATCATTAAAGAAGAATCCTCTGTGTGATGTGCTGGAACTGTTCATCCTCAGCTGTAAGCAGAATAGGCTTAAACCAAATTGTATAACAGCAGGTGAAAACATTACTGGTGCAATATTTGATTAATTAAGGATATATGAAAAATGGGCAGCAAAATAGCAGCAGGAGCATGTAAAGAAGTCAAATAGGAGCAACAGCACCATGTCTATTGAGACTAGTCTGGAGTACCAAATGCTTTGAAGTGCTTCTCTGCACTTAGTAACAGGTGCACTCTGTTACTTCAGGATTAGAAATGTAGTATATTATGCTAAAATCATGACATTTAAGATGTTCAGATTATTAAGCAAAAATGTATATCTCCCATCCTTATTTTAGGAGAGAAGATTGTGGGAACCTCGTTTTCCCTTATGGAGCCCTGCTTTTCAGAAAGTATGGCACACTTGCCACCTGAAAATTAAACTGCCACAAAATGGCCTCCTTAGCATTACTATTGAAAATCGAAGCTTGAGCAAACGTGCTGTATGTAGTTCCAGAAGACCACCCCTTCAGATATATCTTGCAAGACAGACTAAATATGAGATTCATTTGTATAAGTGCAGAAAGAGGCAGAGGTTAAGGAAGGATCACTTTAAGCAAATAAAATATATGTTTTTCTATAACAAACATTACACATTGTTAACAGTTGCTGCGTATATACATGACTCTGCCTGTGGGCACAGCAGATGCCATATGTTAAAACTTTGGGATCATGGATGTATAAAGAATTTGCTTTTACCATTTGGTCTGAAACCAGTGGTAATTTGAGTGAGAGGGAGCAACTGTCTCTTCTTACATATGTGAAGGATCTATGAAAACTGAATGCAGTAGTGGTTTATATAGAAGGAAAATATTTAATACTGCTCGGTTCAAAATTTAAAATCAGCGAAGAGGAGACTTGTTTTGAATTAGGAAAACAATGCAAAGCCAATCAATGTGTCAACTCATTGCCCTATGCCCTAAACAGAGAGATAGTATGTTCCTAACATAGTGTGTTTCACTGATAAATTTTTGTAAGCCTTCCATAATATGAATGGGTAAGGTGCTTTTTTTTTTCCAAATCTTTCTTATGCTGGCAGTCGGATCAAGAAGAAGATGGAGACCTAAAGGCACAGGTACAGGAAAGAAAGTACAGATGTTACTAAACAGGCTATGTTGAAGGTGTTCATATTTCTCAGCATGTTGTTGTCATTTCTCTGTGAAGAAATGTGTAGAAACAGCATTTTTAATCCTTCAATATTGTGTCCCTTACTTTTCCCTTTCTTTTTCACTTCTTTCAGAATAGTCTGATTAAACGAATACAGGGTGAAAATGTGTATGTCAAACATAGTAATCTTATGTTAGAGGTTGGTATTGGTATATACCAGTGCATGTGCATACCTGTGTGTTAGTTTTAGTGGTAAACCTGTGAATCCGCACTATGATGCATGAACTGTGTATTCCCACCTGCTAATAAATTGAGTAGATTTTTTTTCTCAGACTATGGTGACTCTTCTATCTAGTTCTTTAAGTATATATTTATATCTTATGCGTGCACGTATGTGTGTGTGCATCCACGCGCATATGTGTGTGTGTTTGAAGCCTCTTTATCTGCTGTAAATTATAGTAATACAGATAAACTCTAAAAGTATTTTTGTACTCACTTGTGTGAGATATGCTATGCTGTTTTCTTTCAAAATATCACATTTTCACAGAGTGTTGTGTTAGTGTTGTGCTCCCTGGTTCCTTAAGACCTTTACTTCCTTCCTTCCTAAAAAACCTGTGTGTTTTGCATCTAAAATTTGGATGGCCTAAGAGATGTGACAAGTTGTTGTATTTTTCCTTTGTAATTATCTAGGACCTAGACAAAACCCAAGAAGATTTGATGAAACATCAGACCAATATAAGTGAGCTGAAACGAACCTTCTTGGAAACCTCCACAGAAACATCTGTGACCAATGAGTGGGAGAAGAGGCTTTCTACATCTCCAGTTCGACTTGCAGCAAGGCAAGAGGATGCTCCTATGATCGAACCACTAGTGCCTGAAGAGGTCAGTAGGATCCAAAGGGTTTTTTATTTGTGTATTTATTTTGACTTATACTAACTCTCAGTAGATGCTCGAGGCCTTCCCATGCTCTCATCAGAGTGAACATGTATTCCCATTTCTCAGACTTTTGCAGGCAATTCACAGCAAACTGTATGCTCATAGAAGAGCAATCATTGAAGTATAGCTGTAGTCCAGGCTTCACTGGAAGCAGCATGGCAGAACTGGGTCTCTGTAAGGGGGCAAGGGTCTCATTGCAGTGGGCTTCAGTGAGCTTGGGGAGATTCAGCCACCCGTGAAAGAAACCTGAAGGTGATTGAGGGAAAATTTAAATGATGATGACTATGGTTGGGAGCAGTGGCACAGAAGGGCAGATGGGGGTACAGTGCCAAGCTTGACAGGAAAATACAGAGCAAAGGATAAAATTGTGAAGAGTTTTGAAGATGGTGAAGAAATTATGACAATAATTAGTTATTGGCCAATTCTGTAGGAGAATAACAGTTACTGTAGTCTGCTAGATAACTTTTCATTGAAGACTCAGCGCTGCTCAGTATTAAGTGTGTGCATTTTTATGGAGAGTGTGTGCATGAAAAAGTCTTTCTCCCTTGTAGTCACAAATGTTTCCAAGAAAACTTTCCAATCAAAATGTTTTTTCTTACTTAGTTTGTGAGAAAGTAATGAGATGCAGAACTAGGATTGTAACATTAATGTTGTCTTACTATAGATAGATATTTGGAAAAAGGGGAACATTTCTTGCTTAAAATAGTCATTTAAAATCTGCTGTTTATGCTCTGCATGCAGTTGAATTGTTTTATTCTGATGTGGATGTCATGTTTCTTCTTCACAGGAACCATGTTTATGATTGCCACTCAGTTTAGCATTACAGACCAGTGAATAGTTACAAAAGTTACTTTTGTCATCCTTATGCTAATGTAATATTGTGAAGAAAGGAACAACAAATTGGGTGGAAATTATAGTTCAAATGAGAGTTCAACTTTTCCATCAAGGCTTTGAAGACCCTTAACTCTCTGGGGAAGGAGAATCCCTGGTGGCAGGCCTATGTGTGGTGACATGTCACCTATTCCTTCCTGCTTAAGTTAAGGGATTTCACCAAAAAAAAGCCCTAGTTTACTCACTCAACATTATACCCAGCTGTCCAGTGTCTGCTACTAGCATCTGACATTTATTAGAATGGCCATCAGGTTGCATTAAAGTAGCTAAAAAGCAAGCTCAGTGCCCAAAGCTTACTTTTTGGAGAGGGACTAAGAAGTCCTAATGTTGCTTGTGGCACCCTGTTCACAAATCACAATGAATCCTACAAGCATGTTAATTTGATTGAAAATAGGAATCTTCTTTCTCAATAATAAAATTCTAAGTATAACAAACAGTGTTTATTTAATAATTAAAGATGGAAAGAATAGTTGAAAAGGACTTACTAGCTGAGATTGAAATAGAGGCATGCAGGTAAAGCAACCTGATAAGTCTCTTGAGCTCATTTCCTTTCTTTATTACTGTACAAAGGTAATAACAAACTTTTCATTAAAATGCACAAGCAGTAGTGAAGCATTGCATAGAGTTATGCTCTAACCTGGAAAAGTGCTAAGGACAAGAGATACCCTTATCCGGTATCTTATCTTTTTGGAAGAAAGGAACAGGTGCAAAGCAATGTCCAATTACTCTATCTTGTAGAAGTCCCAATAAAATAGGGCTGTCCCACAGATTCTCACTGTGGTGTTTTAGTGAAAAATTTGAGAGGATATGAACTATCATTGCCTAACTCTGAGGTTAATGAGCCTAGCTTTGGCCTTAAGGTATCTTAACTATAGGTGGCATCCAAGCATCCTTTTTGTCTCTGCAGAGCAGGATGGTTGCAGTTTGAGTAAGAAGGTTGTGTAAGCTGTGTGTAGGTCAAAATCAACATCTGCTGAGAAATTCAGAAGCAGATAAGATAGGCAGCACTAAGAACTAGATTATGCAATAGCTTAATCAACTGAAAAATACAAACTTAATTTAGAATTCCCTCTTTAAAGAAACAATTCAATGCTGTTACACATAGCTCTTCAATATAATGAAACAAGACCAGAAGAGAAAAATACACCTTTTCAAACTGTGTACTTTCAGCATTTGACACTT
>JAUBOD010000302.1:2369085-2383617 GCA_032353885.1 Nothura maculosa
GGTGCCCGGGGAGGGCCCGGCCCGCGCCGCGCTCCCGCCGCCGGGGGCGAGCGCCGGAGCCGGCGGTGGCGCCGCGACGTGGCCGCCTCCTGCCCGCGCTCCCGCGGTGGGAGCGAGAGCGACACCGAGAGCGAGACCCGGCGCGGGCCGCGCTCCCGCCGCCGGCCCCAGCGGAAGTTTGGGCAAATGTCAGCCGGGGCCTCGTCGCTTTCCAGCGTTTTCCCAATACCCCTTCACGGGGTGGCTGGCGAGCCAGAAAAACACACAGTGTTCGTTGTTTCAGTCTCCTTGCACATACTCCACATGTTCCCCATGCCTTTGTTAGCCGACCACCATAGTTTCTGACTGCATTAGGCTGAGAAATGAACTTTTTTTTCTTTCTTTTTTTTATATTTTGTTTCACTCCCTGCTTTGTTGCCCAAAAGCCGTGCAGGATGCCCTGCAGCAGCCATGGAAGACGGCACAGCTGTCAGGGGCCTCCGTGTCTTACATGGCTAAGGAAAAATGTATGGAAAATGTATGGGACCAGTCAGGAAAGAAGTGGGATTGCAGGTGGCTCTGTGGCAGGCAAGGGAAGGAGGTGTCTGAAACAAACGTGGAGATCCGCTCCTCTCTTCCACATTCCCCCTCCCAAGTTCAGAATTAGGTGCCTTAAAGAGAGATTGAGTAATTTAAATGATATATTTTTAGTCTTCCTCACTATCCTGTTTAGTTTTCTGTATCCAGGTGTTTTCTTTTCTGTTGTCCAGGACACTTAGGTAATAGGAGGCAAGCACCCGCTTTAATGCCAACTGCATTATACAAAAGATGGACTCGAGCATCCCTAACAGTACATTACTCCAAAAAATGAGGGAGCACATTCCCCTGGTATCTGGTGTCCTCGGCATTTCTTCCCCAGGACCTGGTGTGCATCCATCCCCAGCACCACCATCCGTCCTCGGTGCACGTGCCAGGCCTTCCCACAGGCGTCTGCAGCTCCCTAAGCCAGCAGAAGGCCGCTCACTTTTTTATGGGTTATTGGGCCAATTGTATGTTTCCCTACAGAAGGTTTCATAAGTTCCAAACCTAGTAAATGGTAAGTAGCAGCAAAGGAAAAGGGAAGAAAACACATGCTTTTTTGACAACAAATTAGTTGATGTAGTCATCCACAGAATCATTCTAACTGGATGTTTTAACAGTATTTATCATGTAAGCTAGAGTAATTTAGGGTGTTATATTTTAACATGCTAATTTACAATACTGTTTTTTGAATAATTGTATTCTTAAATATCTTTTATTTTCTGTCTTTCAGGCTGAAGGTGGTGCTTTGTGAGTGGTAGTCATCTGGTACTTCCTCGTAGTAGTTTTATTCAGAAAATTTCCTGCATTGTTCATGGTAAGACATTTGCTGCTTCACATGTAGTTTGTGTTGGTGCATGTTAGTTCCTCATTAGGAAGCTGTAGTGATACGTATTTCTTACACGTTTTTTTTAGCACTTGGAATAGTATAGTATTTAGCTATAGGACTTTACTAAATTTTAATTTATATATTTTAGCTGTAAGAATTGCTGCTCTTGCAGTAGGATCATACGTTTATTGGAAATTACAATTTCACAGAGAAAGTTTTCAACTTAGAATGACTGAATCGGTAAACATCTGAATAAATTAGTGCCATATTACAAAAAAAATTCAACTCTAAATCACAGAGTGTCCTGTGAGATATTTAAAGAAAGACCTTTTTATATTTACAACTTTAAGAGAGTTTTTAAAATAGTGCTTTTATAATCTGAAAGGGCTTTCTGCTCAAATTAAGCCAAAATTTTCACTTGACAGTTCTTGGAATTTGTAAATGGCATCGGCTGTTTTGATTTCATTACTTAGACCACTTTATAAAACATACAAAACTTTCTCTTGTTATTTTACAGGAGTTTTTCATCAGTATGTCTGAAACCATTAAATATAATGACGATGATCACAAAACTGTGTTTCTGAAAACATTAAATGAACAACGTTTGGAAGGAGAATTCTGTGACATAGCTATTGTGGTTGAGGATGTTAAATTCCGAGCACATCGGTGTGTACTTGCTGCCTGCAGTACCTACTTCAAAAAGCTTTTCAAAAAGCTAGAAGTTGATAGTTCATCAGTTATAGAAATAGATTTTCTTCGTTCTGATATTTTTGAGGAAGTTCTCAATTACATGTATACTGCAAAGATTTCTGTTAAGAAAGAGGATGTAAATTTGATGATGTCTTCAGGCCAGATTCTTGGTATTCGTTTTTTAGATAAACTCTGCTCTCAGAAACGGGATGTATCTAGTCCTGAAGAAAACACACAGTCCAAGAGCAAGTACTGTCTAAAAATAAACCGTCCTATCGGGGAAGCTAACGATGCCCAGGACGATGATGTGGAAGAAATTGGAGATCACGACGATAGCCCGTCAGATGTGACAGTGGAAGGAACTCCCCCCAGTCAGGAGGATGGAAAGTCGCCTACCACTACCCTGAGAGTTCAAGAAGCAATTCTGAAAGAGCTGGGCAGCGAGGAGGTTCGGAAAGTCAACTGCTATGGCCAGGAAGTAGAGCCTATGGAAACAAGCGAATCCAAAGACTTAGGATCTCAAACCCCTCAGGCACTGACATTTAATGATGGCATAAGTGAAGTGAAAGATGAACAGACACCAGGCTGGACAACAGGAGCTGGGGACATGAAGTTTGAGTATTTGCTTTATGGTCACAGGGAGCATATTGTTTGCCAGGCTTGCGGCAAGACGTTTTCCGACGAGGCACGACTGAGGAAACATGAAAAGCTACACACTGCTGACAGGCCCTTTGTTTGTGAGATGTGCACAAAGGGCTTTACCACACAAGCTCACTTGAAAGAGCATCTGAAAATACACACAGGTTACAAGCCTTATAGTTGTGAGGTATGTGGCAAGTCTTTTATTCGTGCACCGGATCTAAAAAAGCACGAAAGAGTTCACAGTAACGAGAGGCCCTTTGCGTGCCATATGTGTGACAAAGCTTTCAAGCACAAGTCCCACCTCAAAGACCACGAGAGAAGACACCGAGGAGAGAAGCCTTTTGTCTGCACTTCCTGCACAAAAGCCTTTGCTAAGGCCTCGGATCTAAAAAGGCACGAGAACAATATGCACAGTGAAAGGAAACAAGTTCCTGCAGCCAATGCCATCCAGAGTGAAACAGAACAATTGCAGGCAGCAGCTATGGCTGCTGAAGCAGAGCAGCAGTTAGAAACTATAGCTTGCAGTTAGAAACAAAAGCAGCAACTTTAACAGAAGTAATATAAGAAATTAAACTGGTCAGAATTTATTGTTGGCATATGTTCAGACTGATAACTATCTTTTCAAGAAAACATATTTTTAGAGGATTTGAATGCTGCATAGGAACACACAGCATTGCTTGGTTTGATATTTTAAAATAATTGATGCGTTTTCTTAGAGCGTAAAATTGTTTTGTTGCCATTAGAGCTATAATGCACTAACACGGGGTTTAATTTAAGAGTACGATCAAGTTCTCTGTAAAACAGAGAGATCATCACTGCCTGATGTTTTGTTTCATCTAGTATGGAATACTACATGCGTTGTAGACATCAAAATCAGTGATTTATGTTTTAAAATGCTGACATCTCAAAATTATAAACATGGGAACGAAGTGCTTATTTTTCATAGTTTTGAAGGTGTCATATCTACAGTTTGTGAAACAACCATTGATTTCCTAGGATTTCCTTTACGTCCTCTTTTTTTTTTTCACCTACTGTAGGTGTTAGATGTCGATACAGCAAAGAGTGATGGGGAAGGTGATCAAACGAAACTGCTTCTTAATCTACTTCATCAAACATCCTGTTGTTTTAATCAAGCTAGTGAGCTTATGGAAGTGGTAAATGTTTGCTTTCCTGAAAAAAAAACCCTGCATTATTCACATTCACAGGACTCCAGGCTGGCAAAACAGGAAGGTCATTGCGTTCACCTGTCCCTTCTGTGGGAAAAAAAATCTGCCCTGTTTGTTTCTGTGTTTGCTGTAGAAATCTAGTGCAGTCCCCAGGAGATGGGACAGCAACACAGAGAAAAGGGTGTAGCAGGAAGCATGTATTTTCCTTGCTCAGAGCCAGCTGAAATTCGTTAAAGCTACTGAAATTAGTTACAGCTAATACAGCCTGAGGTTGTAGTTTCTGTGATGCAGCTTTCAAGTTTTCACTTCACCTAACCCAGCACAAATGGAGGCAAAGGAGCGTTTCTGGCAGCAGCAGAATTAGCTGCACTATCACATGCATGGAATTCCCTGCCAGACTTCCCAGGCTCCCGTGAAAAGCCACAGGTTACAGATCCCCGCCAGCAATTTTCAGGCTGGGCTTTATATCTTGGATAGTCACAGCAGTCAGTAGGTCCTGTCTGGTTAAGTCTAAAAATTTCTGCCTTCTGACAAACTACCTCTCAGTGAGAGGAAGATTTTCGGGAGTGATTTCAGTCGTCATTGATGCAGAATCAGTGTTTCTTAATTGTCTATTCCTTAGAGTTGCCTATTTTTTAATTTTTTTTAAACAACCTTGGGAAGATGTTGTTAATTCAGTTCTCACAGCGCCAGCAAAATCCGTAGTCTTTGGATTGCGCTCTCCTGTGCATTGTCAACAAGAGAAGACAGTGGTAAAGTGATCCAAACAGATATCAAGCCTTTATTTTAAATGTGTAAATACTGCAACAGTTGTCAACACTTCACTGAATGTTGGAATGGGCAAAACTGCACTCTCGTGCACATGGTTGGCATACGTTGGTCACATGAGATACCTAGAGCATATGAAAATGTTAGACCAGTTAATAAGTTACTATGTGGTAGGTGACCTCTTGCATTTCTGAATAGAAGTTGAAAATAGCATTTCTAGAACTGTTAGATTAAACTTTACTCTGATTATTGTTTTTTTTTTTTTTTTACAGCTTCATTTTATTTGTGTACTCATCAGGTTAAGCAGTTATATTAAAATGCCAATAATTGTTTGAAAGCTGGTCTGTAAATAAAACATGAATTTAATATTTTAGAAATGTAAACTTTGGACCTTTACGAATATATTTTTTTAAAATGTTGCTTCCTTTTACATTCAGTAATATTAGTTTGTAAACAAACTATACATTTTGTATCTGTGCAACATCAGAGGATGTGTATTCATGGCATTTTATTGGTTCTCTTGAGGAACATGATAAATGATCATTGTTGAAATGTTTTACTGTATATAATCAGAGATAAAAATGGTAGGTCCAAAATGGGATCTACTTCTTTTTTCTTTCTAAGTATATTAGTCTTGCTATGTTTTCTTGTCTAAAATTGTGTTCACCGTTAAATGAAATAATCGGATTTGTTAAGACTAAACAAAACAAGTCTGTTATGGTAAAACTTCGAAAGTTTAGAAGAAAAGGAGGAAGAAAAATCCTTCTTTTTTTCTGTAGATCTCCCATTAAGAGTATAAAAAGTAATGAGCTTAAATTACAACAATGAAGATTTACATTAGAAAAGCCTTTCTAATGGGTACAGTATTAAAGAGTCCAGAACACAGTGCCTTGGGAAGAGCTGTGACCTGCATTAGGAGTGATCTTCAAGAACAGCTTTGGCAAACATCTGGCAGGCAACATTTAAATATAGTTAATTCTGCCTTGAGGCAGAGGGGAAGCTAAAAACCTCTCAAGGTCCTCTTTAATTTTCATTTTTGGAATGTTATGAAAGTTATAAATGACCATATGTCTCAGTGAGGCAGAAGGTACTTGAATGTAAAGACTGAGCTCAAGGCCTACGCGACAGGAAAATTGCACTCTTGACATTTGTGCACAAGTAATCAGGCTATGAATTTGAGACTTGTATAGAAAAACAGGCTTGTGTTAGAAGTCCAGCAACTGAAGGGTAGAACCAAATGTTACTGTTGCATGTGTCTTGAGCATGACATAAACACTGCGCACAAGACTTGGTCTTAACAGTCTCTCTTGCAGGAACAAATTAACAATGGAATTGTTTCCATGGCATGGGCTTCAGAAGGGGCTTAAGTCTATTACTAGTTTTTAGTACCTGGGTTTCATAAGTCTAATGTTTTCCAAGACTGTCAATGATGGTATTAATCAGGAAAGCAACAACTTGGCCCCAAATTTTGAGAAAAAAAAATCTATTTTTTTTTAAATTTCTGCTATCAGTTTTAAGGAAGTGAAACTACTTTTTTAGTTGCTGTTTTTCAGAAAGCTGGTATTTTTTTTTTGTTTGCTTCCCAATTATCTTTATTCAAGACAATGATAAGACCTAGAATCAGCGTAAGCTCAAAGTTCCAGAAGAGGCTTTGAAGGGAGCTGTGGAGGTTATCCCAGCTGTACACTACAGGTAATGTATTTAATCCTGTGATCCTGTTGTATGGATACATTCTGAAAGGGGGGATCTTTGTGTTCCCGACGTCTGACTTCAAAGTTCAGGTAGAAGAGACCACACATTCGGGTGTTGCTGTCCCGGCCTCTGCCCTGTCTCTGCCAAAGCCGTTGCTTGCACGTGTGGACGAGCTCCAGGCCACCGTGGCGTTGGCTGAAGAACAGACAGATTTTTTAATTCAGTTGTTGCCAACTTGGCAACTTCTTTGAGAACTCATGAGATGACAGACGAAATCCTGAATGATTAATGCAAATTTTGCCATTGTTTTTACAGAATTGACTAGCAAAAACATCACACATGGGACTAGGGCCATGTACAAATACTTACCCTTCTGTTGTTTTGGGAATCAGACTGTTATGTCATTAATATGCAAAGCAAAATACCAGCTATTCTTTTGTGCTTATATTGAGAATATGTCCGTGTTGTGATGCTGAATGAATGACTGAGCTCAATGGAACTCTCCCATGTTTTGGAATCAAGTGTCTGATTATTTGTTTGCATGATCAGGGGTTTCAGCTGCTGTAAGACTAGGTGGTTCTGGTGACCCAAATGGCTGTATGACTTAACACCAGTTGGGATGCTAAACTAAAGTCTTGTCAGTTAAAAATCTCAATAATAAGGAAAAATAACCTCTTAATTAAAAGACTTTGTGATTTAGAAGCCCAGATAACTCAGAAGGAATATTTGAAACAAGAACTTTGCTTTTCTGTGCTTGTAACTGTGCTTGTAACTGTGCTCTTAAAATCTGTTGCTTCCTAAAAGAAACAGAGACAAAGAAAATGTTTTGCACTTCAGTGTTGGATTCACTTTGATCTGATCCAGATTGTTAGCCTTGATTATATTGCTGGTTATTGATGCAAATAAGTTTGGAAAATGCATATTAGGCAGGACAGAAGGATGTCTTCCAGGCCTGCTCTAGCTCCCCTCCCCTTCTAAAGAGCATACTCTTCTCATCAATACTTAATCAAATGTTAGAAAACAAAGCAATTCACTATTGAGTACTTAGGTTTTCCTTTTCTGTCTCTTTGAAAAAGATATAGGCTGAGTTCTAAATGTTGTTTGTAATTTGTGAAAGCTTCCTGTGCCGTTTTCAGCAGAAAAGTTTTATTTAAGAGTTCCTCTTGTTACGTGTTCATTTCCAAGTACTGTTCAAAGTCTTGCATTTATTTAGGTGTCAAACCTGGAGTTCTTTCAAAAATCTGTCCCTGATTTTTTAATGTAGACTCTGCATTAGGGATGCCGTCATTCATGATGAAAGTAAAGATGTTTAAATTAATAGGAATGGGTAAAATACAGAATAAAATACCAGAGGATGTCAGAAAGTCTGCCCTAAGCTGAAAGTGTATTTTTAAAGGCTTGTTATCTGCTCTTATGTCTTCTATTAGTTTAGACACTCCTCTGTCTTGCAGAAGATGCATTTCTGAACAAAGGTACATCCAACTAGTAATATATGACTTTTCTGAAAACAAACATTTCCATATGCGTACAAAAGAAGGTTATTCCACATGGGTAATTTAAGGAATTTTCATCTCAGTTCATAGGTGGCAGTGGCAGCTCCAGTAAGCCGGATCTGTGCGTTTCACTAAAAATTCCATTACAGCAGCTGGCCTGTTATTCATCTTCACATGGATCTAAAACAATTAAAACATGCTCATTTGTTTCAGTACAGATGGAGGATTTCCATGAATAGTTTTGTTAAATGTGGGTTCTAAGAGTCAAGGCATCTATTTTGAGGAATAGTTCTAAAATGTAATACCAGAAATGTGAAATAATGTGGCAGCTGAAAATAGTGATTTATATTATATTAGTATATACTTTTGAATGTGCTTTTCTCCACTATCTTTTTTTTTTTAGACTTCTTTATTACAACTATTTTATACAACCGTCTTCCAATTTAGAAAAATTGTATTTTCTGTAGGTTTCTGATCTTGTGGCCCATTCATACGTCCTACATGTGTGAGCGACTTGACAGCACGGAGGGTCAACTTTTGCAATATTATTTAAAGACAAAAGTATGTGTCTGGATGGGCTATAGTGTTGCCAGGACAGAAGACTCATTTCTTTGTTCTGCTGTAGAAATTAGGAACTTTACAGACATAGGTTATCGAATGACTTTGGGCAGCAGTTCCTCTGATGGTGATTTATGGCTACTTTGTGCTGCTCACCAGCATAATTGAATTTAGCAGAGCAGAGCTCTCAGGGCTGCCTGTCTTCGGCTGAGCACACCTGCTAGTTCTGCTGTGCGTGCTGACAAAACCTGTTGGACACATGGGTCATGTCATTAGAGTTTGCATGGGAAAGCTCAGGAGAGCTCGAGCAAATGCAAGGCTGTAGTAGCAAAAGTGTCTGAACATTTCTAATAAAATCAAATGCAAATACAAATACAAAACAAAAATGAAATAAAATACAAATTTGTATTTACTGTAATTAGGGTATATTAAATTTAAGAACATGCTGTTTGCAACTTATTTACAAAGTCATTTTCCTCACTTGATAATTTGTTGATGTTTTTTCATTACCTTAGATTCTAATATCTAGAATTAATATATAGATTATGTGTCTTGGATATGAATGTCATAAACTATGTGCCTGTGTAAATCTGTTACACCAAAAGTACCTGATTATAAGGACTTATATACTCCTTATAGATAGCACTTAACCCTGTTTCTTTTTGCTGCAGAATGCAGGGTTTTTTATTATTCCAAATAAGCCCTCTTTTTTTTTTTTCTTTTCCATACAAGATAGCTAATTTTCTTGAGATCTGTTAAGGACATTAAGGAACAGTTTTCTATTTGGTGACAACAGGATTTGATTCATTTACTTCAAGAAAAATACCAAGTGAGTAGAAAGTGGCTTCTGTGTAGAAAGACAGCTTACAATGAAGTATTTTTCTAGGTTTGTTTCCAAACTTGAACATTTTTTTCTTTTATTTTGAGAATAGAGCCTTCTAAATTCATAGCACAGTAGGTTTTCCTGTGTGCTCAGGCCCAGTTCTGCTGAGAGGGTGAGTCTTGTTTCTTCCTTCTACTCTTCCTACTTCTTCCCTTTCTACCCTCCAACCTGTCCCGTGAACATCTGTGTCACTGCAAGAGAAGTGGCTGAGGAGATTCGGACAGGAGCAGGGATGAAGGTGCAAATGGAAGAGGGAGGAGCGGGACCGTCATAATTCAGCCGTAATGTATTAGCTTACTCTGGTAGATAGACCTTAAAGTTTGTTACGTTTTTATTCCTAATGTCCATTGTTTTTCCTTGTTGAACTCTTTCTTTTTTTGCAGACATTCCAAGGTGGAGGGATGCAAGTGAAGCTGAGAGGTATTTTCTCCTGTTTTTCTGGGTACTTCCTGTGCTGTGGTAGAACTGATATTTATTTCACCAGCAAATATGTTATATTGCATGTGTTTTTCCGTTTAGAGCAGTGGCTCTCATCTTGGATCCAAAGAAATTTCAATGTTCTTTGAACAGTGTTCCTTGATGGGTCTAGTGCTCTTTTTAACTCAAAAATAGCCATTACAGATGACTGCAACAAGAAAGAGCTAATGCACGAGGCAGTAGGCCTCATATGCAAGGCAGAGATAAATCATGAGATTAGTTTCTTGTCTGCAAATTAAAGGAAAAGCTGAAGGAAAAGTCTTCAGCTCCATGGCAATTTAACCCGATCTATGTTGTGGATCCATTTTTTTCTTAGTTTTGCACCTTCAGTAGCTCTCAGGCAACATCATGGGCAACCACTGGTGAGCCAGTAGCTGTTTGGAGGCTTTTCTTGAACCTGTTTGACTTCCTCAAATCATGCAATGATTCTAAGTTTATCAAGAGTCCAGCTTACATGGATTCTGGCTACTGTAGAAGTGCATGCTAAAGCAGTGGCTAGCAACAAGTTGTTGCTAGAAGGGATAGTCCTTTCCTTCCTTCCTTCCCTCTTTGCTTTTACCTGTTGCATCTGTTTCTTTTCTCTTGTTTGTCTCATACTTAATGACTTGTACAACTTCAGGAAAAGGAGTTATGTGAGCTTATATGACAGTTCTAGATTGGATCATCTTGTCAAACCAGTCCATTACATCTGATTTGAGATAAGTGGCTAGAGTTATTGGAATGAATGGATCAGGACTACCCAGTTTGGGCACCACATTAAATACGATGTGAAACAGTACTTGTTTCAAAGTGGTTATACAAACAGGTAACAGAAAGGACCAGACATAAACTCTATGCTAGACTGCTGGAGGAGGACTTGACAGATTATGAAGAGTGAAATACTTGTACTTTACTCTTTCTTTTTCCTGTTTTACTGAAAAAAAAATTTTTTTTTAATATATAATTTACATTAATGTGGGAATAAACCTGACTCTTGGTTGCTTCTCATCTCTCAATCCTACAAACCCTTGAAATATGAAAAATTGCTTAGGTTAAAGATACAACAATAGTTGTAAAACACTGTAGGTATTTAATGAAAACTGTATTGAAAGCTATCGTCCACAAAGGAAGAAAAGATCTATTCCTACAGCATAGACAGTAGTAGGCTATATTTACCTAATACCCAGTTAGGCTTGTTTTAGATCATTTAGTCTATAAAATCATCAAACAATCCATTTCAGTTATTGCAAATATGACAAATCCAGTGTATAGTGATAGGTTTTCATTTCATTAAGTGATGCCAGTTAGATCATTATAAATTTTCAAGGTTTTTTTGTTTGTTTGTTTTTGATGTTTCTAAAGCTTGGCTTCTCTGGTAACTAGAATCTTGTTCTGTTAATTGAATAAGAGAAAGTATTATCTGCCTGACATGTAACAAAGAGTAAGTTCACTGTTTATTTTTTAGGTGAATTAGAGATCTGAACATGTCTATGAGCTTTTTTAGAGGACTAACAGTAGAGCTATATACATAGTAAAGATTAAAATCTAAATCTAAAGATTAAAATCTATATTTTTAAAAATATACGACAATTTACTTATTCAACCTCTAAGGTTGCATAAAATTGAAATTGAAAGTTTAGACTAGATGATCTTTAGAGGTCTCTTCCAGCCCTGTGATTCTCCTTTCATAGCTCAAATTCTAAGATCTTCAGTAACATGTTAAAATGATAAAATGTTGATATTTATGCATTACATACCTTTGTTCTTTTCTTTGACCTTTAAATTAGGCATATAGTTTAATATTTAGGTTGTTCATGGTTTTCAAGATACATAGCTGAATTTATTCATGACTTCAATGTACTTTTTTTTCTTTTTTTTTTCAGTTCAATAAATATTTTGTATTTCCATCTAAACACATTGGCTGGAATATTTTCAGGAGCCATAAATGCTTCTTTCTTTTTTTCTCCATATCTCTTCTCCTAACAGTCTAAAAAGTCTTGAATGTCTGTCTGATTCGGACTTATGTCAAGTTACGCTTATGAATAAGCTGTTTTACAATCAGGATCTTGCCACACATTTTCTTTAAGTGAGGAAAGTTTGCAAAAACACTCATTGTTAGTCTAACAAATGTATAAACGAGTAGACCAGAAAAGTCTGATAAGCAGGATTTTGCTTGTGGCAGACACTCACCCTATCCTGTGAATCTTTAGCATGGTGCAAGGTGGTACAGCCTTGTCTGTCTTATGGGGCAAGGGTTGTATATAATGCCCTTGAAAATAGCCTTCCATCTTCCATAGTGTCTCTGCTAGTTTTGATGACTCAGGCATTAGTCTAGGATTTGGCAGGGCTCAGTTCCTTGATGCGTATCGTAGTTTCCATGTCATCTGCGAGCTCTAAATTTTGGGCGTTGACCCGTTCATTTGTCTCAGTAATAGGGCTGAGTGGCTAAAAAGGTGGCAGGTGAGAGTCGCAGTTACTTTGACTCCACTAATCTTCCCAATGTTGCATATGTTTTCTTTCAATTTCCTATTTAGACCTTCTTAATTTAGTTAGTTAATTTATTAATTTTAATTTAGTTTCTTATTGGTTGCCTTTTACTTTGAGCTCGTCTCTATAATTTTGTCTCCCATCTATAAAATAAGCATACTAATTTACCTCTTACAGACTGCTGGAAGATGAATGTGTTGAGCTGTTAGGCATTCAGATGTTATGACAGGGGCATATAACACTCTAGAGAATTTTCCTGCTTGGATTGATCTCCAAGATAGCCATAAAAATTCCAAACAAACAAAAAAACAAACTGAACAATGGTTTCTCCTAGACTCAAAATTAATCCTTGTTTGTGAGTCTTGGCTCTGTAAACTTATGCAATTTATCAAATTAATTAAGAAAGAAAGACTAGGGTAATGCATTGAAATTCTAATGGCCATATTTATCTTTAATCTAATGGTGTTCACTTTTTGCTGTCTGTGGAAATGCTGCGTGTTCTTGCTGTTGACCTTCAATGTCTCATGTCTTCTGCTGCTAGAAGTCTGTGCATGGAGTACATGTGAAAAGGTAACTAGTTTTTAATTGGCTTCCTTTTTTTTCCCCCCAAGAGAATAGTACTTTAAATAAGTTTTGTTGTTGTGCCTAACTGAAACTATCTTGGATTTTTTATCTCTTTATTTGGTTTGTATATCTGTATAGTACTTTATACATCTGATTGTAGGAGGCATGCAGATTCATTAATTGTCCTGGTCTAAAACTAAGACACTGAATATTATAATCCCTGCTGTACAAATCGCCATTTAACACTTCTAATAGTCATCTAAATACTTTAAAAATGTTTCCAGCTGTCAGTCAGTCACAATTCTTCCCTTAAAACAAATTCCTTGTGGTTTCAGGTCATATGGATTACACCTTAACTAATAAAGCTTATTTTTGTTACTCATTGCTTACCGGTAAGATATTCAGTGACTTTAATTGTGTTTAGAAGACCATCATCACAATATCCAGTCTAGCAAAACATATCAAGCAAATTATTGATCTGATTAATCTACCATCCCAAACAGTTAGATTTGATTATAAATGTTAAGAGGTGTCAGAGGCAATAAGAAATGTCTCACAGTTTATTTTCAAAATTGAAGAGAAACTTTTAATAAAATTCCTATTGCAATTTTCTATGGACCTATGAAATCTTCCTTTTTTTTTCTCCCTTTATAATATTAGAAAAGGTAATATTAGATTTTAGATTAGATTATTAGATATAATCTAATCTAGTATTAGATTATTAGATTAGAAAATGTAATATTAGAAAATACAATATTAGAAAATTTCTAATATTAGAAATATTAGAAGATTTCTAACTGCTACTTTTAGAAACACTTAAATGTCTACCTATAAAATATTAGCTGAATATATTAAAGTAAAAAGAAATGGCATCTTGAAGCATACTTACCAAGTTTTTGAGTTTGTGACCAAATATTTTTGTTCAACGCCAGTAGACTAGAAAGTTTGCATCAGGTGTAAAACCACAGAATCATGGTTAGCAATAAGTGATCTAAAATGACACAAGTCATCTTGATTTTTTTCAGGTCATTAACAGTATAGTTAAAAATATTGAAGTTCATGGCAGAGTTTCTTCTATGTAGTCAAGAGTTCCTTAAAAAGGCTGTGAAGATAAATACACCAGAATTTCTAGCTCTGTGCGTGTTACAAGGTGATTAGTAGCTACTGATCTCAACTTTTAAGAATGTAAAGGATACAAAATGGGAGACTATAATTGCTGGTGAATTTTTATGAAGTGTTTTTGTAAATACTTTCTGTTGATGTTTATTTCAATTGATGACATTATTATGATTATGTGTTGATGATATACCTTAAAATGAACACAACTGTATCATATTTTAGTGACATAACCTAATATTTAGCACTATACTTAGGAGGCTCAAGGGCTTTTCTTTCTCTCTGTCTCTCTCTCTTTTTAATAACTGGACATAATTGAATTTTATTCCCACTGAATTGAAGTTGAATGAGATTAATTATTAGTGCCCTATTTCATTTGTTATTCTACGACAGTAACTGCACTTTATTATTGCTACATCCCTTCCAAGATTTTATGAAGTGGAAGGAAACTTTGCCTCTGTTAGTATTCCATTTGAGTGCGACAGTAACTATACAACTCTGTATTATGCTTTTTTTTTTTTTTGCATTTGAAAATTTTTCTGGTAATCAAAAAAAAGAAGAAAAGACCAAGATACTTTGATAGCTTTTTTTTTTTTTTTTTTTTTTTTTTTTTATTTAAATAAAAAAGAA
>JAUBOD010000302.1:2383717-2396580 GCA_032353885.1 Nothura maculosa
CTATACCTAAAGAATTACCTAAAGAATTACCAGAATAAGGATTTCGGAGGGTAAGGAGCGCCTCAATCACCTGTATGTATCAGCAGAGCACCAAAAGCTCTTTGAAGCCTTTAATCTTAGTAGTAGCTAGCAGGAGCACCACACACATTGCATACAGCTGGGTTTTAATATAAAAACTGACAGATTCCAACGAGGTATTTAAAATAAAAGACATTTCCTAACTCAAAATCAATTAGACATTTCCTAACTCAAAATCAGTCACGGCTAAGCAGTACCCTATATGCATATATATATACATATAGGGATATATTTCCCTCAGTCTGTTGCCTGGAACATCAGTCTGTGTTTGACAGATGAAAGTTGGACTGGGGATGGGAAACTTAGCCGAAGAAACCAGATCTGGTGTTTACACAGAGTTACAGCATCCAAATCAGAAGAGCATCCGGATAGCCTGAATTCACCATGGCTAGCAGGAAATGCAGGAAAACAACAACAAAAAAGAGATTCTATCTGATTGATTTTTTAGCTTTGAAGGGAAAGATACCATCAGCTGCATTTCTTTATTGCTGCTGTTTTCAAACTCCAGCTTGCACGAGGCTGTGTCAGAAGCAATGCTTCCAGCTGCCCTCTCCAAAGTTAAGAAATCACAAATTTGATTGCAGTCATTAAGGGAAAAGCTAATGGCCCTGAGAGGGTGGGCAGGGAAGGGTTTCGTGATGAGACGCTGCTTCCCACAGCTTGGATTTGTGGCTGAGGAGTCACTCGAAGCCACGAGAAACCAGAGCTGCTGCAGAAAAAGCCTCTTGCAGTGAGTGAACACACGAGTGCTGGCGCCAGGAAGGAGAGGAGCTGAGAGACTGAGAGGCGAGAGCAGGAGATTAGTTTGCAGAAAACAAAATTAAAATAGAAAACATGATAAAACAATGATAAGAGCTGGAACATGCAGCACATAGGGAAAAACCTCTTGCTCCCTAAAAGTTTCACATTCCTCCTAAGGCATTTGCAGAGGTCCTAAGTGTTGCTCTGTTGCCTGTACTGGAGTTAGTGCTCACCAGGACAAGGTCCCGGGGCATCCTGCCTCCTGGTTTCTGTTATAAATGATTAAATGAGAGGGTCTTCTTTGAGGAACTGATATTGTTAGACCTCCTCCTCCCCCCCCATAGCAGCCACTGGTGCTTGAATCTTGTGTATGTGGATGGCAGTACAGTTTGCCAGGATGCTTGTCCTGAAAAAACAAGGCAGATGCTCCAATCCCCTTTCTATTGCTATTGCTCAGCCCCTCCCGCTCCCTGCAGGCCTTTAATCCTGGGGTTAGGGCGAAATAAGCCCCATTTCCTGGGGCTTTTGGCAGTGGAGAAAGATGCAGGATGAGAAGGATCTTTGGACCAGAGATCCCCTCCGAGACCTGCCCAGGGGATCAAAAATTGTCCTTGCTGCCACCTGCAATGGGGCAACTAGAGCAGCCCGCAAGGCTCCCACCATGGGGCACGTTGTGTTGCTGCTCTCCGGCTCTCAAGACACCCGAGCAGGCGTAACGAGCCCGTGGGGACTGGAACAACCGCCTCTCTGTAGCTAATGCTCACCGAAAGCAAAGGTGGAGCATCAAATAGGCTGTTCATTTTTAATTATTCATGTGCCTGAACTAGAAACACTTCACGGAGTTTTGCGTTGTTTGGCAAGGATGGGAAGAAGATGAACTGTTCAGCAGTGCTATTAAAAACAGTAATTACTCATTCCAGGCATAGCTTTTTTTTTTTTTTCTTTTTTTTTTTTTAGCTCAATCAGGAAGCATTCATTACTGGCAGATTTTAACTTCAACAAGAACGACTCACAAGGCTCTGTAATAAAATGTATCTATTATTTGAATGAATTATCTTAAATGCAGATGTCAAATAGTTAAAGATATATGTAGAACATTGTAATTAGTGATCTGTATTATTTAACCACAAATTTGTAGATTCTGTCACCAAGTCAAAGATGCTCACCTAGAACTTGTGGTTACCCACAGGTTTTAAAGTCACAGAATCAAATTTACTATTTTGAAAATCTCCTGACAAGTCATTCCACATTACCATTTTCTACAAATATATATATATATATAATAAATGTTTTCTAGTAATATAGATGAGAACTGCAATGAATAGATTCTTTTGGAGAAAAATGCATTAATGGTTATTTTTTTCATGATAGGTGAATCTCTACTGAACATGTGAATCAAGGTATGTAGAAGTCACATTACAAATACATCACAACACTGTCAGTAAAGTTTTCCTGCACTCTTCCCAAAATATTCATCAATCTTGAGATGAGACAGTCCTGAACTTTGTCTTAAGAATGCTAATTATTGGTGACTTCATTTTCTATGTTTTATGCAGGACACTTGCCTACTAGAAAATTGTTCTAATTCAGTCCATAAACACCCTAGTAGTCCTCACTCTTGAGGTAGCCTTGACCAATGATAAATAAAAAAAAAGGGTTAGAATTAAAGTTTTTTTATGGTACCATTCTGAAAGAGGAAACTCAGTTCTTGAACAGTCAAATGAATAACATTTAAATCAGTCAACTTGGTTGATGTCTAACAAAAGTTAGACATCTGAAATATAAGGAAGAGTAGAGTGAAAAATGACACTTAAAAAGCTGAAAATGTTAAAAGGAAGATCTTATGACAAGAGGAATGCCTAGAAATCAGGCACTAGAAAAAAAGTGTATGAAGAGGAATCTGGAAATCTTTCACAAGGAGAAATGATTTTCCATATTGTTCTGAAAATAGAAAAGAAGAAAACTTGTCATCCAAAGATTACAGTTTCTCTTTGAAGATACCATGACTTTTTGCTCAAGTATATGAACAGAGTTATTTGAATGGGTCAATGGCTTTTGTGTATTCATACTTTTTTTGCTCAATTATATGAACAGTGTTATTTGAGTGGAACAATGACTTTTGTGTATTCATATTCTAAGAGATTATTTACAGAATAAAATATGCCAGGTTTATTTGGAGAGTTATGTAAAATACTTGACTATGGGCTTGTGTACTGTGACTACCATATGTGTGTGGTTGTGACCACAACATATGTTGCATATTGCAAAAATGTACATGCAAACTTGCACGGTGATTTTTTAATCTATTTTCTCTAATTTGCACTTCCCAAAGATCTCTTGCAACTATAGCCTTATATGGGGCAATTGGTTTCTCTAAACTCTATCCCGCGTGACTGTTGAGCTTCTCACTTCTGCTCTACAACAGCTGGGCCACTGGAGGTCTGAACATATTTTTTATTCATTAAAGCAAATTAAATATGGAAAATTAAAGTTGTGGGAGTTTTGTTGACTGCTCACTTCCCTCATCCTAATTACATGATTTATCCCTTCATTTATTTACTTGATTTGGTCCTGATATTCCCTCTTAATTCAAAGTGCATCCCTTGATCTGTGTTAACAGACCTGCAAAATCAACAAATTCCTCAGCAAATGAGCTGCAGGAAACTCAATTCCCCAGCAAAGTCCCGCAGAGACGGAGCCTGTCAGCAGGGGGTTCAGCTCGTGCCGGAGCCCCGCACCCCGCAATGTCAGGCAGCGGGGCCGCGGCCGAGACCTCACGGGGAGCAATTAGCGAGTGTCCCCGCTGGGCAGGGCTGCTCGGAGATGCCGCTTCCCCGCGCGCCGCCGGCCAAAGAGGAGTTTGCTGCTCCCGGCCGCGGCCGCGGCGCCCGCCCCGCCCGAGCGGTGCATTGTGGAGGCGGGAGCCGCCGCCCGCGGCTCTGCGCGGGGCTGCGCGGCCTGCGCGCAGCTCTCCGCGGGGCCGACCGGCCTGCGCGCAGCTCTCCGCGGTGCTGAACCTTAGCCCGCAGCTTTCTGCGGTGCTGAGCGGCCTGCGCGCAGCTCTCCGCGGGACTCACTGGCCTGCGCGCAGCTCTCCGCGGTACTGACCCGCCTTCGTGCAGCTCTCCGCGGTGCCGGACGACCTGCGCGGAGCTCTCCGCGGTGCTGAGTGACCTGCGCGGAGCTCTCCGCGGTGCTGCACCGCCGCCCGCAGCTCTCCGCGGTGCTGAAGCGGCACCCGCAGCTTTCCGCGGCGCTGGGCGGCTGCGCGCTGCGCGGGCGGCGTCATGGTGTTCGCGCCAGGTAAGGGGGGCCCCGCGTGGCAACCCGCTGCCCCGTCCCGAAGATCACCGCGGGGGGAGGTCACCTCCCCGTCCCCGCGGGATCGGCTGCTCCAGGCGCCGCAGGAGGAGAGGGGCAGCTGGTGGAGTCGGGCAGCTCCCTGGCGCGGACAGGCTGTTCAAAGGGAGGGGAGAGCGAAGGACGCGCTCCGCTCTGCGGAGGAGCAGGGATTGTGCTGTCATTCCTGTCCGGGGACGGAGCGTCTGTGGAAGCGTGCGGGCACCTGGGC
Source organism: Nothura maculosa (assembly GCA_032353885.1). Lineage (NCBI taxonomy): Eukaryota > Metazoa > Chordata > Aves > Tinamiformes > Tinamidae > Nothura > Nothura maculosa. The sequence goes on from JAUBOD010000302.1 coordinate 2,388,108, forward strand.
AGGACAGGCCATGCAGGGCTGGCCGGGAGGTGGCCGTGACCTGTCAATGAAGGGCAAGTGGAGACCCGCTCCAGCACCAGTGCTGCAGAGGTTGCCAATGAGGCAGGCTCTGGAATGGATGGAGGCAGGTCGCTAATTTCCACCTTTTCTCCATTCTAAAGTATGTGAATGGAAAAAAGGAAAAGGAAATAAAAGTTTGTTCAGGCCAGTCCTACAGTCATTATTGGAACAAAATTAAAGACTCTATCAGGAGCACATGACAAATGTAGCTCATCCTATAAGGTTATAGCATCCCTTCTGTGAGGTGTAGATAGTCTCTCTAGAAGGAAGAACAGAAGCTGTAGAGAAACTACATTGATCTTCTACACCCTTCTCAGAAATAGCCAATCTTGTTGCTCAGAAAGGAATGAGGTGCTCAGTATCTCTAGGATGTGAATATTCCTCATAATGTCTCCTCTAGTAGTGGAGTGATGTTTTCTTTTGACTTCTCATGTATGTGTAAAGATGTATAGTCACTAAAAATAGTGGTTCAATTGAAGTGAGAGGAAAAAAACCCTCCAACTTGACAATGAATACTCATTTCAATCTTTATTTTTAAAGTTAACAGAAGTTTTGCCTGCTTTTGAAATTTCGTATCTGGTCTGTGAAAGGTGAATATTTAGAAGTCTTTATACACACATTAAAAAAAAGTGTTGGAGTTGACTCCATTAACAACTCAAAGTCCAAACCTTCTGAGAAATTAATATCCTTTTTCAGTAATCAAAATGCTCTTTCTCAAGATGCCCAGTTGTTGGCTAATTAGATACTCTCCTAAACACTTTGTCTTGAAAATCAAGGTATCAAGTTGTTTATCACCAGCCACTGTGGGTTTTTTTGTAGAGCACCTTTTCGTATTACTAGATCTCTTCTGAACTCCTTTTATCTTGCAGTCCAGCTGTCTGTCAGCATTAACGTCTTTGTATTGAAATGTACCACGGGACTAGAGTACTGTAGGAAGAAATTACCACTAAAATAATGAAAACGCACACTCTTTCCCCCAACAGGCTGCTCATGAAAAAAATCTCATTAGGAACTACCTAAAATTTCTTTTCATGTTTCTAATCCATAATGAAAAAAAAGTCTGTCTTGTATAATCATTCTTCCTTAGTCTATTTTTATGTAATGAAACACCAGATCTTGTCATAATATAGAGTAGCAAAATAGAAATGTGTAGAAGAGATAATAAAGCAATCAAAGCAGCTTGACAATCTTTTGCATTCATCAGAGCAAGCCTGAGTAGATTACATTTTTTAATCACTCTTCTTCCCTGTGAATTGGTCTCTTTTTCTAAATCAAAAACAAAAAAGAAAAGGGTTTTTGTAAATATTTAGCATCTCCATAATACCTATGGATATATCATACAGGAATCCTATGAAGCTGAGTTTCATTCTTTGACTCTACTTTCTTCTTTTATCTCATTGTGGTGAATGACCTGATTTTCTGTTTCATTTATTTCTTTTCCAGGAGGGAGAGAGATATGTTTCTATATCTGCAAATGCTTATACAGTGTATGCCTTCATTTCAGAATGACAAAAATGCTTCCAGAAAAAAAAAAATATTACCCATACCTTCTTTAGCTGAAGATAGGCACATGTTTTGTATTTGATAGTAATTTAGACATTACTACAATAATAAAGGCCTAATGGTTTGTTCATGAATTATTAAGTAGAAGTAGCCTACTAAGTTTAAATACACTTCTTAAAAGGTGAAACCAATTGAGTATCACCTGAATAAAGATTTTCTAATTTAGATTCAGTTATTTCCCCTAAATCTTATGCTTGATTGCTACTAGGGGGGAAGAAAAAGAAAATAAAGTCTAGGTGTTATTAGGCCAAATGGATGCATGAAGAATTGTTACATAAAGGCCAATATTTAGTGTTTGAAAATGAGCAATTTATTATGGACAGAATATTTCTGTTTACAAGTATTCGAAAGCTACTCTTTTTGTGATATTCACAACCACTTTTAATCAACTTTGAGTCTCAATTTAAAGAACAACATCAGCTGTCTGGAGAGGAAAATCAAGTGAGAAAAGGATATTTTTTCCTTATTTGGTTTAATATTTGGTTTAGTTTGGTTTCGGTTTAAAATTCAGTGTTTCATTGCAGTTTGCTATACTTATGGTACTTACGGACTTATGTGAAATATGAGAAATATATATGAGACTTATGGTTATGGGAAATATAATGCTATCAGATACCTAGGAATTCAGTCTGTTTAGAGAATTCTCACGACACAGCTGTTTAGAACACTGTTTACAATAAGCTTATGATACATATAATGGAAATATAAACAGGGTACTACACCACAAAATTTATCTTGTTTACTATTCCTGGATTGAACTACTTTAGTAGTAGAAAAGGTAAAGACAAGAAAGCTTAACTTATCATTCTATACAAGGAGGAGGTATGGATGGGGCTGCGGTAGAGAAGCATGAAATTTCTATGTTTTGGACTAGGCCATAAAATAAAGTCATCATCGCTGAAATGACAGATATTTTTTTAATGATTCTTTAGAGATAATGGATTCAAGGCTTTAAAAATGGTCTCTGCCAAATTAGCTTATAAAAGATTGATTATTATAAATAATTCCCTGGCTTAAACATCTCTCCTTGTAAAGTAATAAATGGAGAGTTATTAAAACATTTTGCTGTTCTGAAACATCAGCAGAAAATATGAAGAGATGACTTGAGAACGCAGCAAGCTCTATGCTGCTACCCCCTCATTATTTCATTAAGGATTGATCACTTCCACTACCAGACCATCTACCTGATCAACAATGATTTTATTTTTAAGCATGCATATAAGATTAATAATAATTTCAAATGTTCCTAATCAATATCATACTACTTTCAGATTACTTACAGTCAGTTAAACCAAGAATGATCTTGCACATTTTCCATTTTTATTTTCACCCCCAAATCTTTTTCATATGGCAAGATAAAATAATAATAATATTAAAGAAGTTATTTCAGTTATTGTACTATGAATGGTAAAATCAGTAAGAAATCAATCTCTAGCAAAAGATTACCAGTTTATCATATCTCATTTATTGTAGGTCATTAAAGTTTTCTCCAGTCGGTACTGAACCCAGAGTGTTTGGTTAAAATATTGTGTTTGGCTAAATAAAATCTTGTCAAAAGGAATTCATTCTGATTTGAAGATCACAAGAAAGGTTACATCATTTATACTGGCAGCTTTGAATTGTGTGATTTCATCTTTCAGATGATTCTTCTTATTTTTCCAGGTAATTGAAGGAATTCCTTCATACCTGACATTCTCCCTGAGTAGGGCCTCACATGCTCTTGTTATGAACCTGCAATTCCAAGAGAAGGAAGAAGTACAACATAGTTTTGTATCAAAATAGAAAATACCTTATGTTAATACACTTTTAGAAATACTTTTAAGTAGTTTATGTTAAAAAGAAAGCAAACTTAAAGCTCAAAGACAAATAGATATTACAAATGTCAGAATATTCACTGATCAGCACCTGTTTCCTGCATCAGCAAGTATACTAGCTTTATAGCAGCAGACCTCTTAAAATTCTTAAGCTAAGAACAGTGTAGCAGACTTGTATAATGACACTCAAGATCAGATGCACATCCTGTACTAAACATTTTAGGAATCTCATTAAACTGCAATTGAGGACATAGCAGCTGCACATTTAAACAGATGTGCTTGCTAGTCTGAATAGTCCTGATCTTCTCTAATGGAAAAGCTGGGAAAACTACAATGTGTTGTAAGAAGTGACAACATAGAATATATCTATGGTCATTTTCTTTTTCGATAATAGAATTACAGGTAGGTAGTGTGGAGAATCCTACCTGCAACATACAGGTCAAGACACTGAGGGAGGCACATGACAATAAAAGGAAAACCAGCTACCAATAAGTTTGCTTCTCTGAAGAAAACCTCTTGTGGGATGTCTCTAGTATCTGTGCCTGGAGTGGCACAAAGGGATTGTCAGTTATAATGAGTCTTTGACCCATGAGAATAACCATAACAGGACAGAGTGCAATCCTTGTTCCTGTTAACTGTTGTACAATTTTCTATTGATGGCACAGATTCTGAATAAATATAGCTTAGAGTCTTTTGAAGGTTAAAAATCAAATGAAAGAAAATCTAATATAAGATTTAAGAGCATATGTGTAGAATTTTTACTCATTAGCTTTGTGTTGACAAAGTTCTTGTCATGGATATATTTCACAGGCAAGTATAGTGCAAGATCATTTTGCATAGTCAACATAGTCTGATAGAAAGGTTTTCTTGGCCAGAGTTCATGATAGTTGGTAGTGAAGTTATATTGAGTGTGCAGGTTCATTCCCCTAAAATATCTGAACATTTTTAACTCTAAGAGCTCTTATAGCTTCCATACTATGCTTCCAACTATGGTTGGAACACTCTCTCACAGCCTTGGAAGAGAGAAATCATAAAGAAGGCAATTTTTTTTACATTTCACTGAGAAAAAAAAAGGCTTTCTCATACTGACCTGTCTCTAATGATGTATTGATCTTTCCCTTGTTGCAGAAACCCTCTAGTAAATCTCATTAGTGAAGTGAATAAATGTTAGTTCATAGATATTCAGAACTGTGATGAAATTAGGAAGATTAAAAAGAAACCAACAATACTATCTGTCATATTACTTAAAGTATGAATCAACCTCTATACATAGTGTTAAACACTAGTTTAGCATTTACTTCTGATTATTTTGACCAGAAAAGAAGATACAGATGATAACGAGTGGGATGGCATTTTTCACTTCCACATCACTGGACCAAATTCAATTCATGTTAGCTGCAAGAGGAACTCACAGTTTTTCTAGAGCTGTGTAGTGGCCTATACTGAGTTCTTAGTTTGGTGGCACTGGGCAGGGTTATCAAATCATGCAGTTGTTACTAACATTCTTGCTGGCACTTCGTATGGTCGCCAGGTACTAAGCAGAAAGTCAAGCAATGAATGTGCAAAGGGAATGAGTTACACTGACCTCTAAAGTTTATCCCTCTGAGTCATTATTCTTCTAGATGAATTGCTCAGTTGCACTTGTTATAGGCATAAATAATAGGTCTGATTCCGACCTCATAAGCTTTAACGTGATAATTGAAATTAAATTCACTTACTGGAAAATACAGTGAAAGGTAGATTTATTCATGCACCTTCCATCTTCTCTATTAAGGATTTTATTAATGCCAGAGTTGATTGTATTAAGTTGGTAAATACTAACTTAAGCAAAAGTTGTTTTCAAGCAAAACATTTATAATTTCTATATAGGCTCTGCGAAATAACCTCAGTATTGGTTATACATTTTGTGGTATGCTCTTTATCTAATAATTTGCAAGCTCAAGAATAAGATCTGTTATGTTTCAGGGGATTGGAACTGAAGCAGAATCTTCACTGATGTTAGCAGAAATGAAAAACTGACCTGAATAACAATAAATTGCTTCAGGTTCCTTTAGAAAGCCTTGCAGTGAAGTCAAGGCAGGTAAGATCTGTGTTGTCATCTGACCCTGCAAATCTCTGTATTATCAGTGTTATCAGAAGTTGCTATCTTTCTTCTTCAAATAATCTCAAATTTTCTACCCTAAGAAGTAAGCTGAGCTATATTCTGCTCAGGTATTTCTCTTATAGTAACGCAATGCAGTCTCCTGTGAAATACTTATTGCATGCATATTTCATATCATGATGCTGTATTTTTTTTCTTTGATAAGTGAATGCACTTACCATTTGTCAGTGTGGAGTAATCTGTCTGTTACTACTTTTGTAAAATACTCACAGATTACCATTACATTTTGTCCTGAAGAAAGTTGTCATAGTAGAATAGAGAATATTTCTCAGAAAAGTAGAATGAAATACAGGGAAGGAAAACAAGATGTCCTGGCATTTTTTTTCTAGCAACACTTATATATAATCTGAAAATTACAGCTGTGAAAAAAACCCTTCTTTTCACAAATTGAAGGTGCACTCTAAATTTACATAACCTTTGGTTCATTTTCTGTTGTGATTCTGCATGCATGTGCATATCTACTTCTCTCTCTATATATACACATATGTATATCCCAATCTGAATTTCCAATAGCCTTCATGCATAATTTTCATGCTCTAGTCACATTCTAAAATAAGTAGGCCATTTTTTTTCTAGGCTGTTTTGTGTATATAAAAGTTTAGATAGCTGTGGATTAGCTACACAATTTTTGATATTAGACTTTGTGTAATCTAATATAAACTGAAATATACCCAAACATGATAGAATTTTGTCATTGATTGACTGACCTTGCCCAAGTGACATAATCTCTTCCCTACCTTCTACTTTTATAAAATCAGGTGCCACTATTGTAATTTTAATTAAGCTGTACCTAGTTCAAGACCAATATACATTGCGGAAGTATGAAAACTTATAACAACTAGCAAAATACACCATTCAAAGTGGATTGTGGCTCTAAAGAAAAAAAAGATCTTATGATAGCAAATCCCTCCTAACACATAGTAAATACATGTACTGCAGTAGGAATTTGTAAATATCATTTATCTCTCTGTTCCTAATGTTTCCTGTTCTGATAGGAATCTCTGTGCACCAAAGCTCCAAAGCTTTAGAACATCCCTAGGAATGATCATGGGGATGGAGTATAAACGAGTTGTATCTGTGCTTTTGCACTTCTCCCTCCATGAAAGAAGTACAGAGATTTAAGCTCGCAGCTAATTCTTTCATATCTCTCTCTTCCTCTGCCAGAATTTGATGCAGAGAGATTTCTCATTGCAGTATTTGAAGTGTATCTGCTAAAAGAAATAGGCTTTTCATTAGCTTTGGAGAAGCTGGTCCCAGATGTCCTCTTTGAAGTATCATATTTTTAATTCACTGACTGCTAGGAGTAAAAAATTCTCATCAGTTTAAGTTAGCCTACAGTATTAGATCCAGAAATTTTCCTCCTGAGGCCAAAATATGAATGCTCAATTTGTGCCACAGGCATATTTTTAACTAGTAACCAAGTAAGGGTTTTTTTCACAAAATTTCTTATAAATAGTAGTTTGGGTATGGAAAAATATCCAGTATCTACAGTTATTGAATTATAGCCAGTCCTCAAAGATGAAAAAATACAGTCTTTGACAAATGAAATTATTGTTATATACAATTAATCTATCTAGTCTATAATGGCAATGTTCTTAAATATTTATTCTTGGTAAACCACATAGCCTATATATTTGAACTGTGAATATTCATTCACATAGAAAATGTATAAATTGAAGATTGTGGTTTTAATTAATACTACTAAAAATATTATAAGAAAAGCCTTAAGACTAGATGAAGTGTCTGCAGATTGCAATAGTATCCTGATTCTACTGAAAGCTTCACTAGAAGCTTTCTTTTGACTGGTGTATTTCAATTAGCATGACAGAACTCACAGGAGACTTTCGATATAGCAAACAAACCAATGAGAATCTTTTCTCTTACGAAAAACTTTAGCAAAAAAAAATTATGACAACTCAGGTTAGATATAACTACTACCTGGATGAAAATGCATTAAAATGTTATGATGAGGCATTACTTTGTAGATAATCTTGTGTCCTTCTGGATAGTTTAGTCTACACTTCTGATCTTTTCCACTTCCATCTCTTTTCCTCTGGACTGGATTCATGTTCAAAGTCACAGGGTGGTTTCTGCTTCTTTCTTATCCTTCATTTTCAAGAGTAAAGTAGTCTTGGCTGGACTTTCTTATCCTTCATTTTCAGGAGTAGTCTTGGCTGGACTTCAAAGAGATGAATTCCTCTTCCATGCTGGTTGCATAGCAGGAGTTAAGGAACCAGGTTAGAAGACAAAATAAAATCAAACTGAACCATGACTTCTCTAGGGAAAGGGAGTGTTAAAATCTATACACTTTATGTTAGGAAATTGGAAAAAATATGATTATCATATATGAAAGTACTGTTGGCACTTCTGATATCTTCATGGTTCTCCCGCATGGCAACTTTCAGATACCATTCAGGTACCTCTTAGGTACTCGGGGTAATTGAGTATTACCCTCCGTCTTTTGGCAGCAATCAGTCATGACCTCACAAGGCTCCATTTTAGGGCATAAACCACAGTAATGGTCCTAACGAATATTTAAAATAATACTAACTTTAATAACTGAAATACATTATTTTTAATTTGCAACTTCACTCTAGAACCTTTTTACAAGATCTCTAAAGACAGCTAGTTAGACAAACTGGGTCTCTAATCTCATAAATAGCTTCATGACACTCATGTCTTTCAAGTTCATGTGTGTTTGAAAGTGCAGAGCCTCAGCTAATGGCCTTGTTCATTTATTCTGAATATAATTAATATAATTCACCAACATTTCCTGATTATGAATACTATGCAGCCTTATATTTTATACCCCTCCTCCAAAACAGACTGAAACCCTAGAAGCATCCTGTAGAGCAACTTAAATATAGAGATTTTA
>JAUBOD010000302.1:2399795-2415744 GCA_032353885.1 Nothura maculosa
CATATTACTTTGCCTCTATCTTATTTTTGCAAAATGTCCATTTTGCAAGTATTTTTAAATATATAATTAAAGATTAATCAACCAATTCCTAACAAAATATTTTATAAAAAAATAGGTGAAATTTCAAGCTGAAAGTGCTGGGGACAGGTTTTTAACTTGCGTTAGATGTAAATGGAAAGGTTAAGGAAATGGCTTTCTTTGAATATCACTGTGAAGGAGAATGTCAGGTCTGCAAAATGAAGTCAATTTCTCCATCTACATGCAAAGCTCAAGTAAAAATGATGCCATTCAGAGCTGGATGAGCAAAGTCTCCCTCCCTCCCATGATGCAAATTGTGTTTCAAGTGTAGAGCCACACCTGAAATTGGATGTGGCTAGCAGAGTTGTAGGACCTAAGGTCTCCCTCTTTATCTGATCTCATAGATTGAGCACACTGTCGATGCTTTCCACCTCACCACTCCATCTTCTGTATTAGCAGGCTTCCTACTTAGTAAACCATGCTCAAATATCCAGTTTTGTTTCTCTTCTTCTAGCCCTCATGCATTTGAAGAGTAACCACAAAGACTTTGTGCTTTTCTTTGTGTTTCCCTTGGCAGGTGAGAAGCCGGGCCCAGAGCTGGACGAAGTGAGGCTGCAGAACGCCAGCAAGCAGATCGTGCAGACAGTCATCCTGCGAGCGGTGCAGCAAGTGTCCCAGGAGAGCCAGCAAAAGGAGAGGAGAATGCACGGCAGCATGAGTCTGCAGCTGGAAAGAGGAAAGTTAACCAAGAAGCATGAAAAGAAGTAAAGGAGGGGATTGATTATTTGGATCCTTCATCCCACAATATTTTCAGCCTCCTCCGTAGTATCAGCTGTATTGCCAATGCAATGCTACTGCTGTAAAGCAAACCAAAGCATAAGCAGCACCTAGGTAGAGAGTAAAGCTGCAATAGTCCTCAGTTGAGAAATATTAAGTGCATTAGGTGATTAACTCTGTATTTATGCAGTGCCTCTTATCAGAAACAATCACAGCTATAAAAGTAGTTTCCAGCACAAGCTTTTATGATATGGACTTATATTCAAAAGCTTCTGTGTGCAATGTCCATGTCAGCTCAACTGGCCAGACTCTCTCTGAGCTACTGGTTTCACTGGGGTTGTCTTCACTGAAGAAATAATTTGCTGTTGAGTGTAGGATATTGCTTTGAAACTGCCTTGAAACAAGAGTTTATAGTTCATTTTAATTAAACATGGACTATGTAAAATGGATATATAAAGGGGTTTTGATAAGTTCTATCAGCCAATCTCTCTCTCTCTCTTTTTTGTCTTTTTCATCCTGGAAGAAGAAAAAAAAGTAACCCTGTAAAACTTTACAATACTATGATCTATGACCATGGATCTATGATCTATGTCTTCTTCTAAAGAAGTTAAAAGAAGTACTGAAGCTCTAGTCTACTTATTTGATATACTTCTGTATAAATATCACTTGTGCCTCAACTAATCCTTTTAATTTTTTTTTGCTATTGAAAGAAACTCTCGTTATTGATATACTAGTATGCAGCTCATCCTTCAGTTTTGCAAGCTTTGACTTGATTTTTAGAAAATGAACACTGGAGTAACTTAAAATAAAGTTTAAAAATTATTGGTATGTTGAAAACTAGAAATGTATTGTATCCAAATTCTGTTATGGGAAATATATTCTGAATACTAATTTAAAGGAGCTCTAAATATTTGCAGCTATTATATAGATTCACCATTCAGCATTGCACTAAGCTGATAATACAGAACTTGTCCTTTAAATGCTCTCTATAGCTAAAGAAATTCATAATACTTCTGAAATATGAATTAAATAAATGCAATTCAACTTTCTTGCTCCCTTACTGCGATGACTGCACTGTTACATATCTAAAATGAATAAGTTTATTTTGTTCTAGAAATGGCTTGAAGTTCCACTTCAGATAAATTGCTGTAATAATATACCTAGGAATATGGAGAAACAGATGCACAGGATGTGCAAAGAAGGAAACAACCTTCTGTAATTGCCTTTCTATACAGTAAGATGTTTCTTTCTCAAAGAGACTCTCTGGTTTAGGTAATTGGCTATTACTTAGTGTGTTCTACTGCTTGTGTTAAACAGTTTCAGGATTCTTTCTGATGCCTTGAGGCTTAGCTCATGAATAGACATGTACTGTAATATAAAGTTTCTGAAATTTTTTCTTTTTTTTTCTTTTTTTAATCAACACTCCTAAAATACCAGATAACAATCTAGCTCAATCTTCCTTCACTCAGTTAAAATGCAAAGAAAAACTCAACATGATTAAAGTTGTTCTAAATCCTCTAATAATGAAAACTGAATTGGATTGCATGTACACAGTCAATTCACTTCTGTAGTCATTCTTACTAAGTGAATTTTCCAACCAAGAGAGACTAAGAGAGACTCTTTTCCAACTAAGAGATTTTTCCAACCAAATTAATCATCTTTTGATAATCTTAATGTGATTGGGAAATTTATTTGCCTGACTTTTTAAGATCATCGTATTAGAAAAAGGTAATATTGAAAAATCAGAGAAGCCAGCCTTTTGCAACCTCTCTGTGCAAGCCTATTCCACTTCTCCTCCTACTACACTGTTCTAGATGCTCACTTTACCATCCTAGCCCTTTTTGATACACTATTATTTAAGAAATAAATCATGTGTATCTCCTCCAGTGCTGTCAGAAGTCTGATATCAAAGAGATATCTAATCTCTCTAATATCTAAGATAGGGAAGAAGCCTCTCAGAGCCTTGAGGAAGCTTTCTGTGGTCTCCTATTAAAAAAATACAAATAATCTAGCCTAAATTGCATAGTCTTTCCTTAGAGCCAAACAATGAGTCTTCTATCTATATATAGTACATATTTCTAAATTATAACATGCATTTAATATTTCCTATAGACAAAGGATGTTCCACACCCATAGACAAAAGATGTTCTGCACAACACCTGTATCCAGTAAACACAGTTAAGATCTGCACCACTTGTGAGAGAATTGCACAAAATAAAAATAAAACTTTTGCTTCTTATATGCTTACTAAATGGTCAAAGGTAAATATTTTTGGTAACTTCACTGACAGACTATATTTTCTGGAGAAAAGAGAGACTAGAAGCTACTTGAGATGTGATACAAATAAAGAAAATTTTAACTTCTTATATGTCTCTGATTTCTCATGTCAGAAGAAGGGAAACAATTTTGAAACTTACTAGCCAATCTTTTACAAGATAAGCTGTGTACTCATCAGACTTAGATTGTTAAGTACTCATTCAGCATTCAGCAAAATAATTCAGCAAAATATTCAGCAAAATAATTCATATCTTAGCAGTGAGAGACAATCAAATATATCAATATGCACTTAAAAAAAAACTTGCCAACTTTCAGCACTTGCCAAGAATAGTAGAAGTATGCACAAATATGCAAAAACATATTTATTGCAACTATTTTCATGAAGTAGAATCAGGTGTCTATGGCTCTCCTGCACATACTTATTGTGGTTTTTTTTTTATTCAAGATGGATTACCACAATTTTGTTTTGTGTAATATAGTCACCTTCTATAGAACAGCAAAACTTAAATGAAATTTATATGGCCATAGAAACATGTATTAAGAAATTATTAAATGCATTCATTCATAAACTTACTGGTCTTGTGTGGTTACATTGCGAATTCCTGATAAAAAAAAAAGAAAAAGGAAACAGCCAACTATATTTTACCATTTCATAAAAATACAAAAATACTAAATACAAAAATGCAATTATTTTGTTACTAGATGAGAACTGGGAATTTTTGAGTACCTACATTCAAAAGCAACACCATGCATCTAAGTGTCTTAACCAGTCTGTTCACTGATTTCTAAGTGATGTTTTCCAATGTCTTCTAGGCATCTGAGAATGTAGTGGTGTCTGTAATAGCAAGCATATAAAATGTCTGTGTAGCTATTCCTGAAATGATTAATATAAAATATGTAGAAGCTGTCCCTTTGATGTGCGCTTATGTCAAATAAAGGGCTTAATGTGCCATTACTAAAGATTTTTCTAAAAAAAAAAAGATCTAAATTTAGGGAAAGGATAAAGGGACATAGAATACATTTCTTGAAAGTATATGGGATTCACTCTATTCTCATTATTACCACCTAAGTCTGAGGAAGAAATAAAACTAATGGAGACCTTGAGGTTGGACTTGGCCTGATTTCTACCAGGTGATTCCTGCAACCCAGGCATCTATTTGTGTAAAAGGAGTTCACAGTACTGAGGGGGAGAAGCTGAGCTTCTGGTGGCAGTGTCTTCCTCACAAGCACCTGAGACTGGATAAGAAGTTAGCAACAGTACTGATGGAGCCTGTTTTCTAATGTACTATTCTCTCATGTTTGGGCTTCTTGATGTCTTGTAAAAGAACATCTCTGGCAAAACCTTCTCCAGTTTTTGACTTTTCCAGAACACAGGGATTATCCATGGTCTAACAAGATTTGAACTCATATCTCAGTCTGTCTTTCAAAGGGAGCAGAAATACGGTCTCTTTTATTTAATCCTGTAGCTACGTTCATGAAAGTTACTGGTCATTGAAGTACACAAGTTTTTCCATGTTTGAAGATCTCTTTATCCTGATCAGATTTAGTCAAATCAGCCAAAGAAAAAATATTTAATAATTAGGAAGGGACAGAACATCATGCATATAAGCTGTGCTTTGGCTCTTTGGGGAACACTGAGAAATAGAAATATATTTCAGAGGCATTTGTTTCTAAGATGCCCTTGTCAGCTAGGCAGATTTTCTTTGTTCACTTAGCATAAACATCTTTTCTTTTTCAATAACTTTTCCTCCAGTGACTTACTACTTGGATTTTGTGTATGAGCTCACTAGTTTTGACACTGAGATGTCAATAATTCACTTAGTTTGTGTCTGATTAGTACATCTCTGGGATTACATGTGGTCCATTACAATGGTGTCCTTCTTGCTTTTTTTCTTTCTCTAAGCATTTATTTAAGGGAGTAGCAATAATATGTAAAGTTATAGAGGAAAATAAGTATTCGTTTTTCTGCACTTGTCTACAGCAGAAGCTCTATGGGTAAGATTGTCACAAGTAGTTTACATATCTGTGGTAATAACTGCATGAAAATGTACTGCTCAAGTACACAAAGAGAAAAAATATTATCACACAAGTGGGAAACTAAACTCACCCAAGTTGGTTCTGAAGCATTTTAAAATGGATACCTCCGGTAGCTTTAGGAGGAATGTCCTATGTGGGTTTTTAGAGGTGAAACCTATTTAGAAACATCAGGTAGTGAAAACTACAGTTGCTTATTTTGTGATATGAGTTGGAAAATTAATATTACTGCAATGTTCTGAAGGTTTAAATGTTACCTCCTTATGTCTATTTGAATTGCTTCCTTTGGCAAAATGACTCATCTGCTGCTGCCTAAAGGGAATGAAAAGCTACTATCCTTTGCACATATGCATCCATGCGTGCACGTCCATTCCAGAAGAATAAGCCCAGGTTTCTAGATGTCCTAGTAAATGCTTTAACTGTATTTTTTTTGATGAACATACTCCTTCCTAACACTGTTCCTCCTTATTTGTTACCCATTCTGAAAACTTTCAGCTACCAGATAAACTAGGAAAGCATTCAGCTTTCAGAACTGAGAAACTCAATAAAATACAAAAATATCTTCCTTTTCCACTGATGGAATATTGACCCTTTCTCACATCTCACTGGATGTGTTTAATTACAAGGAGGACTACTTGGTTAGCTAGTCATCTCTTACTCTCTGTTGCTCACAGATCGCCCATAAAGCCATAATGTCCTCTCTTTCCTTGTAAAGCTAAAACTCTTCCTGGGATGCAATTTGTCCTGATTTGTGAAAGACCTATCTTAACTCTGACTTCAGATTTCCCATGGACTCGACTAATATCTGGGTATTTTTTCCCACTGCAGTGAAAGTGCAAACTTTCAGATCTATACAGATATCCTTTCCCTGAAGAAGTTTGCATACTTGCTGTCCAACATAATCAAGTAAAATATATGTGTTGCCATCTCTTGTAATTCCTCTCATTGTGTTCCTCAAAGCTATAGATACTTTTACTCATCTTATCCATCTTACCCAGGGTTTCAAGAGCATTAGATGTAGATGTATAGGCAGGAACAAGGATTCTCACTGCCCTCTTAGGTTTGGATCACTGAAGCTGCAGTGACCAACAGAAACTGCAGTTTCTAGGGAAATGACCCTTCTGTTGTTTTTGCATCTTTTCTCTTCACCTCATATGAATTTTTCATTTTCACCTGTTCATTTCCGAACAACAGAATGCTGGTACTGAAGTGTGGAGTGTGTTGGAGTGTGTCCCTGCATGCCCTCAAATTTAAGGAAATCAGTCAAGTTGCATCTTTCCTTCAGGCTGAGTGAGAAAAAAAAATGAGCCTGTAAACTTCCATGTAATGCTGTCTGGTAAAGAGCTATGCAGGTAAACGAACACCTCCTTCTGTTTTCTATGGCTGACTTAAAAAAAAAATCAATGCCTGAGACTGAGACCAGCTTGTTCATTGCTGTGCTCAGAGGAACTGGGTGAGTGGCAGCAAGAACCTGCCATAAATATTGGATCAGTCATTCAGTCTGTGTTTCTGTTTCCATATATATCAGGAAGCCTCTTTATCTCTGGTATAGGTTAAAAAAAAAAGGCTGTTGCTATTGCATATTTTAGTCCTTAAACACTTTTTTTTCCTACTTTTTGTATGTAACTAAGGTTGTTGTAACTAGTACTATGTTGTTTTTTTGAAGCAGTAAATACTACTTTATATTATCCTTGCTTCCTTGAAACCCCCACTCTTAGAAATCAGATTATATAACTCCATCTGCCCTGGCAAGAATTAGGTTAACATTTATTTTGCCTGAGGGCAGGCTGCAATCCTTTTTTCTTTCTTCTTTTTTTTTCTTTCCTTTTTTTCTTTCTTTTCTTTTTCTCTCTTTTTTTTTTGATTTCAAATATTTACATTTGGAATATTAGGAATATTTGTTTGCAAGATTAAACATGCACCTAGGGATCACATTGAAAAATGGAGAATCAGGTTCCTAGCTAACTAAGGTAATGGGACATCATCTAAAACTGTAGGCTTAACAGCACACAATTCCAGCGTCTGTGTGACCTACCATTTGGAGATACAATAATCAACAGTCTTTAACAGATTATGGTGTCTGGTTATCAACAGCTTTCAGCGTGCAGACGGTGATGCTACCAGTAAATGTCAGCCTTTAGTCTCTCGATGCCTGTCACATTTCATTAGGGCACACCAGTGACTGTGTCCCCCTTAGTTGCTGAGGCTGGACAATAGATAACATTTGAGTTCTGCTTGCAATTGCTCCCTTCCTTAGTATTTTGTGATGCATATATTTCATCCAATTCCCATAATTATAGAAGCAGAAAATGTTTCCACAGATGATTTTTCAGAATTTTGGTGACAACAAATGTGTTTTTGAACAAAAACATTTTTTCCTCCAACACATTTCACTAGAGAAACATTCAATCAGCTTAGAGTTTGGGTATATGTTTGCAGGCACCTACATGCAATGTACATTTTGATTTGTGAATATCTCCTTGGTATTAGATGGTGCTGTGTCTCTCCTGTTTTTATATTGTCCCTCTTGGACTGAAATATCAAGAATGTCTCTTTTGCTATGAAGAAGATTGTCTCTTCTGCTATATGATCTTCCTGATCCACGTATATGACCACCATGGCAGGACGGAAGAGGAAAAAGAAAAAGCCAGAGGTGGGCATCCAAGCCCCTAAAAAGAACTATTATGAACTCTGAGACATTGAGCTTTAGGACTTTTCTGAGGAAGTCACCTTCCTACTGTTTTTAACTAGTGTTTCCCTGTTCACCCTATAATAGGAGCTCCAGCATATTCAAGCATTTGTGAAGTAAGTAGGAAAGACATACAGGTGGTGAGGGTGTGGATGCTAGACTTTCATTTAGTCCTTTTTTTTGCCTTCAAATACATCTGCTTCTGCCTGAATACTGCCATAACCTACTACAATGGAACAAAACAAAAGAGAAGCTGCCTCACCTGTGTCAAGTTTGTGAGAGAAAAACTTTCTCATTCTCTTTTGGTTGCCATTACAAAAACTTAGTTGATTTTGCAACATCCATTCTTTTGGATCAAATGAGATCAAAGTTCTCTTTCAGTAAAATAAACTGCTTTCCAAGGGAAGTCTGCTCAGCCTTAATCAAAATAGACTCTCATTGCTCTCTTTTTCTTGCCTGTTAGTTGTTTTATGCACAGAAAAAGTTTATGGGATTAACACTCTGTAACAGGCAAAATCTGGTGATTGTGCAGAGTAGCAAAATGTGTTTAATAGTCAGTGACACCAACTCCACAACTGAACATGAGAGGCAGACTGCCAACTTTTGGCCAATGTTTTTCAGAATCTATTAAACTTCTATTCAGAAAATCTTCTCTTCTTCAGTATTCCTGAATATATATTTTGTTAATTAGACTTTTGGGGCTATGTTTGGGATGAGAGATAGAGGTTTATACCATGTTTTCTGTGTAAAAAGAATTTCTTTTGTTGCTATGGGAAAACATTTATTTATCTAGAAATAAAGAAAGCTTATCCTGACTGTAGGTCAAGAAGATCAAGAGATGAGGGAGCACCCACGTTTTGTGTGTGTTTGATATAAGTTCAGAAGCCACTAGCAACCTCAGAAAACAAACATTTTGGGAACTATTTTCTGGAGCATGTTAGAGCAGAAGCAACTAGTAAATATTGAGCAAGCTTTAGTTTTCATAAACACCTCTCCCATATATATAAATACAAACCTCTCATGATCTTATTCTCTCATCCACAGTGATCCTGAAACCTCACTTGAGCTGTTTCTGGTTTCACAGATATTCTTATACATAGATAAATCAGTTATATGGAGCCATTACTTTCTATTGAGTGGGATAAAGGGTTATTATAAGTCATCTCTTTTCACTGGCTATATCTACCTGTCCCTTTGAGAAAGGCAGTCTGCCAAGTCAGCCATTATGCATCACTCTGTCACACTCAAAGTGAACCAAAAAAGCCATAGGCACCAGTTGGGTATTAAAAATGTACGTGCTTAGATTTTAACAGTATTTCTGGTGCCTGATGTTTCTATTAGAATGGCACCAAGCCGAGTTCTGTCCCTAGTTCATTCCTGGTATGAAATATAGAATCTAGAGTAGATTTTTTTCTTTTTTTTCTAATTTGGTAGAGTTATATAAGTAAATCAGTATTTTGAGTAGGGTATCAGATTTTTTTTAGAAACTGATAAAATCTTAGCTGCATTTTCCTTCTATCTGAGCCCAACTGAAGTTAATGAGCAAAGTCCGAGGTCTCCTGAAAATTCCCGGCAGGATTCTCATCATCTTAAAAGAAGCCTGGATTTCACCCAATTACACTTTTAACACTGGCTTCCAAGATGATGTTTGGTACACATTACATAAATGTTACTCTGCATCTTGGCAACAAACCACGTGCAACAATGCCCAGTGAGCTCAGCTGAACCCAATTTGTCCCCGTGTTTGAAGGTATGAGGTCAGTGGTCAATTTTTCCTTGCCTGACTTCTGATGAAAGCAAGACTTATAGGAATACATCATGTTTATGCCTCCCAACGACTATTGTACCTATTGGTCTGATCAAGAAAACCAAACAGAAAGATTTCAAGATGTGACATCCCTTCTTGAACAGAGATGAAGAAATATGTGAAATACAACAGGTTAGGTTGTATCTTGAGGGATACTTTAAGGGAAAATTTCCTTTTCATCTTCTTTGTCATTAAAATATTTTGAGATAAAAGTTTTACATATTTATAAAACATTTATAATCAAAGAGTTTTTCATTTATGTCTGCTTGTAGCTCATCCTTCAAATAATTTTTTATAGTATAAGCTCAGCACGTATAAGATCTGGCTGTTATAATATCCTAAGAAATTCCAAACACTGTGAAAGAAAAAATTACTATGGTATAGTTAGTCATGGGAATCTTCTCTCAACTGTTTTCACATATAAGGAAAGAAAACATTTGCAGTCATGCACTCCTCACCGAATGTACAAAATTTGTACAAATACAAATCTCCACTATGTACAAAACCTTTTAAGATCCTTTCAATTGCAGATACAAAATTAGCCACTTGCTGAAGAAGTGACTCTTTCTGTGTGTTCTGTGTGTTCTGTCTTTCTGTGTGTTCCAGTGAAATCTCTCTTGCAGACTGAAGTATTTGAACAGCTATTGAAGATTTAAGTGGTGACCTATACATAGCAGATTCCCCATTACAATTCGTTCTTGTAAACAATGAAAATTTGCCAAAGTTTAAATCAAGTATTTGTAGTCAATCTCTAGATATGTAAAAATATCTAATTCCCATTCACTGTAATCCAAAGAGTTTCACAAAGTGGATATCTCCCTTATGATATGAATAGTAATGAACAATTCTTGAATATTTTATATTTTCATGGATTGAGGAATCAGAAGGAAAAAAATATTTCCTAAGCAAGCCTGAATTCTTTCTATATAAAAAGAGATCCTGGCAATATAAGAAGTTTTGTCCTGTGAAAACAAGGCTATTTAACTAGTGGTTGCAGTAAAGCAGTTGTTTGGGGGGGAAATATGCAATTTTTTTCTTAAGAAGACCTTCATTCAATCCTCTTTTTCAAAAATTGCCCAAAATTCAAAAGCAGTGCATCTCTCTTCCACGAAGGAGCGCATCAAGGAGACTTGAAGCCCTGCTCCAGGAGCCCAAAGTTATGCAGCAGAACTCTCCAAGCTGATGGGCTGGTAGGTCCACATGGCAATTTCAGAAAGCTCTAGTGTCCCCTAGAAACATCCAGACTTCTCCAGAAGGTCTCTACTTTCTCACCAAATATTTGCAATAAAACAGGCATAAAGCCTGTAATCAGTAAGGACTTACTGATCTCAAGACCAGTCTTCCTGACATTTTCTCTATTTCTTAAGTGCTAAAACAAGCCTAGGAAATACAACACAACGTGCAATTTCTTGAGTATGGAATTGCATTCATGGTTTTTATTTCAATATTGTTAATTCAGCCTTGGAACAATGCAAGCTAAAAAATCTCTTTTTTTAAGGACTTTATCATAGAGTTTCCTAAAGGCTTGGGTTTTGCCAGCCTTTATTGCTACACTGAATGAAAAGTTTAATCAAGAGTTCCCTAAAGTACAATAATAGGCTTTAGCAAAGAGAAAGGGGATGGCCAATTCCCTCTAAGGAGAAAAGTGATAGATTAAATTTCAGCAAGAAAAAAACAAGATTAAATGCCAGAAAAATAACACATCTTCTAAGTTGGAATGGAAAACCACTAGAAAAACTCTACGAGTGACTATGTAGTCTCAATTTCTGGAAAATAGATGAGAAAAAAGTCTATCAAAAAAACCCCAATTGAGTTACAGTTGATCCTGTCCTAGAATAGCAAACAGGCCAGAAATCTTGTAAGCTACCTTCCATACATATATTTATTAATATATCATGATTGTCAAATATTGTTCTGTATGTATTTGTTCTGTATGTATAAGTTTGATTCAAACTCTCCTCACCTATGTGAGATGTCAATGAGATAAGGAATTTAAGAAATATATAGTGGCCTTCTGGTATAGTGGCCTTCACAATAACCTTGCAAGAGGCCTCACCTTGCTTCTTGGGGGAAGACTCTTGGTGTTAGTTTAAAGGCAAGACCTTAAGGCTATTGCTGTTGTCCCTCTAACTTTACTCTCTCTGAGAGAAATCAGATACATCCTCCCTCCTGCCAGGTAGAAATCTGTTTTTTCGTGCCCAGAAAAAGCAAAGTTCAGCATACAGCCAAGGCCAGAGTCTCAGCCCACTGCGAGAGGTCACAGCTGCTGGTAGCAGGTATAAAAACCATTGCAGCTGTCCTCGCTGAAGCCTCCATCATCCTTCAAAAATGAAGGAAGAAATCAGATGTAGTTAGTGATTTTCCACTCTGTTGTTGAGCTTATAAGTCAATGTTTAAATCCTTTTAGACAGATGACATGTGAAAGGTCAGTTATTGCAGCTGTTGGTGTTTTGAAGTGCTCTTGTTTCAAAAACACTCTTTGGCATGGCAACATGGTGTTGGTCCCTTCTGCAGGAGTACAGCAGGATTTTTTCAAATTAATCTATTATCAGAACAGTTTCTTCATCTCATGCTAAGGAAATGTATTATAACTCAATGCAAATGGAATGAAGCTATTAATAGATTTCTGTTCAGACAAGGCTCCTGGGCTTCAGTATGTCCTACACTACCATATTTTATTTTAAAGTAGACACCTTTCATGTTTTTTTTTTATGAAAATTAATATATTCACTGTCATGTAGGCTAGAGATAGAACTGAATGACATATAATACAGACTTCATTTTGGTAAGTTTGTACAGTAACTGCAACATCTAAGCTCCATTATTGTATCTATAGCCTACAAGTGCAGGGGACTTTAGAAATGCCCTAACATTTTACAAGTCTAGATCTTATTGCTCAGTTGTTTTTTAACAGAGACTACTAACAAAGAGCTACCATGGTCAACAGCAAAATTATGTTTAGAAATGACCACTGAGGTTAATTCTTTTGAGTGTGGGCACTATTGCATGATGCTCCACGTCCATTCAAAGTGAAAAACTGTCCTCAAAATATGGAGATAAGACCATCCTGTGAATTTGTACTACTATGTGTCTGAAGCTAAGAGATAAGAAAACGGCATTTTCTCTCGACTCCATGGTTCTGGCTTGCAAAGATAATAGATATAAAAGATGGCAGTGCTACAGAGACCAAGGGTCAGAAACCTTCCTGTGCATTGGGAAGTAAGCAACCAAAGTCTGAAATAAAGTTCCTGAATTTCAACTCCTATGAAGTAAGAAGAACTAAATGTAGTGCAATTTGCTTTTGTCAAAATGCAGATAAAACTTTATTTAAATGCATAATTTATGCTGAGTATGCTTAATAAAACCAGTGACTCAGTTTTCTGGAGGAACAATCTTTTCACATATGGTTATTATTACTTGCAGGGCAAAAAATCTGCAGTTACAAGACAGAAGTAAAACTGTACAGTGGGGTAATCTCTCCTAACACTGGTATTTCTAGCCATTGCAAACCATTTGTGAAGTTTTAACATTTGGTTAACTTTATTATAATAGGTTGGAGAGAAGGAGAATCTCAATGTGTTTTAAAATTTACCACAAGCAAGCAATAGAATTTAGAACCCAGAGATTATTAGTGTTAAACAATTAGCGCAGAAATTTCTAAAATATGAGTTGGTGAAGATGTAGAAAATCACAATGTTCTTTGACTGAGATATTGCTAAAAAAAAAAAAAAAGGACAGAATCCACTCCTAAATACCGGGCTGAAAATAGCCAAAAATAAACCAAATTCAGCAACTAGAGATGTGTTTACATGAATCTCACAAACTCACAATTGTATTTTATTTCATGACACCGTAGTCTGTGGTTTCAAATATGCTCTTTTTTTGCATTAATGAAACATTTTAACAATCATTTAGAAGTACATTTTCTCTGTGGTAATACAACCATGGTTTGCTGATTGTCATTTTATTTCTGTATTGTTTTTCTCCCCTTCATGTGACAATTTATCTCAATTTCACTGTCATGCCCTTAATGAAGTTAGCCAAGATCCTTCAGAATTAAATTACATGCAGTATGCAGGTTGACAATTTGGAGCTCTAAGCTCTTTAAACTGGCAATTCCTTCTTTGGGCAAACCTCTT
Source organism: Nothura maculosa (assembly GCA_032353885.1). Classification (NCBI taxonomy): domain Eukaryota; kingdom Metazoa; phylum Chordata; class Aves; order Tinamiformes; family Tinamidae; genus Nothura; species Nothura maculosa. Next base: position 2,413,537 of record JAUBOD010000302.1, read on the forward strand.
TATTAAAGATTTATTTCATTTGCCCTTTGAAACTAGTGAATTACCATCAATTGAAAGTTTTGCTAAGGTTATTCCTTGCTTAAAAAAAAAAAAAAAGGAAGCAGAATCAATCTTTGCTGCTGCAGAGAAGCTTCTGTGATATCTGTATCATGTAACCTTTAAAGAAATTGGATTGCAGTCAGGTTTCAGACATAGATGGAGTACTTTTTAACCTGACTGCAGTCTGGTTTATTTTAGAGCTGCTTAAAACTGGTTATTTTCTGTATCAATTAAATGGATGTTCAGACCACTCATTAATGGTTGGTCAGATTGTCCATTAATGAAAGAATTTTTTTTTCTATGACCATTTGGAAGAGCAAAGACACTCAGGTCCTCTCCTGCAGTCACCTCTGAGGACTTCAGGAAGCCTCAGAGAAATGGTGAGAAATATCCTGGGAGCCAGGACCAGCGGGGCTGGAGACATGGATTTGTAGAGGACCCCCCGAAAAGAGTGAGTGGAAGAGGAAAAAGCTTGGAGACCTGGCTTGGGTGGCTGTGAGAAAAGCACCTCCAAGGTTTCATTGTCCTGATTCACCAAATTAAAGTTATCTCTTGAAACTGTAAAGAGGGGAAGGGAAGGCTTCTGCAGTCCCCTGAACATCCAGAATGAGGATCCCAGGGAGCAGGAAAGAGCACAACCTACATAGGCTTTAGCCAGGATCCTGGGCTTCAGCAGCCTCTACATGCTCTCCACATGAGCCTAGGCTGCCCTCAGAGTTTTGACATTTTTCTGAATCATTCCCATGAATGGAAATAAGTCTACAAAGAAGGCAGCAAAATCACTGCTCCTATCCCAAGCATTTTCTTGATTTGACAATTCAGTCACTGCAGGTGACTCTTGTGTTACCTGCGGCTGCCCTCTCTTAATTTTCCTGCAGTCTCAATGCACATATTAGAGGCATCAGCTCTTTTCTCAACTTTCAATTTGTTTTGCAGGCTACATGAGGGAGTATTTGAGGGTTTGGAAGGGGTAGAGCCTCTCTCAGCCTAGCATGGCACCCTCTTAATTTCTCCTCAATTAGATCCCTAAGTCTCACCCTCCTCTGTGCTCTGACATGCATGAAGCTTTTATTTTCCTTTGCTTATCTTTCCTGTTTTTACTGTATAAATTTGGGGCCCTTAAATTTGTATATTTAAGCTCATTAAAACTCTCCCAAAATGCTTGCTCAGAAACCCACCCCAGATGTAGGGTGATTTTGGCAGCAGTATAAGGCCGTCTCTGTATGAACATGCTGTCCCAGGAATCTCCTTGGTGAGCTCAGCATACACACACTGCCCATCTGAATCTGCAATGCAGATGCAGATGATCTTTGCCTCTTTTCCTCCTTGAATGAATGCATTATTCTGATCATAGAAGAGAAAATGGCATTAAACCTAATTTTATATTCCTCTATTGCAATTGGTTTAATTAAGGGATATCTTAGAGATTCTTCCAAAACCAGAAACTCATTATTTGAAGCAGGTCTAGCAACTGCTTGCACTCTACGGGAGGTGAACCATCTGTCCCATTAAGTACCAGGTAGGTTGTCTCTTGCAAACTGTTTAATATCTATTGTGCCTAAAAAGCTCTTTGATACTTTCATTTACTTTTCCCTATCTGGCAAGCTGGTGGCTGTGGGCAGTGTGGGGCTGCAGTAAAATTGAATGGGAAGTGTGACAGGAGGGGCCAGCAGAGCCCTGACCCAGTCAGGAAGGATTAAGGTCCAGGATGGGATCGCTGTGTAGCATAGAACATTGCAAGGCAGAGGAGGCAAGTCAAGGATGCTGAAGCACTGAATGTCTCTTCTGATTAAAATCAGAGGCAGCAAATTGGGGCACTGTGGTGCCAACCACAGTGAGCAGCACAGGCATTCGTCTCACTTCAAAGAGGTAAAAGGGTTTTGGCCTTGAAGAAAGAAAGGAGGCTCTAAATGCTACCTTCCCCTAATATTCAGCTGCATCTTGGATTTCACTTGACCTTACAGCCTTGACGCTATAAGGTTGGCTCATATAGTGTTTACCTCTTAATGTAAAAGGTCATGGAGGTTATAAATTCAAGTTGAGCTTTCCCCTTGGAAGACAAGTGTTTAACACAGCAGTAACAGCAGAGAATTTGAGGCAGAGACGTATGCAGCAGATAGATATTATATGTAGAGATATACATATGTGTATCTATATATATATATATAT
>JAUBOD010000302.1:2422606-2445021 GCA_032353885.1 Nothura maculosa
TGGAGTGGCCAGGGAGGGAACGCGAGGCAATGGCGCCCCCTGGCGTCGCGCTCCCGCCACCGCAGCCCTCCCCGTCCCGCTTCCAACTTTTACACTGGGAAAAGGCTGGGTGCCTCAAGATCTTTTTTATTTTATTTTATTTTATTTTATTTTATTTTATTTTATTTTATTTTATTTTATTTTTATTTTATTTTAACGATGACATTCATTTCTGACTACAAAGCAGATGTGGACATTGTGGAGTTAATGATGAGCTGCAGCTGATGACTTCCAGCTGCTCCTCAGTTTTGCATAGACTTGTGGATAAAGTGACTCACATTTTACTTTTCCTGAATTTCTTCCAGTATTTTATTTTTTAAGTCTTACTTTGTAGAAGCTTATTGTGGACCATGTCTTTCTAGTCTACATAAACCACCACTCTAGGTTGTGGAGGGAGCTTCTGCCATGGAGAGATCCCTGTAAGCCACCCCTTGTTCATCCGAAGTCCTCCTCCTGCAAGAGCAGCTTAGACAAGTGATCTCGGCTGGTCTCAGACCCAGGACTCTGAGTTCCACACTGTCTGCACACTTACCTTTGCTCGTATTCACTTCCTCCATGCTGTACTCTCTGAATAGGGTATTTTGAGACAGAGTGTATTATGCAAAACGAGCATCACCCCAAATATCTCATTCATCCTTTCCAAGTATGTGGATAGGTTCCCATTTTGGATGTCAGCAGGAGAAACTGTAAACCCTCAAGGTTTCTATCTTACCCTGTGGTGGATCTAGTTGTTGCATTCTTCAAGGGTGTGGTGTAGCAGTGGGGGAGACAGGATTCGGGACAAGGAGCATGAGCTTATTCCCTTGTAGAGAAAGAATGATAGGGACTTTGGTGCACTCATTTTTACACCAGGACCAAGACATTAAACCAAACATGTCCCCTAAGCGCTCATTTTTACCACCTGCAGGCTAGTATAAGGGAGGGAGAGCACAGAAGGAGAGAGAAAGGAGTCTCCTTCCCGATGAAGTGTGAAGTCTGATGTCTTGACCCTGCATGGTGGGAGGCCACATCCTGTGGCTAGTCCCAATGTGCCCTCAGATGTCCTTGCTGATCCCTATCACTATCTCCCAGCCCATAGCCGACTAATCTCTTCTAACACCTTCTCTAATCTAATCTAGAAAGCTCCTGGCAAACCCACTAATTCTACTTGTTAATTCTCCAGCCTCTCTGCAGTCATTACTAGTACTAAGTTGCAACCTTTCTAATGGGTGAAAGAGCCTCGTTGCCAGGGTAGAAGTCTCCCTCTGAACATTCACAGACTTGATGAGAGTTAATGATCTTCAGATAATGTACATGAGGTTTAGTAGTAAGGCAGGAAAAAATGTGTCAACATAGGTGCCTAGAGAAAAATATACATGGTTAAATGGTTAAAAACCTCTACATACATGAAAGAGGATCCTATGAATCCAAAGCTGAACTGCTATTTTATTCAAACACACAGTACCATGAAGGCCTTGAGAGATTATTTTGGGAACAAGATTTAACCACCAAAGTCCCACTCTAGGAGACAAAGCAAACAAAGCAATGTAGCCATCTTGTCTTTCCTTCATTTGAACATGTTATAGCATCTCAGCTTTCTTCTGTGATTTCACACATTGTCAAGGCTTCTCAGTCCATCTAGAGAGCAGACCTGCTCAGCTGCGAAGCACTGAGCCCATCACACAGGAAGTGTGGCAGATCTTGATGCATGGAGAAGAGATGAAATCTGGGGGGTTTTTTTTGTACTTTTTTCGGCAACATTTATTTGATGGACTCTTCTAGCAAACACATTAACCAGGTTTCTCGTCTGTCTTTTTTTTCTCCTGTTACTTTTTTCAGTGAAACCTATCAAAAATATGACTCAACTACAACTCATTGGAGCTGATCAGCAACATCTAAAAGCCATGGAAGAAGAAGAAAGGATGAAAGAATAGCAGATACACAAATGATTTGGTAGCACAAATCTTATTTTCTTTAAAACAGAAACTAATTCTATTATTAATTCTCACAAGACTCTCAAAAAGACAGAAGGTTTATATCCTATGGGAGAAAATTTTTGTTTTTTCATTCAATTTTAAGTGTTTTTATGTTATGAAAATGTCCAATGAAAATATCGAAATGTTAAATGTGATTCACTGTGAGAATTTTTTTATATTTAATAGATTCTTTTTTCTCTCTGTTCATATGACTTTTACTTACATTCTTTATTCTAGAAAACAATGCCAGCATTGATTTGGTGTAGAATTTTTTAGAGAACAAATCATAAGTATGGCTGAGAAATGGCTTCTCTGTATTCCTCCCCAAAACTGCCCAAAAGAACAAAACTTTTTGCTGTCAAAGCTTCTCACGTCTGTTTAAGCTGTATAAAAAAGCTGTTTCAGTTTTATGATTGGTGAAACTAGCAGTAGCAACAACAAATCTCAAATATCCCCTTTGCATGACTGGGTCAATTATTTGCAGAAAAACCTAATTAACACATCTTCCATCTCACTCCGACTCCTGTCTTAGGTCCTTTAATTGCCCGTGAAAAAGTATCTAGAAAGAACAGCTGGGATGTTTAAAAGAGAAATCAAAAATGACAAAAACTCAGTGCTCCATATCTACCGAGGTAAAGAGGAGGCCAAGTCATCGTGCAGCGCTCATGAATTCAATTATTGATAAAATCACAGCTGTCTCCTAATGCTCTTTTCATAGTTTATATGGCTGTGTTGTCCTATAAATCAGCTCAATCATGGAAGGAAAATCTCATCCAGCACCCCAGCCTGACACGTCTAATACTCTATGAGAGTTCATTTGTTTGTCAATTAGGACGGCACTTAACAAAGCAAACTGTTTTGGCGCCGATCTATTTTCCATTTACCATGCTACAATAGGTCTTAACAAAACTCACCCAAATAAATTAACATTAATTTTAGGCTTGTTGAATCATAATTAACATCTTAATATGGGCTGCCTGAGTGACTGCAGACAACAAATACTTCCTTCATTTGTAATACATGTGGGGCCTTTCTGTCATGCCAGTGATGGAAAAATACTTCCTTTTCAACTCCAGGATAAAAAATGTCTTCAATGAGGACTAGATGATCTCTAGAGGTCCCTATCAACCTTGAAGATTCTATGATTCTATGATTTCAAAAATACATTTTATAGAATTTAACATGAGACTGAGAAGCACATATAAAGAGGAGAAGTCGATGTACTCTGAAAAACCCTGACATTTCTGTTGTCCACAGCCTTCTTGAGACCTGCAGGACTGTTGGGGAGGCTCAGTGCTCCTGAGGCTGAGATTTGGCTCCGCACTCACAGAGTAAGAGTGTGAAGACACTAAATCAGAGTAGGGTCTGACAGACTGCCATATGGGAGCATGCAATAGAGAGTGCAGACAAATGCTTCTTCTATGATTCTTCTATGATTAGAGCAACTATATCTTGCTACCAAACTAAGTGCATGTAAAATGGGGAAATCCAAAAGTCCGAAGATTGCACGCTGTTTTCTGACTTTATGTGGAATGGTCCAGCCCTTCTGTAAACCAGATTTATATTAAGCTCTTTTAGCTCACCAAAAATGGGTTCAGTGCTCCGCATTGTGTACACACAAGAAATCTCATTCTGCTTTGCACTTGTGCACTCCCTTGGGAGCAATATAGCTCAAATCCCAGGAGAATGCCATGCATGAGAAACCTTGTTTAGGATTGCTTTGAAGGACTGGACTGATGCAGTCTTTATTTTAACCATCTACCTAAACATATGTGGGTTTATGCTGTGCTAGAATTAACTTTGCAAATTAAAAGAACTAATCTTTCATGAGAGCAAACTCAGGACAACATCTGTTGGGAAAATCTGTCAATGAGGATAAAATAAACACTGCAGATATCAGCCAGAAAAAGTGTAAGAACATTTTCTTACATTTGGCATGCACTTTGAGTTAATTTTGGTAGAATCCTGAACATTTGTAGGCTGGATTATCCCACTGGAAATGCTCTTAATGAGCGTAGTTCCCAAGAAATCATTTTCAGACTCAAGTTTTCTGGATCAGAAAATGTACGTCCATGAACAAATCTGCAACTAAAATGGTGCTTGCAGCCCAACATGAATCATTTTTCACAGCAAGAAATCATACGGGTTTGAGGGGATTACAGATCACAGGAAAAGGGCATTCCTAATAATGATTCAATTAGAAATAATAAACGTGAAAGTTTGAAATTTCTATTGAAAAATGTAGTTTTTTGGGAGGTTTAATCCTGTGTTTGCTAATAGAAAAGATTTTCAGAGAGATTTCCCAGGCAGTGCGCGCACTTCAACCTTCTTTAGCCATGAGAAAAGAAAAGCCGACGACTCCTTAAGTTGAGGGTTAGAGCAGAAGCCAGTCTTAATTATGTAAATAGACATCCTCAAGACGTGGTGCCAAACAGGCTTTACGCAGAGAACCCTGGGACAAAAATAGCTGGGAAAACTGTAATTTACCAGGAGGTGCCTAATGCCTTCCCTAATACTTATTAATAGCTGGACTGGGATGCGCAGAGCAGGCAGCTTTGCAAGGGAGACAGCCAGAGAAAGCAGAGGAATCGGCTTGAGCGTGCGCTTGTGGTGTGCTCAGGGCCAGCTGTTGGGCTGGCTTAAAGCAGCAGAGCTGCTGCGGCTCCTGCTGCGGCGCAGGCTTTCTAGCAGCTGGCAAGAGAACCCATGAGCAGCAAGCAGCCCAGCTCTGAGGTTGTCGTGTCAGCCCGAGGATGCTTTATGCAATCGGTAGAGCTTTCTTAGGAGGAAGATGGCTGCCTGTAGCCGTGTCTCTGTCTCCTGTGATGTGCATCTGCCTCCTGCATGGATGGCTCAGATGAGCTGTCGCTGCTGCCCCCTCGTGCACTCTTCACTCCCAGCTCCTGCTCAGGGCTTTTCCCCTGTGCTGCCCATGCTGCTTCCTCACGGTGCTTCCTCAGCCTCCCTCGGCGTCCTCTTCATTCCCAACTTGCTAAACGAGATCCAAAAGCAGTACACAGAGATGCACCTTGAGCAGCATCTCTCGTCTTTGGTACCCGCTAAGGTCACAGGCATTCCCAAGCCATGCTCTTGTGGCTTCTGGATGCTGAGATTACTTAAAAAGCTCATGTTACTACTACTTCCAGCATCCTGGTACTTGACCTGATTTTAACTCTAGCTTTCTTGAGTGAGCAAAATCACTGGTGGCTTTGCACACTGCTCTCCCAACTCTGTTTTGCAATCTCTTTCTTACTAGAGCAGTAAATTGCTTTCTGCTCCTGTTGTAGATGTAAGAGGCTCATGCAGGCACTCAGGGCTTGTGTCTGTGTTTGCTTGCTTTTCCCCACAGCACTTGCAGTATCACAGTCTGGCTAGGGTGGGCTTTGCTGGGTGGCCACTTGCTGTCTGTGTGCTCTTCTCTCCTCCCACTTGATCTTTTGCATTGCTGATAACCCCTGATGGTCTCTCTAGGACCCAGCCAACTGATCCATCAGGAAAGCAAAGACCAACAAAAAGAGTAAAATGGAGTTATTCTACACATTTATGAAGAACAACCTAGTATATGGCTTCCCTAAAGATGATGATGATAATAATAAAAAAAAAAACTCCTACAATAGCAAAGTCAAGATTATATTCAAAGTTCCTGCATGAACCTCACAAACTTTGTCTAAAATAGCTGGGAAAGCATATAGGTAGGACTTCCCTTTGTTGAGAAAATGATGTCCAGCTGGGACCCCTCACCTCCTTAGTGTTTCACCAGCTATAGAGAAAGGGCCCCTCCCACTGCTTGGGTTTTTGGGTGGTGATATGTGTTGGTTTCCTAGTTTAGTTCTACTGGTTTCTCAAATGTGATGAAATGTAAGAAGGAGCCTGAGCACGGAGAAGTGGCAGTGCCTATGTGTAGTAGCTGCACCTGGTGGTAGTGGTGAGTGTGGAGCATCCTTGGCAGTTGTGAGGAGTTGTCCCCGTGGGAATGGGCTGTAAGGCTTAGGATAAAACTTTCTTTATTGTGGCAGATCCATCACCATGCCTTCTGTGATGGGGACCTGCTTCTTTGTTTTCCTGGCTATTACCTTAATCTTCTGCCCTTGAGCATAATTTCTATCTTCATTAGATACTACTAACCCAAGGCCAGAAACTTAAGTATATGCAGTATGTGTTATACACAATTGAGGGCCCTAAAACTTGCTTTTACTGCTTTTGCTTTATTCCTTGCCCTTTTTCTCTGCTGGTCTAGTATATTCACATTGTAACACCTCCTCAAGGATAACGCTCTTATTTGCTTGAGTGTTGCTGGAATAGTGGTTAAACTTGCCCTTGGGTGCTGCTTTAACACTTGCAAATAATAAGTATGTTATTTATTTTGTAATTTATCACTTTTATTCTACCAGCAGTTAATAAGTATTTGACCTGTGATTAATTCAGTAAAAAACAAAGCTGTTTTCTTCACATTGTGCTTGTAAAAATATCAGAAATGAAGCAGCATCTGAATTTTTAATCCCTAAAGTACGTAATGGAGCTTGTATCAAGGTGAAAGAATGAGAAAATCTTTAAGCTCAATTATTTTGACCTAATTAAATAAGGAAAAATAACAGAGGTGGTTGTTTTCTGAATGCTTGCTACTTGTTTTAGAGGCATATAATGAGTATGGTTAGTGGTTAGCCCTTGTACATGGTGATGTGTTTGTCTTCCATAGCACAAGATGTGAAGGACACTGTGTAAATTCTCACATGAAGAAATGGTGTATGTTAGAGAAGAGGCTTTTTTATTTTGGCGTTTGTGTTCTAGTGCTTATAGAAAGAAGCACTAAGAAATATAATTGTGCTTTTTAAAGTTTTATTAAAGTTCTAATTGTATTTTAATCATAGGTCATATGCTCAACCAAAGAATGAGAAAGCAACAGTAACTTGACACTACAGAATTTCAGAAGTTATCACCTTTTTTGACTTTTTTTCAGATAGTTTTGAGGGGTTTGGTATCTGGGGACTATGCTAGTGCTTTGTGACTTGTATGACCTTTAAAAGTCTCTGTAATGACTTTGAGGTAACAGTGCATAGGAAAGAAAAATTTCCATTTGTAAGAAGTTATGGACAGAGCAGAGAGTAGGAATGCAAAAGGTGCAAAACAGCCTGCTGTGAGTGCAGATAAGAGGAGGCAGCACCTCAAATGGTTAGGTGTGTCTAAGGTGAGAATCCTTCCCACTGTGAGGACTGTGTGCTGCCTTTGTATAGCACCTCTTGACTTTAGTAGGAGTTAAAATCAAACATCTTGGGCTATACTCTAGGGCAAACCTGTTCCTTTCTGTCTTTTGACTTTCTCTTTTATTTGTTGCTATCAAGAGCAGATGATTTCTGTTTCTGAGCAAATACATCATATGTTCTTGCTGCATATTCATAACACTTTTAATCCATTTCAATCACGGCAATCTCTGCATTAGAAGTCAGTCCGTGGCAGTAAGCGGCAGCACAGGAATCTGAAACGCATGTCTGTAGTGAAATGTTATAATGAGCTGGAGAGGGAGTACTTGCAGTGTTGCAGAAATAATGGCTCTAATCAAAATAGCATTTGCTCATTATTTTTTTTTTCTCCATTTTCCCCTACCCTAAAATTGGGAAGGCCTGTTTCAAAAGTAAAAAAACAGCACAATATGGCTTTTGAAGCTCATGGTGGCAGTGAAGTGTCACAAATGTTTCAGTGGAGAAGTGCAATGAGCTTCAACAGGGTGAATTCAGACTGCAGTCTGAGGACATGTAATTTGAATCGTCCCTACGCTGCCCTGAGTCTCCATCTGTTATTCTTATATATTATTTATACCTAGTGTCCTTAAATATCATGCTGGGGATTTGTCTGTGAATTGTCTGTTGAATTTCAATTCCGGATAAAGGTTTTAATAACTAAGGCAGCTGAAAGAAAACAATATGTTACGCTGAAATACCTTTACCTTCTGTTTGCTGTTCCAACAGCTTTAACTGCCCATAAACTTTCTTGAGTTGGTATTGAAGCTGCTCAAATGCACCTACTAATTCACAGCCTAACCCTTTGGAAGGAGAAATGCCTTTTTCCTCTCCGCTTCCTATTCTGATATAGGCAGCCAAGCAACTTCTAATAATGTTGTAAAGAAAAGCTAATGCAACATCATTTGATGGATAGTGTGAGCTATGACTGACCTCATACTGTCTTAAGGAAGTCTTAAGCTGTTTAAGGGCTGTTCCAGCAGCCCTGTGAGAGGGAGGGGAGGGGAGGAAGAGTGCAGGGGCTCCCAGTTTGAGCCTGCTGGAGAGCAGCTACTTGCCTCTAATTGCTGGTTGCAGCTCAGTGGACGTTTGCTTTCTCCTTCCCCACTCTGGTAGTTGGTAATGGTGCTTGATAGTATCTGGATACCGGTTTAGTGTTTGGTGTGGTATTGGCTGCACATGTCTGCAGGAGCCAGAATGGGAAGAAGTGAGGTTGTGCTTGAGAGTGACATGAACATAGATGAAGGCAAAAGCAAAAATGTATACTGAAAGCTTCTAAAATGCTGTCTGAGAAACAGTTTCGGCCAAAATGATATAAATATTTCCAATACTTAGGCTCTGATTGGAGCAATCCTTTCTCCTCTTCTGCCGTGCAGAGAAGTAAGCTTCCAGGTGCCACTGAACAAGATGTCAGTGAGATTTCATGAGTCGGTTGTGATTTGTACTTTCCACCTGCTGGACTTTGTTTAAAGTATGGTTATTCCTTAAGTGATCTTTCACCAAAAGAGATAAGCCCTTGCTTCTATCCTAGTACTGTATCTTTGCTGTTAATGGGCTTGAATTGCTTTAGGTACTTTTATACTTATCTCATTTAGCTGTAATGTAAGACTTGCATATGGTTTGGCCTGCAGTCTATAGCAGTGCAGTTGGCTCTTACTCTGTGCTTGTCGTAACACTAAGATACTGTTGAATGAACTCTATTTTTAACTGCCTTAGAAACTGGCATGCGACAAAAATCATGGCCAGGTCATGATTCTTATCTCCACTTGTGTCAAAAAACAAATAACTTTTGGATTTTTGCATAGCAGACAGTGGGATTATGTAATCCTTAATGGTTGTGGTGATAAATACTGCGGAAGTAAACCTTACTACCTTCATTCCTAGCTGCCTGCAGATAGTCTTCTACACTTATTCCTCTTGCTTTCCCCTCTTTTTGCTGTGTGCCCTCCAGAGGGAAAACAGCACCATGCATTTCTACTTTCTTTACTAAATATTTCAGAGAAGTTTTAAAAGCTCCAGACTGCCAGCAGCCTGCAGCCTCCTGAGGCTGTTAAAGTGCATGTTTCTTGTGTACAGCTGCTGGATGGCAAAACACAGCTGAATATTGGCCAGTGACTTAAATGTTGTGGAGTAGGAGAGCAGAAACACTGTCACAAGGTGCTTGGGTTTCTGAGTAAGCCAGGCCTTTGCTGCTCTGAAAATGCTTTTCCTGGAAAAACATTATTGAAAGAGAAGCTAGGGAGCAGCAGCTGGCTATCAAGAAGATGCTGCCCTTGTTAGCAGTATGTGGGGCAAGGAGTATGGTTAGATAACTCTATGGTTATGGTTTGTGTGGGGGAAACACTTCCATATCTGGATGATGGAAAGCCCTGGGAGCAGAGCAGAGCCTGACTAGCGATGTCCCAGAGTAGGAGGCTGTGTCCTACCAGCCCTTGTAGAATCCCCAGTGTCTTCCTTGAGGCAGACAGTAAATGGGAGCATTGTCAAATTTGAGGTTGCTTAGAGGATGGCTTTGATTTACAAGGGAAAAGATTTGGTCTTCTGGTGACTAATCCTCCTCCCCGCCGCCCCGGCTCTAACAAGTGCAAAAGAAGATTTTGGGCACTGCAGGGCACTGGAGAATAAAGCTTTTTCCTGAGTAATTTCACACTTTCAAACAAAGAATTGAAGTGATTACAAAGACAGCTTGGTTTGTAAAGGTATCAAATGCTCTGCTTAAATTGGAAAGCAATGTGACTTTTGGATGGCTACTGTTGCTACTCTGGTCTCATTGGGATCCCTTTCTGAGAGGTGGGAACAGGAACAAGAGAGACTGAGATGCTGGCAGACCAGTAGTGCTACCTTTTTCTAACAGGCATCTGATGTGTGAACAACATTTCAGCAGTATTCAGGTTTTAAGGATCATACTAATAACAAATCATGTTACTGGACATAGCTTAAACCATGCTAGTGTTGCAGCTTATATGAAGGCAGTGGCTTAATGGATGCACCAGTATGTCAGGTTTGGCAGTTATTCCAAAGCAGAAAAAATACCAGTCCTTCCTCTTGCAAAGCTGGCACAAGCTGCGGTGTTTAAGCAACAATGTTAACAGTGTTAGTAATCTTAGCACCTTGAGTCTTGCCTTGGTGCTTTAGGACCTTGAGTACTAAATCCCATGTCTGTCCTTTACAGAGTACCTCTCACCGCCAGTAAATTCTGGTAGGAACCATCCAGGAGATTTCCTATAGAAAGGATCAGGGAAGACTACTTTGGGAATGGAACCCAGTTTGAGTTGCTTCTACTGATGCAAAAAGAAGTGGTGCAGGTGGATGCCCTCGACTCAGTAGGGATGGCCATGCAAAGACGAGGAGAGAGCAGGTAAAAGCTGGGCACAGTGCAGTAGGAGGTCAGGCCCCAACCCATGGGTGGGTGGTTCTTCTGGTTCTGAAGTGTGCAGGGTAGGCTGGACCTCCCTTTGGAGTGGGCCAAAAAATTGGATGTGTAAATTTTGGGGAATTACCGGGTGAGTGTTGTCTCTTTGATCCTGTTAATATAATGTGTAAAGCGAGTGTGTGCTCTGGGAAGGGTTCCTGTTAGTGTATTTTGGAGGAGTCCGCGGTGCTTTATTCCCATGCTTAGCTCAGGCATCCAGGCTGGGAGAATTCTGTGTGCATTAGCAAACTCAGCTCAACACTTGATGCCCAGCACGGATTGCAGCATTGCTGGCAGGCTGGACTTAATGCTCTGCTTTCCAGCTGGGAGAGGGTGGTTTCAAGCAGAGTGTCTGAGCAGCATGGGCAAAGCAGGATGTCTGAGTGGTTGAGTTGGGGGGCAAAGCAGGATGTCTGAGTGGTTGAGTTGGGGGTTATTAACGCCATGTTTTCAGTGGGATGGGTGGGTTGGTGCCAGAGAAGTGAGGCTATCTCCACAGATCTTCATATTCTGAGCATCACGGGTTCTGGCTTTTTAGAATTTGTTTATGTGCTCTCATTTAGTGCTCTTCCTTTCTGCAAGAGCCTCTGATTTGACCATTGAGTTCACTGACAATAGAATCTGCATGGTTGTATGCTCCTGTTCTCAGCAGTGTATCCTTCTCTTAAGTGAGAGAATCATGCAACTTCTTTTGTTTTCCTAGAATGAACACTGCCTATTCTACCAGCAGAACTCCCTCTGCCATCTTGTAGTTGCTTTCTTCATCTTGCTCTTGTTCTTCTCATTCTTCTCCCTTGAGCCTGCTCTGGATGAAATGGAAAGTATTAGGGAATGTGTGTAGTAAAAATTTGGGGTTATTTTCATACAAAGTCCTGAAGGCCCTTATCTATAGGGCAGCTAATAAAATCAAGCCTTTCTTTTAAAACCCACCCTTATACAAAAAAAAGTTCTGCTAAAAGAGATGTTTATAGAGTGGCTAGAACAAATGAAATGCCTCTTTTGTAAGGCAGAGGCTTTGCTTTGAATTAGAAGATTTAAATAAACCGGGAAGCCTAGTGCATAGAAAGCAGGGTTCAGTGGCCTCGGGCTGAGATTTTCTACAATGCAGGACTGTTCCCTTTTATAAATGGGCAATGTTCACCTAAGGGACGCTGGAATGTATTCCTTTGCTGCACGGCAAGCCAATTCCCATCTGGATTGAACTGGATCCTGTCCCGTGTTGAGGCAGGGGGTGAAGATCTTAGAGGTTCTCTCCTGCTTGTCAGGCTCCTCCCTGATGCCCTGCAGCTCTTGACGATCTCTCTTCCCCAGCTCCTCCTCTTCGGCAGCCTCATGTGCTGCAGCTCTTGTTGCTGCTTCCTACGGCGAGAGCAGGTGTTTGCTACAACATGGCCAGAATGCGCTTGCCCCATTCATTACTCTGCTTAACATGCCACTAACTTAGGAAATAAGAGATTCTTTAGGAAGACAGAAGAAAAGAGAAAAACTAAACACAGTTATCTTCTTCTGCAGGCAAAGCTCGTCCCTGTCCAGCAGTTTGACTTGGGAGCTTTTTGTTGAATTCCTTCAGCAATGGAAAGGCAACCAGAGATGTTGCCTGATGATAAGGAAATGTAACCTTAATGTTTAACACTAATAATCTGAATCTTGAGGTTTCCATTGCACTCTGAAGTGAGGAAGGGGAATTCTGAAGGGCATAAAAACCTGATTTTCACAGAGAGCTTCTTGCCTTTCCTTGCAGCTTCTTGAGGTTGCTACTGCTTTTGTAGAACATGAGGTTGAGGGACCTGTTGTTGTTGACCAGCACCTGCACACCTATCATCGTAACAGGGGATTTTTTGGTGAGTAGAAGGATTTTCAAGGAACTTCTCTAAGCAAAAGTATAAAATGAAGGGAAAGTTACCTTGGGAAGAATTGCAACTTCCTGCATTGGCACAAGAGCATTGTCTTGCAAAGTGATGGTGTAAGAAAGTTCTGCTCTTCTCTTACTTGCCCTATAAACTGCATCGGAACAAACAAACAAAGAAGATGATCCCTGTATCAGTGACCTCTTGGCCCTAACCACTTAAGGAAGATCTCAAACAAGAAGACAACCATAAGACAGGATTTCTCTGTCTTGAAAACGTATTAAAAAGAAAAAAATAAAAAAAAACTGAACACAGAAATGCTGTTGCCTGTGCTCTTTCTCTTCTTGCTGTTTCATCCTTCCAGTCCTTCTTGTTCCATCCTTGTCTGACATGCAGGGACTGACACCTCGCCCTCCTGCCTGCTCACACCTGCTTATGCTTCAGAAATGCTCCATCCTTGGCTTCCCCCTTTGTGGGAAGTAACATCCTACAGCTGCTCTCTAACCCATTGCTCCCCACAATCAGCCCCGCTTGCTGCTTTTGTTACAGCTCCCGTATCCAAAAGCCTTCCCACTTTCTTCTTGACTGCCAAATTGATCTAAGAACTGTTGCCTCTGCTCTGCTTCTCAGGTCAGAGACTTAATAAAAACGCCAGTGCAGGCCCAGTGTTCCATTAATGGCACAATTGTCAGGGGTTGGGTGATGCACCAGCTGAACACTTTGCAAACGTTTGGCTACTGAAAAACAGTTGCCTAAAGATGAGAATCACCATGCAGCAGGTTTCCTCTAATAGTTCCACTTAGGGAAAAGAAACAGATATGCATCTAAAGCAGGCAGTTCTGCAAAAGACTGCTGCGAGATTTTAGTCTTCCATTTGCACAGCTAGTGAAGCTGCTACTGCAAGAGCACTCCAGTGCCCATGGAAGAAGAGGACTTGACGAAAAGAATTGGAACCGAGTCTACTTGGAATGAACCTCTCTGACTTAAGACTGAAAATATAGAGCACCAAGTCCATTGCAGTGCCCCGGGTGAGGCAGCTTCAATTTCTGTGCCCAAACTGAAGGGTGGCTAGTGAAAGAAAAGCTGCAGCACTAAAGCTAGGAGTGTAAACAGCGCAGCTGACTAGCAAAAAACAACTCGGATTTATTGCTATGATCGTGCCATTTTTGCTGTCTGTGTTCCGGATACGTTTCATAAAAAAGGCTTAATAGTTGCTTAGACCAGGTCAGTTCTATTTTGTTATTTTTCTCTGAATTAGTAGGCAAATCGCAATCTGTCTTAGGAGTAGGTCCTAAGCTATGGATTTTCCTCAGCAGAACTGTGTCTCTATAGGACCAGTTTCCAAGGAGCAATAATAAAAGTATAATTACAAAAGAACCCTTCAGCTCTCTTTGCTAAATATCCCTGAAGACAGAGAGCAACTCCCTTCTCCCTTCTGACTTTGCTCTCCCACTAGGTTTCTCCTTCCCATCCTACTTGGGCACAGCTCTGTGCCACATGCTCTAGGTGGCCCTGCGTATGCAAGAGTTTGACCAGATGATCTCTAAAGGTCCTTTCCAACCTTAAGGATTCTGTGATCTTCCCTCTTCCCTTCCCTCAACCTGGCCTTTCAGTTAAAGTCAAGTAAGCAAAATCCTCCAAATAGCAGTTGGGATTATCAACTCCCTATGGCCTGCAATGGGATGAATATGAAACCCAACAACAAATTCCCTTCTGCTTATCTTTGTCCATGAGTTTGGAGAGCACCAGGGTTGAAGCGTTCTCAGTAAATGTAACCTTGCTTTCAAAAGCTTGCATTTCTTCTTTTTTCCTATTACATAAACCTCAAGGTTGCTTCAGTTTGTTTCGTCTGTGGTCCAGTGAGTTTCTTTGTAGCTTCGTGCTGAACCGCCACATTTTTGAGTATTGGACAATTCCAACCATTACTGGTATTGTATTTCACAATCATTGTAAAATTCTGCATTTCTTCTGCTTTCCCATTTCCCCCCATCGGGGTTTGGACTAGATGACTGGGTGTTGGACTAGATTACTTATAAGGTCCCTTCCAACCTTACGCGTTCTATGATTTACTAGATGTGAATGGTGTTTCTGTTCATCTCTTCTGCACTCCAATAAGTTGCTTTGTAGATTTGTGCTGAAGCTTTGCGTTGTCCAGTGTTGGACAATTCCAAATGTAACTGGAATTGTATTTCTCAATCATTGTAAAATTCTGCGTTTCTTCTGTTTTCCTGTTTACTAAATGCGAATGTTGCTTCTGTTGGCCTCTTCTGCACTCCACTGAGTTGCTTTGTGCTGAAGCTTCGTGTTGTCAGATGTTGGACAATTGCAATCATATCTGGTGTTGTAGTTCACAATCATTGTAAAGTTCTGCCTTTCTTTTGCTTTCTTCTTTAGGAAGTCTGGATGTTGCATCAGTTCATTGCTCGTATGGTCCCAGTGAGTTTCTTTGCTGCACCTCCCTGTTGTCAATGCTGGACAATTCCAACCATTCCTAGTATTGTCTTTCACGGTCATTTTTGGCTCATGCATTTCTTGTGCTTTAAAGTGCTTCCTTGCCTGAAACACGTAAGCAGAAGGAAGGATTAGGTGATTCAAGGTGGAACTTGAACAAGAGCCAGGGGACAAGAATATCTACATAGTTTTCTTTAGTCTTGTGCGCTTGTCACACTTGAGCCTTCCCATTTCCCTTTATGTTGCTTTGTCTTCTGTAGGAAAGGAGGGGTCAGTGTGAGATGGGACATTGTAGAGTCAAATATGATTTGGAAGTACCAGGAAAAGCAGAAGAGAGAAAGTCTAAAGAAACCGGGCAACACAATCTAACTGCAAAATAACCTAGTGAGACTCCATTTTCATAGTAGATGTCTTGGGAAATAAGCTGTGTTCTTTATTCCTGGTAAGGAATTACTCCTTTTTCACTCAGTTGACCCAACTGCTGCTTCCATTCCCAGCTTTCAGGGATAAGACTCCGAGACAAAGTTAAGCAAAGCTGTTTTCTAAACTAACAACCAAAGAAACTTGCCAGGTGAACTAGCCCACATCAATTTAAACCCTCTCGTCTAGTTCAGTGGAAGCACAAAAGAATAACTGCAAAGAGTTCAAAAAAATGGCAAAGATTCCCCATCCAATATTTCTACTCCATAATTAACACTTGCCTTTACCAACAGTTGCTGTTTACCAGCCCACTTATTCAAAACCCTATGCTGTTCTCAATGCTCATCTCCAGTTTTGGAACAAGTTAAACGGGAGCTTTGCACAGAGTGTCCTTGCTCTGAGCTGAGAAACTTGCTGCTGGGGGCTCTGTGCTGTCCATTTTGTTTGGAGGGGGAAGAGTCACTTGATATTTGGGCCAAGGGAGCTGTAAGGTAGTCTAGCTTTGGAAATGGAAATTCTTTGCAATTTCAGCATGAGGAGCGAACATTGTTTCATGTTGCTGCTGATGCCTGAAAAGAAGTAGCTTCTCTGCACTTTGGACTGCGCCCAAAGTTCAACTTGGAGCACGTCAGCCCTTTGTGCTGCTGTTTGCGCTGAGCTCTTTCTGGCTCCAAGTTGGGATGAATTCAAGGTGTGAAAGGGGCTTCCTCGCACTTAACTTGATTTCTGACCTAGGAAATTTAAGGACTTTTCCTGAAGAGAGCTCATCATGTGCTACGAGTTTCAGATCAGATGGAACCTGACACCGTGAGTTTCTCAAGGGCACCCTCTCCGTTCCAACTTGAATGGCCTGCACGACTGAAAGGAGCGTTGCAGCAGCAAAGAGCCAGCAGACAGCAACCCGAACCGTGTTAATATCTGGGAGCTGTAGCAGGACAACCATGCAGGGTTCTCCACTGGTGCTGAACAGCGGCATGAAAGGAAGAGGTGGGCAGAAGACGCATGAAGGAAAAGTCTCTTTGTCAGTAAGTCATGAGGTTGCAACACTCACCGGGTTGTGCCTTCCACTTGTTGCGAGGTGTTTTGCCAGCTGGAACTCCCCCTCCTCCCTACCCCCCTCAGTTGTCCTCCATTCTGTTTTGATGATGGACCCTGGTAACAGCAAATAGAAGAGAAGTTGAGGGAACTATATGATAAACTACATTATAAGGAATTCCTGTAATAAAGAAGAAATAGTGGCACCAGAATGTGACATGCTTGCTCACACTGAGTAGCATCTTCTTGCTCTCTTAACTTAATTGGAGAGAAATTCGAGTTAGTGAATCCATCAACGCTGTGGTCCAGTATTAAAAACAGAATTAAGTATTAGAGGAGCATAAGCACATTCAGGAATTTCTGCTTGTTTAAATTTATTTTATTCCACTGTCTGAAGGACAGGAGATAAATGCTTAATAGGCATGTGAGCTTAGGTAGCATACACTGAGTGGGAGGGGGAAGGGAAAGATGATTTAAGTGGGACAATGAATTTTCAAACTGAAGGAGCAGATAGGTGAGAAGAGAAACTAAATAAATAACATGTAATTAATTCCAATAACTTTACCTAATGCTCTGTGACATGGCTGTCACTACCATTGTCAGAAGCTCTAATTGAAATGAGATTAAAACAAATTTCAGACACCACTAATATCAACAGGGAGGAAGATTTTTTTCTGAGATTTATATTACTGATATTATATATAGTATAAGTATGCATGAAGAGTTTAAAAAGCTTAAGTTCTATATTGATTTTCAATTTAGACTGCTGTTCTCAATCCAGCTAGTAATGTATATTCCATATGACATACAATTATGCGTTTATTTGATTGCCCTCCAGGGCAGTGTCTCTAACTATATTTAAAAAAAAAAGGCTACAAAAGCATCTGATTAGTTTTACTGATTCCTTTATTCTTGTGTTTGGGGGGTTATGTTGTTGTTTTTTAATAACTGCATGTTTTTCTCCCCTGTTAATATACCTGAGATAGCCTACCTGATGTAGGCTATTTTGTTCCCTGGTAGGAGAACTTTCTGGTTCACAACTACAATAGAAAGCCGTGAGGATATTTGCTTTTCTTTTGAAAGATCCCTCAAGCAGAAAAATGCTAAACTGCTAAGTAAGAGTAATATACTGTGCTAACCTTCCTCTTTGCTTTACCATCTCCCTTAGATCTAGCTACAAAATCATTGTTGAGGCAGTTCCAAGTGCCTCAGAATCACAGAATGGTTAAGGTTGGAAGGGACCTCTAGAGATCATCTAGTTCAACCTCCCTGCTCCAGCAGGGACACCCACAGGCATCCAGGGTCACAGGGCGGCATCCAGGCAGGTTTGGAAGATCTCCAGAGAAGGAGACTCCACAAGCTCCCTGGACAGCCTGTTCCACTGCTGTCACCCTCAAAATAACGAAGTTCTTCCTTGCACAGAAATGGAGCTTCCTGTGTTGCAACTTGCACCCATTTCCCCTTGTCCTGTCACTGGCCACCAATGAGAAGAGCTTGGCCGCTTCTTCCCTACATTCCCCCTCCACGAACTTATGTTAATCAGATCCCCTCTCCGCCTTCCCTTCTCCAGAGAAAACAGGCCCAACTCAATCTCTCCTCATACGAGAGATGTCCCAGTCCCTTAATCATCTTTGTTGCCCTCCACTGGACCCTCTCTAAAAGCTCCATGTCCCTCTTATACCAGCGAGCCCAGAATTATAACTGGAAATAGCACTTCTAGCTCAGGTAATTTATTAACTGAGTTTTTTTTTCCTCCAGTTATTTGCTATTTTTTTTTAATTATTCAAGTTAAAATCTTCCTTCCCAATTGTCCCTCTAGCCATGACTTTGTTTAACTTCAGAGGTGGCAGACGCATGTCAGGTGAATAGAAAACAACTAAAATTTTTTCTTCACTTTGAAAATATTAATTTCAGTGGAAATGTTCCTGTGCCCCTGGCCTAGTGCAGAGATTGGAAGTCTGGGAAAGCATGACCTTTGAAGGGGAGCCAAAGTGGGGTCCCTTTAGGCAACTTTGCCTGTGTTTGCTAAATAGCTGCAGGACAAATACAGTTTGTATGTCCTCAGTGGTAATGTATTCATCTATGTGATAAATTCTCTGGACATCCTGCCGACAGGAGCCAAATAGCCAATGTCATCCTCCAGCTCCTATGTCCTGCTCCCTCTTGTACTCAACTGCTGCACAGTCCCAAGGGACCCAAGACCCATCCCTAAGCAGTGCCTGGGACTGTTACGGGAAGAGGAGATCAGAGGAGAGGGTTTTTTCTCCTGTTCTCTCAGCTGGTACCCAGTAAGGGTGAAGAAGATGCTAAATCCTGAGGGCTGCACAGGATATATGGGTAGGAATGAAGTGGAATAGGCAAACAGCAGAGAGCAGAAAGGAGGGAGTTGATTAGAAGGCAAAAACACTGCAAGGAGCTCACATGTTCTCACAGCCTTTCAGCTTGACTCTCACCCAGGATTATGTAGTCCCTCTGGATACAAGGCAGGACCCTGCACGTGGACACTGGATCCCTGCTGTGCTCCAAAACAAATATGATGCTCCTTATGCTGGTGATGCCTGCTCTATAGTCTTGGCACAAACTTGTAGCACTTATTTAGAAATGTATGACTCCTCTGACATAAGATTAAAAAAAATAATAGATTCTGGCTCCAGATCAACTGAGTTTTATTTATACTATAAATCAAGATCATTATTCCCTAATCATAAAACATTCTATATTGTTGGATAGAGCTCTTCTAGCTCATTCTTACACAGGCTATGGAAAGAAGCATGCATTGTTATTAAATATATTTAATACATCTTGAAAGATGCCTTGTCAGCAGATGCTATTTGAGATGTGAAAGCCCTAAGATATACTACAAATGCTGTAGATTCACTTCATGTGCAAAATGAAAATATATATAGCAGCAGGGAACTTCAGTCTCTGATCAGAAAATATCTGGGCTATATCCACTGACTGCTGATGGCTTAAACATTTGAATCCAGGGACTTGTAAGAGATGGTAACACTTTCTGGGTATAAGTTAAAAGGGAATTGCTCAGAGTTGGGCTTTTATTATGCCTAAGTCTGAAGATATCTAATTAAGCAGCTTTTATCTCTCACTTTACTAATTCAAGTCACTTCAGAGAAACTTGATGCAAATCACATTTGGACTTGGACTGACCAATGCAGAAGCAATCTTTAATCGACTTGCTCTGTTTTTTTTTGTTTTTTTTTTTCCCCCATGGAAGGATGCAGAAAGCTCTTGAAAGCTATTGCAAAAGTGTTTTTCCAAAAAAGATAAATATCTAAAAAAAGACGGCATAGTTGCAAACAAAGAATTTTAGCTGATGCATTTCTTTCACTGTTCTTGATATCATTTCACAGAAATACTAAGTAAACTGCAAAATATCCAGCATTTGGATTCAAGATTGCTGGTTGCCCAGAGAAGAAAGAGCACAGCAAATGAATAAGTGTAGATCAGAATACAGGCAGTCACCTTGTCCTCAAAGTCATAGGGAAAACTGGCTGAGGTAACCACCAACTGTGACTTGGTGGTGGCCTGACAAGCAGAGATGTTATAGTTTCAAGGTCAACATCAAGGATAGAAATGCTCTACTTGTTCTAATATCTGACTGAATATTTTCAATTTGTCAAATTCATAGGTAAGCTGTTGAGCTATAAGAGAAGTTATGCTGAAGACTGTACAGAGGTACCAAAGTCCGGGTGACTGGGGTGAGGAGGAGGGAAAAAAGTAGAATTAAAACTACTGACCAGGTCAAGAGCATGCAGAGAATCAGGTTGCAGCTATACAAAACATCAGAAAAATAATAATGAAAGGACTTGATCCATAACCAGCAAGTGGGACAATTCTCAGCATGAGCTTTTTGAGAATGGAAGAAAGATCTGACAAACGAAATCATCCTGTGAGACCCTAACATCACATTGGCAGTTATAGTGGTAAAGATTCAATTTAAACTTCATCATCCTGGATCCTTGTTTGAGGTCAAAAAAAGCAACTGAGCAGCTAGCTGAATTAGAAGCTAAAGAAAACTTAACTTGCATAAAATCTTCAGTAGCCATAATCATTAAGTAGAAATCTCTTCTTTTGGGAAGACAGGCGATGTAATTTCATTAACGGGTGAAGTTATCAGATTCTCTGACAATATTTTAGTCTCAGATCAACTCTGACTACTGCAAAAGGGTAGGAAACCTTTCTTGGGGAAGCTACCAATGTGTAGAGATTGAGTTTGAAAGCTCTCTCACTATATTCCCTCTGTATATTAAATCTAAATATATAGCATATACATATAGTGAGGTCAGCCTTCTAAGAGATCTGAGGCTTTGACAAGGAGTGCTGAGATGTCCTGGGGGAGGAGGAAGTCTCTTTAGTATGGCAGACTGTGTCCCTCTGATCACCTTTGCTGGGGCTCTCCTGGGACTCTTGCTAGACAAGTGCCACCAGAGCTCTGACAGAGGAGACTGTCAAGTCTCAAATAGGGCTGTAACCTGGCTAGTATTAGACTTTTTTTTTTCCTGCAAGGAGACCAGTGCTCCAGCAGAAGTGTCTAGAGGAGTCACGTTCTTATTCTTATGGCATTGCTATTTTGCCTGAATATCAATGGCACAGGACCATTTCATTTCCAAAGATGGTTAAATTGCAAGTCTCCCTTTAACAACTTTTTAGAATTGGTGAGAGATAGCTGGTTGCTGTTGTGAAAAGCTTTCTGTCAGCACTGTTGCAGAAGTATTTTATTTTGTGTAGCCAGTTCTTGCAGGAAGGAAGTGTCTCTATCAGTGATTTGGCCTCACAAGCTCTCCAAATTACTTCCCTTGCTTGGGCAAGTGCTGAGTGACACCATCAGTGGAGCAGAGCCTGGAATGACTGCTGCCTTCATCAGCAGGGAATGAGAAACCTGGGCCTGACCACGAGTCTCTGCCAAATCGCAAGGGAGGAAAGGGACCTAAAACCTGAACTTACTGTTAGATTCCCAGGAACTTTAGGAGAATGGTTGTTTCACAGCATGTTAATCTTTCACATACACTTACTTTTTCTGTTTTTTTTTTTCCTGCCAGAGCCTTGAATAGATTTTTACTGTTTTGAGGAACAGCATGAAGCAGGTAAATTGTCGTGGGCTTTTCTAAGTTATGTAAATGCATGTTACAGGAAGCCTTATATGAAATGCATGTTATTTATATACTCAAGAGACGATTTGATAAGACATTGTCATCTGTGTGATTCTAGACTCTCTCAGAAGGCCTTAAAATCATATGTTAAAGACAAATAGAGATGCAGCACGAGAAGGGAATGATTCTTAAGAATTGAACCTTGCTTTTGCGGCTGCTGCTTTGCTTGTATTCTGCTGGAAAGCTAGGAAAGTGCAAACTTGCAGCTTATAAAGGATTTTTTTTTTTGGTCCTAAATTCTAAAAGCCTGTGAATCCCTGATTGCCGCTGAGCTTTAAGCTATGCATTTTCTCTCAGATGACCAGATCTGTGCCAATGGCTTTCATTAGCCTAGTGCAGCTCAGTTCCCTGGAAAACAAACTTGCTGCTGGCAGTGCCTGTGTTCTGGGGGGTCATGAAATGGCAGGAGATTTGAGAAGGGCTGGACAGTTTGTGCAACCAGGAAATTTAGGCTGAAGTCTGTCCCCCTCACCCTTTGAAAACCAAAACTAAACAAACAAACAAAAAGCAATATCAATTTCACTAACAGAGGTTAAAAGTTTGGAGGGGAGGAAGATGCATTTCTGTTTCCAAGCATGGTGTTTGGCTTGACCTTGAGTATCTCACAGATGCTGAGGTAAGGAGAGACTGTTCTGATCATCCAGGCTTCCCCCTGCCTCCTCCATACACAGACCTTATTTTTTTCCTCACTGGATTGAGGGATCTTTTAGATATCTAATCTTTAAAGACTTCAATTTCTGAATCTGCCACCTACCAGATAAGCTCCTGCAATGTTTAATTACCCTCACAGCTAGGGAAATGCATCTTATTTCAAAGTTAAATTTACATTGCTGTTTCTTCTGTGATTCCTTATG
>JAUBOD010000302.1:2445121-2456112 GCA_032353885.1 Nothura maculosa
TGTCTTCCATATTCTTATGGCATTGTTATGTTGCTTCTAGTCTCTTCCTAAACATGTCTAGACCCTTCCTAAGACAAACTAGCCTATTCCTATCTGCAATAGTCTTACCAGCTCCTGGAAGACACATCCTTGATTTTCACAGTTTGTATTGTTTTGACTTATGCATTTCATCAGTCTATCTTAGGGAAAAAAAAATCCAATTGAAACCCCTTTAAATGTGTATGTACACTTTTTGAAAGAGTGCATAAAAACAGATAATCTGGATCAGAATAGAGATCCATTTAACCCACTATCCTCTTTGCAGCAGTATCTGAAATAGATGCTTTTGGGAGGATGATTTTAAAAAGGTGGATGTCCTCTTTGGCCATAAGCCAAGGAACCAGTGTGAAGTTGGTACAGATGCCAAGACAGGCAAGGCCTTTAGGCAAATAGGATTTGGGAGTAATTTTTGCAGCTACTTCTGACGTGAGATTATTTCATGGATGGGCGCATGCAGGGCTGTGCCAGGCTAGGTAGGCTGAACTAAAGCTGTGCAGCTAACAGCTTAGGCCTTTTGGATCCACAATATGTGAAATCAACTGCATGAAAGCTTGCTTTGTGGGTACTCCTGCCTTCTTTTTTTTTTTTCAGAAAAGGAATGAAGCTAAGCACATAAATGACAGTTTCTTGCTTTTTCACCTTAAAGGGAAAAAAAGTAAGGAAAAATTGCATAACTAAAAATGGAGAAAGGGAAGAAATGTTTCTTCAGATTTTCTGAACACCTGCAAGTTTTGACTTCTATTCTAAATGGCAGAAGGACAGGGCAAGCAGGCAAAACTTTTTCTGGCTGTTGTTTGATGAATGTAGTATTTGAATTCATTTTTTTTAGCACTGTCAAACACTTTGTTTAGTGCTTGCTGGTACTAAATGCAAATAATTACTACAGCATGTGTTTCTGTGATCTGTTTTCTGCATTTGTTATAAAGCTTCTGTTAAAGACGAGCAGGGCTTGCCTCTGCTGTATGGAAAAGGAGAGAAAGGGATGTGTAGTATGTGTATATGTGATGATGGGATTTTTCCTCATCCATGAAAAATAGAGAGAGAGCAAGCCTCTCTTGTAAGCCTCTTATCACTGAGGAGCTGTGCACCCACATTTATCAATGGCAAAGTCCAAGGGCAGTTGCTTCAAATGGACTAAGTGACATATATGCAGGCAGTAGGACAGAAACAAGCACAAAGGGAAAGTTGAAGGAAAAAATAAGTCTGCACTGCTTAAAATTATGCCCTAGAGACCTCTGAAAATAACTAGAAACACAGAATTAATGATGACTAAACATAAAAAGATTTGCAGTGCCCCAAATATAGCCCAGAATCATTAGGCTCTATTGGTGATGATTAGGTAAGCCTGAGCTACAAAACATGAGTCTGTTCTCTGCAGCCAGAGCTGGGCTAAGGGCATCTGCTTTCCTCCACTCCAGACTGGGGACAGCAAGAGAGTCACGTAGCTGAGAGCCAAGTATGAACCCTGAAAAGGGAAGGGAAATTGGTTTTGCTAAGCAAAAGCTGTAATGCCACACTGCAGCAAAACACTTTACTGCTTTAGCAAACATTTATTTATAGAAATGCAACTATAGCCCTGCCTTGCATTTATGTCTGAAATCAGTCTTTTTACTTCATCCCACTTTAAATGTGTCTTCAAATGAGAGGTGGTTGGGAGATGGGAGAAAACTCGAATGATGACATTCAAATTCCTGCTGTGTTGGAATATCAGTACCTGATGCAGAGGATGTAACAGGCATCTAGTCTCTCTCTTAAAGATGGAAATACCAGAACTTGCTCTCCTGAAGCTCTTGCCAGTTCTCCCACCCCCTCCCACCTCCACAGCCTCACCATTACCGTCAGCACTTGCTATGCCATTTTGTCTCATTGCTCAGTTGCTAAATATAAGACTTGAATTCTCTTATTTCTAAAACTCTGCTGTGGTGCAAGTACTGAATACAGACAGCTCCCTCATCACAAATCACCAGAACCTCTGAACTGCCCACAATGGGGAATAAGACTGCCTTATTCAAAACGTTGACTTCCGCAGTGTCACCTGCCAGTTGTGTTCTCTGTTGGCCAACAGAGTCTCCTATTCAGATGTTAGGACATTTTGTACTCCAAATCTAGGTACTTCTGCACTTCACTAAGGCCTAGTTTGCCCTGCCAGATACCTTGGATTTGAAAGCAGACCTAAACCCAATTTAAGTCTCCAGCAAGGCTGAGAAATTAATTTTGTGATTAGAACATATCCAACAATAGAGTGGTCCATGATGTGTCTGTGCCTCCTGCTTACTTTTGTCAAGGAAGTGAGTGACAAATTTGAGTCCCTTCTGCTCCTGAATCCACATCTCCCAGTTTCCTAGTCTATCCCTAAGGAGAAAGATGATTTGCCCGCTCTAGTGGAGCAGAATGAGTAAGCAAGAGGTGGGATTTCTACAGAAAAGAAGAGGTGTTTCCTGGGGAGGAGGAAACATGGATTTCAGTAGCAGTGTACTATGGACAAACAGTATGTAAAACAGCACTGAGGGCCAGGACTTCAGGAAAAGTGAACTGTAGAAGAAGTCACCTGATTTAAGGGATCTATGGAGATCTCCAGTCCAGCCTTCTAATCCAAGCAGGACAGGCTGTGGTTTAAGACTAGGTTGCTCAGGTCTTTTAGGCCTTGAAACCCCCCCCAGGATGTAGACTGCCTCTCTGGACAACCTGTGACCATGCCTTATTGTTGTCAGGATGAAAAATTATGCCTGATGTCTTATTTTCCTACTTAGTACCACAAAATAGTTTATTTTTTTCTCTATAACCTTTCTGCATGTACTAGGCAGCTGGTGTTGGGTCCCTTTGAAGCCACCTGATTTCCAGGCTGAACCAGCCTCAGTTCCTCAGCATCTCCTTACAGGAAAAATGCTCCACCCTGACTGTCCTGTTACCCCCTGCACTGAACTTAATCAAGTTTATTGATGCTTTCTTTCATTGAAAGCTCAAAACAGGACAGCAGAGATTTGTCTAACAAGTGCTGAGCTGAGTGGGGTAGTCATTGCCCTGGACCTACTGCCTGTGTTCCTGCAGATAGAGCCCAGGATGCTGTACAACCTTCTGTACTGCCAGGGTATGCTGCTGGCTTGTGTTCAGCTCACTGTATTCCACCACCCACAGGACCTTTTCAGGAAGAGCTGCTCCCTCAGTAGTGGTTTGCTAAAGGACTCTTCAAAGTGCTCTTCAAAAGCTCTAATGTCCTTATTGGCTGTACAGAGGATTTACTTGCCTCAGATAATCTCAAGGAATGCTATTCTCCTCCTGTGCTTAATGGCAGGTCATTCTTCAAGACCCTGTTGCTGGGCCATTGGAAAAACCTTAATTAGGTGAAGCATGTGCTGTCTAGGTAGTTATGTTAATGGTGCAGTTCCCTGCTAGTATTTTCAGAAGTACCTGAAGACTTGACATGGAAGAAAACATTAGTTATTCCCAATTCTATCCCCATTACTGCATCAATGCACTTTATGTAAGTGTTTCAGTATAAACAGATGCAGGAGAACACAGCAGATACTGAAGAGAGGGGGAGAAAGTGCATGTAGGGGAGGAGGGGAAGGACACAAAATACCTATTTTCTTGGTTACCACCATTCCAGATTGCAATTGTTCCTGATGTGATGCTAGAGTGTTTATGCATCCCAAGCCACAGATTGCACCCAGCACTAACTGGATGGGGCAGCAAGAACCACAGTTGCTGTGTTTCATGAAACTTGTTACTAGTGTCTGCCTGCTGTTTGCCTTATTTGTTCTTCCCTTTGTTCTCTATTGCTTTTCCATGTCAACTGCTTTCCTTTATTTTGCTGCTCATTTTCTAGATGATCTTGGCTATGCCCCTGTCCTCAGGGAAAGATTTCTTTTATTCTTGGATAAATATGCCATACTGTAGAAGGAGAGAGCAAAAGAGATACCTTCACAATGCGATACCTTCACAATCCCTGTTTGTAACTCTGAAAAGCTGAGAATGGAGATTATTGCCATATTGTCATGAGAGATCTGCAATGAAGCCTTGCCCAAAGGTCACCCCTGGTAGCTCAGGATATTTCAGGACAGTGGAATCAGTAAAATCTGCAAAATATTTCTTGTTTATGAAGATTGCGTCAAATATAGTGATCTGATCCTGTGGTTCTGAAAGTGACCCTACTGACTTCAACGAGACTGGTGAGTGGCAAGCGTTGCTGCATCAGTCTAGGATGCTTGATAAGCAATGCATGTCCATGGAGAAAGTGGCTTGTTTAGCCAATATTGAATGTATGCATCTTGAGAGAACAAAATTTTGCTTGCAGTTTCCTAAGAAAATGAGAAAATTTATTTCCTGGCTACTTCTAAAAATATAACCATCTCTTAATATCAAGATGCCAATCTGAAACAGCTCATGTGATAGGATCTGATTTGCAGTGAGGAATCATTATTACCTTTTAGCCAAATTAGTTAACTGAAGAAAATGAAGTGAAACTGTATGATACTTAAACAGAGGAATATTCAAATTAATATAGAGGGTAAATTGGCAAAGACAATATTCACAATTAAAACATTGTCTCTGACCTTCCCTCTTCCCGATTTTTTAAATTTGAGGGTGAAGCACTTTGGCCTTCAGTGCTGAGGATTTTTCTTTTTCTAAAGTATAGCTTCTGAAGTATAACTTGAAATAAAAGGAGAAAAATGTCTGTATTAGTTCTTTTGTAACCAAATAGTACAATGCCAAGAGGGGAGGAAGGTCACTGTGTTCTGTAGCCAGCAGAAGATGTGTGAAACCCCAGAAGTATGAACTGACTTATTGGCCTTTAAGTACATAAAGGTCTTCAAAGTGTTGAGACTCTGAATCTTCCTCTTGCAAGCTTCCAAAAATGAGATAAAAAGTTGCAAACCCTTGTTTTTCTTCTTGCTCATAGATAAAGCAGAGTGGTTCAGCATCTGGGCCAACAGAATCCATCCAGGTTGTCAGGTTTTTCTTCCAAGAAAAGGAAAATCACCCTAGGCTGGATAGCTGAGTGTGCCTTTATGCTGCTCTGGTCAGAGCTGGAGGAACATTCTGAGGTAACACTATCCCCTATATGAAAAAATAGTTAATTCTGGTATTTCCTTCTATCACAAAGAAATCTGTATATGAAAAGAACTAGTTCCAGTTTCTAGGTCAAGTGCTTGAAGGTTAGAAGATGCAAAATACAGAATTACCCCATGTATATGGGATTCCATGTGTTCACCATGAGGCTACTCTGTTTAGGCTGATGTGTTGAAAATGCCTGTATGGGTTGCAGAGCTTGTCATAATTTTATTTTTATTTAATGTGGGAAATCAAATAAACCCCTAGAGAGAAAAAAGATGAATTTAAAAAAAACCTCAAAAATAGAAACAAATTTCTTTTTCATTTCAGTAATTTGGAATGCAGAATCAAAAGAAAACTGGAATAGAGTACAATTTCCCCAAAAAAAAAAAAAAAAAAAAAAAAGGCTGACTAACCTAGGGGATCTATGGAGGTAGGTGCTCCATAACAAGCCTGTGGCTGTATCTGCTGTAATGTCTAATGTATTACAAGGACAAAACAAGAAAGAGATTAAAGTATGCTCATGTCTCTTCTCCATAGTAGCAGAATGTCTCAGGGCATGTGTTTCTGCAACATGAGTGTGTATGGCAACCAAAACAATGTTGAAGTCATGGGGTCCAGCCCACCGTTTTCCAGTTATACCTTACTCTGGTCTATGTCCCGTGCTTCAGGGGATAAAGATCCCTCCCCATGAGAACCCTGTTGTGCATAAAGGGAGTAACTTACTGCTCTCCTAAAGTGTACAGTGGGAATGCAGCGTTTCCTTGTGATCCTCACACACCATAAGACAAACATTAGTGGTCAAATCTCCTTCCTCCTTTAGATTCTCATGAATGAAAGATGCATCGTCTTAAGGTTTTAAAGGGAGAAGTTGAATTATTTCTGACATAAATACTTAAATGTTCTTTCGAAGTTTCATTCCATTTGTTTACTGAAGTTCTCTGCTCTGTGAACTGATATGAACAAAGATATTACTAAGGTAGCGTCTTACGAAAGGGGTTACACTCTCTAACATGTCATGTTAGGACCATAAGATGAGCCATGTAGCACAATAAGTTTTCTTATCAAACTCTTGGTCTTACTTTTTTATTATTATTATTATTTTTCTTTTAAGTACATCACCACTTCCAGATGTATACATTTTTGTGAGGTAAATGTATCTTGTTCTTTGCATGGGCTGGATGGCTCCAGGCATACCGTTCCCAGACTTTTATTTTTTCCCCTGAAGTTTAAAAAACAAGCAAACAAACCACACTTTAGAATGCAAACAGCCAGCTAACCTAATTTCATATCATTCTCCACAGGATACAAAGCTAGCAACATAATATGTCTAAAATATATAGAGCTGTTGGATTCCTCTGCATTAGCCCGACTGTAAAAATACACATTGAATTCTTCATGAAAGATTCCATCTAGATTTTTTTTTCAGAATATTGAGTATCTTTTTAGTAATTTGAGTTTGGGAATTTTGGTTTGAGTTTTTTAATGTTTGAGGGTTTTTAATTCCTGAGTGACTACACTTTGAACTATATCAGACTGATGAGTTAATAAGTCTATGTTAGGAAAACTTCTACTTTGAGTTAGTTTTCTAAGAGGTAACTGTTTTAAAACCAGTTCCTGATTATCGTCTGAACGTGGATCTATTAAATTCTCTCGTGCAGCTTTGTTAGATGTAGGTGTGCATTTGCCCAGGTTTCCATCATTAATTTCTAATTAGTTACTTGTCAACAATGTGAATGTGTGTTGCTATTGTTTAGCAACCCTGTGATTCTTCTGTCTACCCTAATTAACAGTTTCCTTATAAGTAGATTAATAGTGGTAGTCCCACTACCAAAGTTATTCCAGTCTGTGTTATACCACACCTCATTGCAGAAATGCAAAATTAAGCAGCATTTCAATTAGATTTTATACAGTACCTGATTCATTTCTATCTCAGCTATTTTTAAATAGATTTTTGAGAAGGTCTTGACCTCTCTTCTATCCAAGCACACAGTACAGCCTAGCTTTCTGTGAAATGTCACTTCACTTTAGAAATAAATGAATAAAGTGCATTTCTCCCTCTATTGCGGAGGAAAATGGTAAAGGGAAATTCAGCAGTTTTCTTTACAACTGTTCTATGAAATTTCTCTAAAAAGTCAGTGTAAGGATGCTGTGTGAAGTATGCAGTGTAAATCAGTACATGTTAGTTATTTAGACAAATGATGAATGATTCTATAAAAGGATAAGTCTGTAGGGTAAACTTGCAATCTGCAAGCACACTTTCACGTATGAAAGCTAGAAATAACTCCATACAGGAGAGAGACTATCATGTCTGCATATATAGGCCTATGCTGACTTATTCTGCAAAACCAATTATGTGACACTATAGGAAATGCAAGCTATATAAGAATGGAGCATCCCTGTCCCTCTCTTGAATGTAGGAACCATCTTATCTTTAATCACCTCTTCTAAGAGCTCTTGTTGATCTGGATTCTATGAAATGAAAAGCAGATCTATAAAGTAGTTTATGTTACTTCAAATTTCATTGTGCTGAAATGGATTTGCTATTGTGATATCAAGCCTGCACACAAAAGGTATCAAGGGTCTTGCCTGTGGTCATGAAGTAAAATTAAATGTCTACATTCTTGTTCTGGATTAAAGTGTACTTAAGCTATTTGTGAAAACTACAATTTGAGCTGAATTACATAAGACGTGGGCAGCTGGTAAAACCAATTTTATCTTGGGTTTTTTATGCTGTACATATAGATATCCAAGAGTTTGGAGAGCATACCTGTGGGGACAGCAAAAGACTTCCCATAGGAAAGAAATTTACTTGCTGTTTTGGTGTGTATAAGAGTTACTGATGTGGACAGGAATAATTTACTGGCAAGCTGAAAAAATCAGTCCAGGGACTGATTCATATGGCTGTGTACGAGAAGAGAGAGTGGTAGCTATCTCTTTCCTCTGCTTGTCTTGAGACAGGCATTTAACCACCATAATGTGGGAGTCAGGGGATATCTTGGAAAGGGGAACAGATCTAATCTGTGAGCATTGTCCCTTCCACGTATGACTGATAAAGTTTCAAGGTTTCACTCTCTTTAAAAGATGGTTGTAATGATAATCTAAATTCACAGAGAATTTCAAGGAAGAAGAAGCCAAATGCTTCTGAAGATGATGAAGAAGATGAATTATAACTGTAAGTCCTCCAGTTTTTTACAGCATACAAAGAGAGTGAGTCAATAAAATCATGATGGTCTCGGACTTTTCTATTCTGTTTCTTGAGTGGAAAACTTGATTCATGGTATAATAAATTTATTCATTAAAAAAATCTTTCAAATACTCAGAGCAGACAGGTTGTTTGTAGTATTATAGATAGTTTTCTTTACAAATTGGGAATCTTCATCGTTTACAGAAGACTGTTACACATTTGTTGCAGTCGTGCTGCAAAGACAAGCTACAATTCCAAGAAGAAATGGGCAACATTTTGAGATCAAAAGAATAAAGTTAAGCTAAGGCAACAGCCTTGCAAGAATATGCTCTAAAGTGAACTCTAGCACTATGGTTATGGATTATATTTTTAGATAAAACAAAGTCATAATACAAGTTATTGTCATACTATGATTATGCCTTTTGAAGAGTAAAATGGCTAAGAATATTGTAAAGGAAAAGAATGGCATTCAAGTTTTCATTTTTTATTTTTTTCTTAAAAACTTAGTTGCCATAAACTGAGTAGCTGTCCTAAAAGAAACATATAAGCTCATTGTTTTGTCCTACAGATTACCAAGAGTATAGAAAAAAAGTAGCATTTTGTCAAAAAGTGGCAAAGTATGTGAAATACCATGACATCTGATTCAAGGATGAAAGTATTATGCAATGCTGATGGTGTACAGAATAGTGCAATAGACTTAGTGTAATATAATATTTGACTCAAGGCATGAAAATATAATTGCATAGGAAACTGCTGCAATGAGAGATTTGAAGCATGGACTCTTAGGTTATTTTTTCTCCCCTGAGGTTGTTTACTTAAACTAAGTCCTTGGATGAGCATGAATACCAATGCAAGAGATCAAATTTTAAAATAAAAAGTCTTGGTAGTAGAGGAAGCTTTCTTTTTCTTTCCATATTTAAGACAGCATATACAACTCTTAATGTTTCTAGAGTTAGGCAGTAGAAGGCAAAAGCTTCAATTGCTTGATTTGATCACTGTTATTTGTGTTGGAAGTATGTTGTTATCATAAGTCTTTGTGCCATTTGAGTAAATTCAATCAATGTAGACAAGTTTGAGGACTGTAAGTATTTTGTTTTCAGCTTTTTTCTCTACTTTGAAAAGTACAATTAAAGCAGATTCTCGCTTTTACCTTCAGTTGCACTTTAATGATGATAGAAAGCAAATCATGTTCATGTCATCAAACAGCCAATTCAATAATTCCCATCCAGAGGTCCTTAGACCTTTCATATCAGAAGAAGAGGGACTATGGCCAGAACACCAAGTGGGAAAGGCAGATAGAGCAGGGGCTGCAAGTAAAGCTGGATTGCCACTGCTACTACTAGGGAAATGGGAGGCCTCGAAGAGGGAACTGTGCTTACTAAAAGCCAGTTCTTCAAGTCCTATACATTTTCTCATTCTGGTAGCAAAAGGAACAAACAGCCTGAATTACTGCTAGTTTGCTCTACTCTTATTTTTCTGTCTTTTTCATAAAGTGTAGTATTCAAAGCTGGACGCTCTACTTGCTTATTTTACTACTCTTGAGTAGAGTAGAATTAATCTCCAATCCTATGGACAACCTTAGAGATTACCTTTTTTTTTTTTTGGTCAGGAAGAACTTCTTACTTCTGGTGGACTAGGAATTCCAGTCCTTTAGTCCCTTTTCTTGCCTAGGTATTAAATTTAAGAGCAAGAAATTAATCACGATGTCAAATTAATCACTATATCAATTTATCATAGACCTTATCCTTTGGAATATTTTGCCACTTCTCAGTCTTCGTGTCATCTGCATATGTCCTTTTTTATATGTATATTTTTGGAAGTTATTCAGTCTAGATAGGACATACAGATGCTTCACATTGGAAGTCTTTTTCCAGGTTTAGCAATAAGTCATTGATAACCTATTTGTTTTGTTTTTGTTTTATATTTGTATTTACTTTGTTACAACTAGTTATGCATTTAACTTCCCAATCAAACTGTAGTGTTTTCATCTAGGTCAAAGTCAATTAATACTATGACTACCACTTCTCCTCTATCTGCATCCCTGCTTCCATGTTGTACTAATGGAGCCCCTCAAACCAGAGAATTAAATCCTGAAATGCCTTGCACTCACTTGTTCAAGTGATGTGCTTAACTGTCTTTCAAAGATATTTAAGGAATGACTCTAGATGATCTCTAGAGTTCTCTTCCAACCTTAACCATTCTGTGATCCTATAAATGCATTAGTCCGAACAAGGTATAACATAACCAGTAACAGCAGTCTAATATTTCACAAGTTATTTTCACCAGTATCAGGCTCTTTTCTTTGTACTCAAAGTAGATTCTAATACCTTCAAATGCTGCCATGGGATCAGACAGTTAAGCAAAATTTTCTCTTGGTTGAATAATACCTTCTAGTCTTTCATTATTTTGTAGAAGTCTAAGATTGCAAATGACTTTTAATATTAGCCTAAAAAGTTATAGAACAAGGTTAATGATTTTACAATTGCTGGTTCCTTTGCTTAGTCTAACTGCTCAATGTGCAACGCCATTAGGTTTACAATTTTGAAGCTTACCTGATAATTATTACAATCACTACAAACTTGTGCTATCTACTTCCTGACTTTTTTTTTAAATTTAAATTGTTCTTTAAGCAAGCAATACACTCTTTTTACATAGTTGTCTGGGAATCTTATTTCTTCTTTGCACCTATCTCAAGCCTGAGTGGAACAATAGT
>JAUBOD010000302.1:2467651-2486534 GCA_032353885.1 Nothura maculosa
ACCTGAGAAAGCTACGTGTAATTTTGAAAGACAGAAAGCAGACAACTGATATAAAAAGCTGCTTGTTGTAATATCAGTTGTCTAATGAGTCTGAGTTGAGTTGCTTGACAGCCCTAGATTAATTTTCTTTTTCATCGTGCATTTAGCTTGGAGGCCAAAATGAATTCCTGTATGATCTGGGGATTACAAGCAGTTTTGTAGCTTAATTTTGATGTGTCATGTACTTTTACCTTCCTTTTATTTCCCAACCCATGCTACTGAGAATCCAAGCCATGTTGGAGCTCTTTGAAATCAGCAGATGATTAATCAGGAGTAAATTAGGCCTATTTCCCACTCAGTGGAAAAAAGAAAAAAATAAATAAAAGCAATTCCTCTGCTTTTTGTGTATATCTAGAGGTTGGTTAATTTTATTCCTCATCTGTGGTGTTTTGCCAAAA
Organism: Nothura maculosa; assembly: GCA_032353885.1. NCBI lineage: Eukaryota > Metazoa > Chordata > Aves > Tinamiformes > Tinamidae > Nothura > Nothura maculosa. The sequence continues at coordinate 2,468,089 of JAUBOD010000302.1, forward strand.
ACACTTGCCAGTCTCTAGCTATGTGTGACCTACACCCCTATGCCTGCTGCTTGGCGGCGGCAGCAAGTACTGCTTTAGTACACACTGCATTGTCAGTTATTCCTTTCCCAGGTGCTAGTAAAACATCTGCCAAGTCACCAAATGTAATGAAAGTGCCGAGTAACTGCGCTCCTTCCCTTCTGCTGAAGTGTTATTGCACCTGCTGATTTCAGATGTGTAATCAGAGCCTCCAAGTTTCTGAGAGCTGTAGTTATTAAAGGAGAAAAAAATGTCATTTGGGTAGGAACCAACTTTAATAAAAAGCTCTTTCCTGTTTCATTATTTTTTAATTAATACTAATATTTTAAATAAATAGCAGGAAGAAATAAATGATATTTTATGTTCAGAAAGCAAAATAATTAAATGGATCTCATGAAAAAGCATATTTTATTTTTTTTCTCTGCAACTGGGTCTAAATATTCATTTTTTTCCTTCATTAGGAAATTAACCATATTCTCTGTATGACATTTCTAAAGAGGAAAACCAGAACAAATTCTTTCATTAAGCATCATCATTCTTTAAAGCATTCTTGATTAGAAAAACTGAATAAAATTTGAGTAAGAAATCTTTAAAAATAAATTAAACCCACACTTTTTCTCATAAACTCTACATTTCTTTAGGGGAGTAATTTCTATAGGACAATACTCTTCTGATGATATTCTATACTTTTCCATTCAGTTGATCATTTTATATTACACAGTATGAAATATTCCTCATAACAATATTCTTCCTTATACTTTCATGGCTCAATTTCAGGACTGGTGACTTCATGTGGACATTCTAAGTGGGAGCTCTCCCTGAGCAGCATAGCCTTTTCCTTACAGGACTGGTTAGTCCTTCCTTTATAAAACATCACTGAAAAAGGCAGAATCGTCTTTTTACCAAGTAGCCTGGAAGATCAGGACATGATGATAGGAGATGAAAACCTCCAGTTCGGTTCTTTCTTTCATCCAAAGAAACTTGTCTTTCTGTCTCCTGCAACTCAGTATCTTTTATACAATGTTTATCCTTTTCATGTGTACTTAAATGTCTTTGAAAGGGCAAATCTCTTCAGTGATCCATTGAGATATCAATCTGTTGAGATATCAAAAGCAATGTTTAATACAGGAGGGATACTTTGAGTAGAAGAAGCTGAGAGACCCTGTGAGCAATTACTTTATAACTCATTTACTCATTTGATTCTCTAACATGTATTATTTTTAACTCAGCATTGCCATTCCTAATTTGTTCTAGCTTCCTGATAACTCTTCCTTTCCATTGCAGCATGCTTTGTAACCTTTTCTTCCCCCCAATTTGGCTGTCTCTCAAATGCTCAAAAAATCACTGCTGCTGAGCTCTAGCCCTGCACACTCCGTTACCTGCTGTTGCTTGTTCAGTACAGAAACACTGTGCAGATTTAGAAAACTTTTTCTCATGCACTTCCTACACTGTTGCACAGTAGGACTCAAGGTACATGGGGTGGTCACAGATCACGGTTATACCAGCATGCAAGACTGGGTGGTGGAGGGCATCTCTGCAGGTTATTCTGTCTCACCACAGCAGCACTGCACAAGTCTGCCCACCATTGGTAGCAGTGTTCTTCCAAAATGTAAGTGGTACAAACTCAATTTCTCCTCAAGAAATAGATGGATTTGGTAGTTGAGTCTCAAACAGTTTGACTTTAATTGCTTGGATGTTGAGTAAAAGAAGTAGGACACCATTTTATGTCCCCTCAGCTGCACTTTTTGCAAGGTTTTATCTGGACACAGAGATATCTCAAGGCATATAAGTATGACCACCTCCTTTAGTTGTGTCACTGCTTTATCATATTGAAGCAAGAGCACAAAATATTTAACCACGTGGTTATAAAGTCAAGATTTGAACAGTTCTGAACAAAATGTTCACCAGTAAATATAAAGTACTGTTAGATTGCTAGGTACTCCAGGATTAGGGACTGACTGAGAAGTGATTCTGAGGATATAAAGGTCAAGTCATTTGGGGGAATCTATCCCATAAAGGACTATTTTGTGAAAAAATCTGAGCAAGATCTACCTTTTGGAATGTCATGAGATGGATTTCCTTAAACTGTAGCCCAAGCTAGTTATGAGCTTGGTTCTAGTATGATTTCAAATAGATTTAATCAGTTTTAAGGCTCTGTTTGGTCTTGAAGGGACCAAACTATTGTGATGATTGGTGATTAGTGACTAGTACAAGAGGTGGAGCGCAGTGGGAAGCAGATTCCTGAATCTCTGCTAGTACAATAACACCCTGGACCTGCAACTGATTTCTTTTCCCCTATTCTCTCCAACAAACTTTCTTTAATTTGTTAAATTTCTTTCTGTCATTCACACTTCTGAGTCACAGTAACAGACAATATACATAAAACTTGAAAAAATCAATCACTATTCTGTATAAAGCAATATGAGGCTTCGAAATTTGCTTTTGCTTTTTGATTTCAAAATCAAGTCTAGCAATCAAGTAAAATATGAGAAAAATGATCATAGCTGAGATAAAATGCATCATTTCTCTGTGCTATTGAAAATGAGGAATGTAATTCTCCCGTGGGGACTTTCATGTGCCTGCTGCTGACTTCAGGGAAAACTGTATGTGAGAGAGGAGGGTAGAAATATTTATCTCAGACATCCATCAATGCCTAGTTGATTAAGATATTCATAAAGCTCTTTTAAATAACAACTTATCTCCTTGTAACATATGTATCCAAAGTTTCTTAAGAGAGAGAATCTATTTCAGATGGTACCTGCTTTTTATGTGATGTATTATTTCTTTAAATTAAAGCTCTGAGTGGCTTGAAAGGAATTCCTCCTGCAACTGAAAAAAAGAAACTAAAAAAGGCCATTTTGCAAACAGTGCAAGGCAGCCCTGTGGGCCAGTAGGAGCCTTTTCACTTGAGAATTTGGGCTGAGCAGGATAGAGGAAGGCACAGAAATGTCCTTGTGGTTAGAAAGCCCTCAGGTAATCCTTAGGGAACTGCACAAGGCTTGCTTTAAATGCAGCACTATGTGAGTTTTGATTTTGCATCAGAGCTGCACGGTAGCCCTGGGGCTATTTAGTTCATGGCATTTTGCTTCTTGCCTTCCAGTCCCTGGTGACTTTTTCTACAAAACTACTCAAAGCTTTAGAGAATTATGGTCTAAAACCAAGAAATGTGAAGATCTGTGCTGTCCAATGCAGGCTGAGGCCCTGTGGCTAAAACTTATGAGAAGAGATGATGGAATAAACTGAGCCCTTCCAAAAGGGGTATGAAAGAGGCAGCAGACAGAAGAGGGAGGTGCTCGAGGTCACTACACTGCTCAGCAATAGTTCCAAGTGCAGAGAGGAGTGAGGTAAGTCTAAACTGCACCCAGAGAGGCCACTTGCCTGCTTCAGAGCAGCTGCCTGGAAACTCCTCCTGAGGGCCTGCAGGCCATGTTCTTTGCAAACTCCTCTCAAAAAAGTGAGTGAATACAGTTCTACCTGTCTTCATCATATTTTTAACACTTTATTGAAATGTACCTGATGGCAGGAACTTAATCCTGTTAGGATACCATCACAACAATTTCAGTATGATTGTATTAGTTTATCAGAGATATGGGCACATGAATATTCAGTGCTAATTAGGTTTTTGGTATGCCGAGCACTGAGCTGTTTTCAATATTGTGCTACACTCTGCAGGTGTGCAGAGGTAAAACTTCCAAGAGTCAAAGGAACTTTACCTCCAAAGGCAGCTGCAGAGGTCATTTTAGCACTGCAATGTTGGAGGCAGTGCCTAAAGCCCACTTTACTCTTTTTTTGGACACAACCCAAAGTGATTTCTCCAAACTTTTTTTTCTCCTCCATAGACAAAAAGGACTTTCTGTGATCTGCTTAAATTAACTTGCGAATCAGTTAATTGTGCAGATGCCCTCTACTTCTACATATCAGGCGGAATTTGTCTTTCTTTGAGTACTCAGTGTTCTGGAAAAAAAATAGATGGAAATAAATGTTTCCTACAGCTGTTTTGTAAAATCTTTCAATGCTGTTGCACATGAGTTATTTTAAGATTTACACTGTAATCTGAGCAGGAAGTTTGGAGAACTCATGATTTTCTTTAAAATTTATTTATAGAGGGGTAAGAAAGCACACTGATATTCACTAAGTACTTCCTTATTTCATAGCTTGTCATTCCCCTAATTTGTCTTTGGGGAACCAAGATACCAGTATACAGCACCAAGTGAGTTTGCCTTAATGCCAGCTATAAGTGGTGCTTCACTGGTCTGGATCATTTTTTATCTGCAGAAGAAAACACTGAAGAAGGCTTAACAGCAGCAAAATGAAAAAGTGAAGTGAGGGAAGGCAAAAAATAGGAGAGAGAGGAAACTATTGGCTTGATTTTGCCCAAGAATTTCTGAAAGTTGACTATATTTGTTTCATGTTCCCTTCATATGCTGCTAAACTGAGGAGATGGCTTCCCAGTCAACCCATCTGTGTTCACAAATTTCTACTTGCTCACCTTATGTTCTGCCGAAATTATTTGTCTTTGTAGTTTCAATAGCATTTTACATGTGGCAACTCTTCCAAGTGAAGTTAAGCAGACAGGAAATAAATCAAATGTGAAGATGCAACATAAAGGATCTATCCATGCCCATCCCCAGTGACCAGATCATCAGCTCGGCAGTTTGATCTACTCTTATTGAAAAGAGATGTTCTGACCTCTTGGGCCTGCTCATCACATCTTGCTTGAGCCAGTCCGTCAGGTGTAATGAGTATGTTCAGGTGTGAATAATATTTCTCTATCAAAGCATGGTCTTTCCTCAATTCATGTGCTTCAAAACCCAACTGCTTCAGAGCACTTGCTAGTAAGGAATTGATGTGGTTTTTTTTTCTTTTTTTTTCAGAATTCAATTAAAGTGCTGATGAATTTCTAACACCTTACCGAGCTCCTCAGACTTCAGTGGTGGTGTTATGAGGCTGATGACATTACTCACTGTCTTTGAAAGCTCACTTTATTCTATAGTAAAACCAGGACTCCTGGATAGGACCTGAAAACTGCCAAACTTCCAGAGTGATTCTGAGTGCAGAAAAATGCAGTAATATCCATAGGTGGCATTAGATCCATTCTGTTCTGACACCAGGCAATAGCTGGTGTCTTTTTTCAGTACACTGGGGGAAAATGATTGTTACTCTCATTCACGCCCATCTGCTCATCATAAGCTCTAAATGGAAGACTCTTCAGTGAACAAAATACATCTCTTCTGCCTGACATCAGTCAGTCAGGATCTGAGATATAAAGAAATGAATGTAAATGACACTAACATATTCTGCAAGGGCCTCATATTTGCTTTGCAGATCTGTAGCAGACAATCCTTTGCAAAGCCTTGAAATAATTTTTCTTTTTAAAATGACTTAGAACTGTCTGCCTACCTTTAGGTAGAGTGCTTTATTTCCTTTACTGTTCATTTAACTATGTATCTTCGTAAGAAAAATAAAATAAGAGTTGAAACAGTAGGACAGAGCAATGATTTCATTACTGCCACTGTAAACAGTATATCCAAGTATGAAATCTTCCATGGCTAGATGAAACTGTTGTATGATGCCACGTTGGTGGGAAGAACATTTCTATTTCTATTCTCATTCTCTATACTCATTTCTATTACGGCAGCTATTTCAGGTTGGGAATTGGTTGTCATGACTGGCATAATTTTAAGCTGCTGCATAAAATACATTTTTTAAGCATTGATTAAGGATGCATTAAAAACTCAGGAAGCTTTCTAAGCAGGGAAAACATTTTGAAAAAGTGTCTTAGGTTGAATCCAATGTCCTTGGTGGGAGAGAGAGGAAAAGAGATCTATCAAGTTGTCAGTAAAATATGAGCTTGTCTGTTTTTATGATGAATGAAGAACAAAGCCTGGGAAGGAGCTGCAGAGTAACTGAAGGGAACCCCGAGGTTATTAAGATACTGCAGATGCAGCATGAGCCTTTCTTTCTTTACTCCCTAGCTCAGAAGATCATTCAACCCAGTTGCACCACTTGTCTAACAGCAGGTTGGGGAAATGGAATTTGTTTATTTTACCAGCGCTGGATCAAGGCTGCCAGTCGATCTGAGACCTATTGTACACTCAGGAGTTATATGCACAGAAATGCATAAGGGGAAGGAAGAGATTGCACTGAACTCCTGGGTTCTTTGATGTGCCTCTGCAATGCTTGAAGACCCACACATCTTGCTAATAACCACATCTGCAATCTTGCTCAAATCCACATTTGTCTTAAAGATTATCACAAAAACAGGCAAAAGTGCAAACAGGTAAAAGGATAAAAAAAGGAAAAGCAAGGAAAAACACGTGTAAAGATATCGCATATAGGGTAGAAACAATAGGGGAAGCTAATAGAGAAATGTAATGTGTCACATCTCTACAGTTTTTATCTGTTCAGAGCTATTATCTGCTCTGGTCTCAGTGATGTCTATGACTTCCCACTATATGCAGTGCAGAGGTGCCATTCGTCCCTGCAGATCATGTGTACACTGGTGTTTTCCGTAATTTGTCTCCAGAGTTTCGTGAGAGTGGCTCTACGGTGAAACATGGCTCAGGACAGACCTCCTAAACCTCTAAGTACCAGTTTCTTAAAGACCAAAAAAAAAAAAAAACGATGCCTTCTCTCTGGTCCAATGTTAACTATTCTCATTTTACATTGTACTATTTCAACAGTCATTTTAGCTGTTTGATCATCATTAAAGCGGCTTGCCATCAACTTTAATCAGACCTATTTTTAAGACTTTCACAGAGCGTTAATACCTATCTTAATTGGAGAGAGGAATTTGTCCTTAGCGACTCTAACAGGCTCCCAGTTTTAATGACTTACAAGATACCACATATTGCATATGTCACTGCAGGGTTGCAAAATGTTTCCCCTGCAGCTAAAATTTCTGTGTTTCTGAAAATGGAATTCTACTTATCTGGAAAAATGCGGAAAGGGAAAGGGGAAAATATGTCATTTTTTAAAGAAAAGTCAACTGCTGTAGTAGTTGATGTGTTAAAAATAGCCTCAGCAAAAACAGATTAGTGCATAGGGATATAAGAAATACAGTGATAGGTTAGAAATGTTAGGGGAGGATAATAGAGAAATGTGACGTGTCTCATGTCTCTGTTAGCTGGTTTTTGCTACTGCATATTTGAGGTGTCCTCGTGAAGAGGCTATGCTTCTAGGAGAGATCATTTTGTAGTGACCAATACAGTAATAAATCTAGTAAGGTGTTTTTTAAAAAGTGTATGTGAAGGGAAGTAGGAGCTTTCCCCTTTAAGTGGTGGTTTCATAAACAAAATACCAAAATAATTGGGAGAATGATTGAATTTAGCCAACTGCTATGTCACCATAGCAACCATACATGATATCTCCACACTGGAAAGGCATGCTCTTTTCTGGGATTAAAACACTGTTTTGTTTTGTTTTAACATTTTCAAAAGATCTGATAGGATTTTGCATTTGAAAGAAGAATTAGTTTTGTTTTGTTTTACAGATTCATAGGGAGTGATGGGGAGAAAAGATGCGTCTGCTTTGTGTGCTATATTGGCTTGGTTTCCTATATGGCCATATGTTATCTTCAGCAGGAGAGTAGGGAAAGCCGAAAAATCGTGCAATGCCTAACCAGAAGAAAAATATGTCACCTATATTTTTTTCTCCTTTTCCTTTCAACCTAACAGCCATGGACTTCAGCATCTTCTCTTTTCTTAGGCCAAAAAGCTATGGCTAAGGAAATCATTTAGTTGTTGTTAAATATGTAGACTAGCTTCTGTTGAAATTTAAAATGTGCCTCCTGCTAAATTGAGTTGCAGAGGTGTCAATAGTTAGAAAAAGACCTAGTTACACTAGTCAAGCCAGTCTGCTGTGACCTGGGCTTTTCAGTCGAGGAAACCACCGTGGCATTTGTAGCATTTGTGCAGAAAACTGTTGGTCTAGATCACTATGAGACAGTTTCACATGATTGTTTGTTGGCTGTTCTTGTACAACACACACACTGGCAGCAGCAAATTGTGTCTTCTTATAGCATTTTAACAGAAGTGTGTTTGATCAAGTCTCAGAAAAATGATTTTAATACAGAACAAAATCCTTGTTACTATAAACTAGAGTGATATTTCTCTTCCAGAGAACAAACCCCAGGCAATTATTTTTGGAAGGACAAAGGAATATCAATAATTCTTTATAGCTTTGAGGTGTATTAAACCTAAAGTATTAAAAAATAATAATATGCTATGTACATAATAAGCTTTAGCAACAGGCCACACAGGACAGGCAGTCCCTGAAGCTTTCTATCTGCATTCAAAATGATCCTTCTGCCTCTGACTGATAGATTATCTGCTGAACAGTTCTGTCCATGCTACCTAGGAGCAAGCCAATGATAGCACCTTCCTGCAACTAATTGTTTCAATAAGGTTGACCTGGCTAATTAGTCTGAAACAGCATTAAAAGCATCAAGGTGTTTTACTTTTTGTTTCCAATTTACTGAAGGTGAAAGACTGAAAATGCAGATCTTGGCCACACAGTTGAGGCTGCAATTATTCTAGAGTTATAGCAAGGTTATCTTTTGCCACTATCCCTTGTTGTAGCCATGAGTGGATTTGTGTGAAAACTGACCCTATAGTATCTCCTCCTGAACAGCATTTTGTTTCCCTCAAGGTGTTACGTTAAGTGTTATTAATAACCAAATTGTCTAACATCTTGTAAAAATCTAATATATTTGAATTTGGTTTCTTCTCTATGCTTTCTATCCAGCAGGATAGGATAGGAAAAGGAGCAAAAATAAATGAATATAGCACCTGTTTACACACACACACTCACACAAAATATACTTATATATGTTTGTGACTTTAAATGTCATTTTTCCTGGAATATTTTGACAAGCATTTGTGTTTAAGCTTGAACACTCCTGGGCCTACCCTATGTACTAAACATGATGGTCCCAGTTGCTTTACCTACTCAAACTTTCCACAAGGATGAATAGTACTTCCCCACCTCCATTCAGCACACATGCATAACCCTAATTACATAGTACTGATCACTGAGATGGTTCTCTAGTGCAAAATGTGGTATTCGGAAGAGGATTTTGTGCTAACTGTTTCACTGACATTTGTCACTGATGGTAGCTTATTGACATGTGTGAAACAAGGCGAGAGACATATCCTGCAAGCAAATCCTCCTGTGCAATTTCTCACTATCATCCTTTTCTGTGGAATTTGCTGTGAATTTCTGGCAAATTGTATTTTCACTTACAAAAAAACCACAGAAGGCATTATCATTTGATAAATGCATTACACAGTGTGTAAATCACTAGAAAATTTTAGCAAGTAGAGTGAAATTGCTAGATGAGTTGTTGTTTTTGCGAGAGAAGACCAGGAGGAGGATTGCTTTTTACTGCAACTTTTCCATTACATTCCTAAAGTCTTCTAGCTGCTCTCCAAATTACTGAATGGAAAGTGATCAATATAGTAAACTATTGTTTATCCATCCCTAATGCTTAATTGGATCAATAGTTTCACATTTGCAGTATACCACTCATGAAGCCAACAATTAACAAATATTAAATAGAGCAAATTCTGTTGGGAGAAAACATATAATGATGTTCAAGGTACTGCTCTGTGGCATAACACAGGCTGCAAGATGTATGCCTGTAGCAGAAATAAAAATCAAACTTTGAGGTCTCTCTGAACTTTCCAGCTGTACTTCAGACATCTAATGTTCATCACTAATTTACACTAACAGATTTCGCCCACTGTCTCTTTTTCTGCACGTCTATAAAACCCACAAAATTGTTCATGTTTTGCCTTTGCTCTTCTGTTCATCAGGGATGTCTCACACATAGAGTAGAAAAACGAATCAGTGAAGCAATAGGAGACTTGCTTTCTTGTTCTGTAAGTAAAATCAATATTATCTCAGATGATGTTAATGTATTCCATTGTGCTAGCATATGAACAATGAATTTTACATCTTTAGAGTAGTTCCAGAAAATATGGTATTGAATTTCCAGGAGACTTGAGTCATGCTGCTAACAAACAGTTATATTTAAGTAGCACAGCTGATACTTTTTTTTTGCAGTAATTCTTTCTAATCATCAATTGGGCAAATTTCCTCTTCTTAAAAAACTGCATTCTTATTTTCTGCACAAATGAAACTGGCCTATAGGCTTCAAAAAGTATATTTCATTAGCAAATCATTTTTATATGCCTGTACAATTGATTTGTTGCCTTTTCATATTCAAGGGAAATATTTTAAGCTGTTTTCTGTTGGCTTGTTTGATGTTTGTATTGAGTTTTGTCTTTTTCCTCTCCTGTGAGAGTCATCATGCAGAACGATAAAGAAGATGCCCAGAAGGCAGCCTTTTGTCTCGCTTCTCCTTTTTGCCCTGTTCATTTTGTCGGCACTGATCATCATATGTGTAAGGCTGATTTCCTTGTTTGTAGCCAGGCCTTGAGCCACGGAGCTGTTGTGAAGCAGCATTTCCCTTTAAAATATGACAGCTTTGGCAATAGCAACATGAGAAAGGCTCATCCCGGTGATGCTGAGTGAGCATAGCAAGCTTTAAGCAGTGTATTCTGGCCTTGCGCTTGAATTTTCAAGGTGGGATGTGGGCCTCATGCTCTTCCCTTGAGGTGCCATGCCCTCTGCAGACATCTTTTCCACTGTTTCGTTACCAAAGAGCCAAATCCTGCGAGTCTGAAGCTCTCTGAGGCCTGTGGCCACAGCTAGAAAACAGTGCAGTGAAAACCCCTGGAGAATTTGCCTTTTTTTCTAATTCTGTTGCAACGTCAAGAGCAATTAGACATGAGAAGGATTTAAGTGCAGCACTCTAGCCTCACTTCCTAACGCTCCCATTCCCCTGGAGGAGGAAGTGGGCAGCCATGGCAACTGCCCTGGGAACAGTGGCTCCCAGCCAGCCAGCACAGCACATGTCCTGCCCTAGACTTCAGCCCTGCTCACAATGGCCTCCAGGCCTGAACAGCCCCTTAGGAGATACCAATGAGGCTTAGAAAATACTCACATGGGATTGCACCATCAGGTTTCCTGGGGATTCAGGAGGGAGAGGAGAGATCCTTCTGGGTGGTGATGAGGGAGAGACATGGCGTTGGTCACCTCTTCCAGCTCAATTTCTGAGATTCTGAGAAAAAAAAATGAAGTTCTTTTCCTATATACTCTATTTTTTCCACCCACTCTCCCTTGCTTAGAGCTGCTTAGAATCATTTGTGATGGAAATGCATGGGAAAAATATTTAATCTTAGTGACGGCCCTATGTGCAGCATCATGTTGAGTGAAAAGCCTGCATATCTGCAGATCTGTAACCAGCTGGAGGCATTACATGGACTGTTATGTCCGATCAACCAAAGATGCTTTATAAACCTAGAAATAACACTGACAACCTCCCCCGGACCAGCCTTAGCTGCTTACACAGCCCCACAGAGTGTAAGTGCAGAAATACTGAAGAATCGGAGCCCTGCGATCTGGTAGTTGCTGGTTTCAGTGGCAGTCAACATGCAGCTGTTTTCACAATTGTTTAAAATCATATTCAGGGCACTAAAAATGAAAAAAAAAAGTGGACCAAGGACCAGGGTGATTCAATTGTGAATGCAGAGCAGCACTGGTGCACTAATTATAATTTTGCCACGAGCAATTGTCACAGTCATAAAACTGCTGGTCTGTTTGGTGGTGGGCAGCTTTCTATCTCACAGACATCTGGCAGAATCAGCAGAGGACGATTAGCTTGCCAGACTGCCGGCTGTGTGCGAGAACAAAAATTTTCCATGTTGAGGTAGGCTGAAAGACCAGTCAATCCTGTGACAGAGATGGTGGGCTTAAACACTGTGAAATGGTGTATCATCTGGCATTAAACAAACAAATCTGGGAACACATTACCTTGGCTTTTACAAAGCTTATTGTTGCTTTCAAATAATTATGTACCCTTTAGAATACAAATAGTTCTGATTTTTTTTATGCTTTTGTAGGAGGAAAATAGGTTACTTTGGCATGAGTTTCCCATGCTGGAGAGCACACAGGTGCACCATGTCGTGCAAGGCAGAGGGTCAAAGTATGCCTTGGAGATGCTCCCTCCTGCATCCCTGCATTCAGTGATGGACATGTGCCCTTAAACAGCTATATTATTTACCTGAAGTCAGTTGGACATCTTCCAATGACACAGACTGGCACTGAGAAAAGGCCATTTTGGAATAGGTACAATGTGTGAGCAGATTCTGTCATTGCAGAGCTTTCTAGCCCTGTTTCAGTGCTTCATTTAAACCACACAGCAAACTTCAGTTGAACTTTGTATGACAACGTGTAATACAGAAAAATATTTTGAGCTTGTCAAAGGCTTTCAGAAAATAAAATTTCACAAAGAAAGAAGATCAAGTTCCATTTTTTTCCCCTTCCAAGTGGAATAGAATATTGCTTCCAAACCCTTGCATTCGCCAACCTGACATTACCATACCGCAAGGTCCTCTGTTTCCCACTGCCAGCTGCTGGCTGAGCAGCCGAGGGAAGCCCCTGTGCACTGTGCAAGCTCCCCGGAGAGCAGCGCTGTTAATATAATTACTGCTGAAGCAAGCAGAGAGGTTTGGCCTCCCAGAGCTGGAACCAGACCTGCAATACTCCATGCCGCTTCTTTTCCAATGATGCAGGAGGTTGTTTTCCACGTCGAATTAAGCATTACAAAATTTGCCAATGGTTAACATAAAGAATTTAAGCTACCTAACTGATTTTAGTAGACAAGAAATATTTTGGGGCAAGAAATACTTTGCTTTACTGTGTTTGAACACCTTCTCTTAATGAAAGTTTTGATCTACTAATTCTGTTACTTGTTGTGTGAACATTTTTTGAAAGATATCCTTTTGCACTCCCTTCAATTGACAAGTGATGAATGTTGATCAACGTTTTGCAGTAAATGGACAAAACGTTCTCTTGCCCTCACAGCAAAATGGGATTGCCTTCATTTTATCTACCTGGACATTGATCCTAGAAGAGGAAACAACTGAGTTCTTCCGTGGAGTCTTTTGACACTGCATTGTCTACAGTCCAGTTCTTGGTGGGGGAAGCACCAAGGGCAATCAACTAAACGGGGAAATTATTATAGGGATGGCTAGAGATGTTTCCTGTTTAGAGAGAAAATGAAAACAACAGCACAGGTTTGTAATGTCTTTTTCGCCCCATTATACTCAGCTGCAGTTTTACAGTAGGAGGAATAATAAATGTTACAGCATTATGTAGGTTGAATCTTGTTAATGTCGACTACTTGTGCTGGGTGCCAGAGCCTCACATGCCTGTGCATGTAGCTCCCTGATAGAGCTCTGCCTTGAATCCTCTCCCCCAGCCTATCCCATTTTTTCCTCAAAAGTATTCCCTAGGACCTGCTAGTAAATTTTTTTTTTTGTTATCCACTGTTTAATATGCAGTGGTATTCTACAAAAGAAATTGAGGATTTTCACTCATCTGCCAAGTCACAAATAACTTGAAAATATGCTGCAGTTATGTGCTAAGGAAGAAAGACAGGCTTTTACAGAAAGGTTATTGATGAGTGACAGGAAGAAAAGGACTTTAGTCTGTTCATATTTGGCAAGTGTGGTTTTCTAAATTTCCAGGAACTTAAATGATTCTTATCTGCTTTCATCTTCTAGTATACACAATTCCAGCTTGTTATAAAACTATGGCTTTTAACCATACAGCCCACTAAAGAACTTCCAAAAGTAAATCTTGCATGAGAAAAAAAAAATGTTTGGAAAATGAAATTTAGACTTTGAAAAATAAAAATATTAAGGGCATGCCATCATGAATTATAGGAGATTAAGTCACAGTAGTATTTTCAGAGATTTCTTACTCACATGGTTAAAAATGTGTATTTACCCAAATAGCAACCAGATTCCAATAGCAATTTAAAAGTGACTGTCATACAAAGATAATTACTCCAAATAAAAACACTTTTGTTTCTTTTATAGGTTTAGAAAATAAATTAGCTTAATCTCTTTTATGTTTCTATAACTTAGCATCCTGTCGGCAACCCAGATAATGATGTTAAAGCTGTGAACATTGTAAAGTACATTGTAAATGCCAAGAGGAATGCTGACGCACTCTACCGTCTCTTCTTCCCTTCTACTACATGATCTCTCTTTGTTCATTCCTCGATAAAATGTGAAGAGGGAATGAGGCTTTCTGTGTTCTGAATTGCAGCACAGCTCAAAAAAAAAAACCCCTCCTGTCCTTTAATTGATTGCGATGAGTAACAAAAGGAAGTCGGGTTTGCTTTGAGCTAGGAATAGCCAGTAGGAGCAGAAAATAATGACAGAGGGCACAGATATCCCGCTAAACGCGTTTGTCATGGCTGTATTCCCTGTGATTATCAACATATTATTTGGCTTAAAAAAACACTAGGTACTCTTTCTCCATCATTTTCTCACTACCAAAGAGACTAGATTTAAGGCTAAACTCCTGTGGGAAGAGAGATCTTTGTTCAATGTCATTGAGGGAGAAAGGGAAACTTCCTGGGAGGAGAAATGTTTTGCTGACTCTGTGCTAGGGCAGCAGGTGCATTAGGTGTGTTCAGAGTGTCTGGACTCTTTTGTTAGAGACACCTCTCTTCTCCAGTCCTGCTCCTCTTGGATGAGTCTTGAGCTGGACCCGAGTAAGTGCAGGATTAGTTAAAGGTCTTTCTTACAGCTGTGAAAAGATTCGTCTGAAGTACATGATCTCATTGAAGCAGTACACTGAAAAAGGAAGCAGTTAGTAAGAGGTGATACCTTTGTTAGACTTTCTAATACAGTTGGGAGAGAAAATCTAAAAGTTTCAGCTCAGAATAATATCATCATATTCTTAAGGAATGGAGGTCAAAAATTTGCATTGTTTTCCCAGACTGCCTTTCTCTGCGGTCTTTGATTGTCTTTTATCCTTAGGCCAACAGGCTAAGACTTTAATACTACCCATCGAAGAGAGTACTTTATAGCATTAAAACATAGCTTAAGAAGTCATGCGCACTTTGGAATTTCCATTACTATTACCTCTCAGATTTAAAATCTGGTATAGCATGAGATGTATAGTACAGCTTGGCGGAAAAAGAAATATTGCTTTTGAGTGTTACTTAACTAGTTCCAGGTTAATGTGAACTATTCTTTGCAGCTCAGAAATTGTCTATCCCACTGCTATGTCTTTCATTTTGCTAAGTAAGTTTTATAAGGAGCATGGTTATTGCAGAGATTAAAAACACTTGAGCAGAATGTCAATAGCACATTAAATCCTTAACATGCTTCTAGACGTACTCTTTTGTCATACGATCTTATTCTTTTAATTAGTCATATCTTCGAATATGCCTTTTAATTTCATGGCATTGTGATTTAGTGTGAGAAGAATGTATTATTTTATATTTCTTAGTTCAGTTAATAACATTAATTATTTAACACTAATCACTAAAATGCTATGCTAAATCCCTTTTTAAAGATTATTTTTAACTAAGGTTGCTTCTGCAGGTTCTCTACCAAGAGTAGACAGAGACTTCCGTTAAAATGGGACATCCTGACTCTCACTCATTCTGTGACTTCCGATATTATCTTTGGAGAAAAAAGATTATAATGTGCATTTGCCCATCAGCAGTAGAGAGAAACAGATTTCACAGACATTTTCCTTTGTTTTGTAAATAATATTGAAAGAGAAGAAATTATAGCACCACTTAGATGTTGAGTCTTCAGTTTTGACATTTGCATTAGTAAAAATGGAAACACTAGCTTGGCTTGATTTATATAAATGGATAGTGAAGCACTAAAATATGTTAGCTATTTTCATAGTGAAATTATTGATGTTAACTGGCATGATAAAAGATCACAGAAATTTCCAAAGAGCCCTGTCAAGGCAAGTCACTGAGAAAGACAGGTAGATTGATGTAAGGGAAGCACATAAGGAATTACTCAGATACTCCCTAAGAAGTTTGATTATAACCATTCAGGAAAAATAACTAGAGGCCATCAGAATGAAATTGAAGATACTGTGATACACAAAAACTGTTAATAAGAGCCTTCAAAAGCTATTATATAAAATATATATACGCCTTTCTTATATGAAATGAATTTCTGTAACCTTTATAAAGGATGGCACAACTACTCAAACGTCCTGGGAAAAGAGTAGCTTGTCTGAGAAACTTGGAGCCATGAGGTACAGGAACAAAAGATCTAGCTGGATTCAATCAATAAGTGAAAACCTAAGCTTTGTCCCTTAATTTACTAAAACCATGACAACTTAAATAACTCATTTAACTTGTAATTCATCTAGAGATTTTAATTTTCAGAAAGAAGGCCATGGAAATAACTAAAGACTTGTGAAATTTACACTCAAAAGGCAAAAACTTACATTTGTGTATCAATTTTATACACAGGAGCACTGTACAAAAAATCTCTGGTCCTGTATATTAGCCCATTAAGAACAAGAGAGAGGTCCTTTGAGGTTCCAGGTGTTCTGCTACCCATTTCTGCTCTCTTGGTGAAGTTTACTGCCCCATTGGCTTTATGGGTTGAGCTACTTGTATTTACTCACAGTTGTCTTGTAGCTGATTTGTTTTCCATGACTCTGCATTTTCTGACTTTCAGTGGTTTGAGATCAACTGAGTGAAGACACCACTGAGTGCCATCAAGGGAATCTGCCGTCATTGTTTGGAAAGGATGCTACTGCATTAAGGATTGTAAAAGCTGCTTATTAAATTATACAGATACATGCTGAATAATATCTTTGTTTTCACATGGGCACATAGCTACCATAAATGGAGACTTTTAAAGTATTGCAAGAGAAACACAGAGTGCTGGTAATAGCTAAAATGTGTAACTAAGAAAATCTTGCCCAAAACACTGTCTGTAAACATGCATTTATTGTGATGCCTAGTCCTACGGCGCATGGGATTACCAAGCCTTGCTAAGTTTAAAGTACAGTAATCCTCTTTCCTGCAGTAACACATGTAGATTCTTTATAACAGCTTAGACGATAATTAGCAGGGGATTTGGGATTCATTGACTGGATACAAATATAGCACAGGGGAGGGAAAGACCTAGGCAGCCGTTCTTAAACTAAGGGACACAAATGCAATTGAGGTTGTGGCATTTATGGGGATGGGGATGAGTCTGAAAAATTTTGTCAAGGGGTGAGTGTTACTAGAAGTGAGAGTCAAGAACCTGATAATGAGGGAGTCTTAATATGCAATTTAGCATTCCTCATGAGAAATTTTTCTATTTTATTCAACAACTTGCAATCATAGATCATGACCAACACTCCAACTACTATTCTACCTTCTAATGAATAGGACAATTGTAGCAGTTGATTTACCTTATTAATTTAATGTGTTTTGATATGCCTTGTGAAAATGGACCTTGGATAAAACAAAAGAGAAAACTTCATTGTCTCTATCATTTGTCTCTATCTGACTTTATTTTACTGGCAGAAAGGTTAGTACTGCAGTTAACTAGAAGGAAATGAAAGATTTTTTACTACTTGTAGTATTCAATAGATCATTGTGTTCACTGAACGAATCACACATTGGCCCTTACTGCATATGACTTTTCCATATTTTAGCTATTTAGTAATGAAATATGACATTGTATGCCTGGTTTCACTGGTGGCTACAAAAGCTGAACAAATACAGAATTTGCAGGATTAGGGTTTACAGGAATAATTAATTTTTATAATAACAGGATTCATATCAGCTCCAAATTCAAGGTTAGATCTTAGAAAAAAGAACTGGAGTCACACCTTTATGTGACTCAGAATTGATGAATTTAGTTTTTAGTGTATGCTGATTGTTTCATTTTTACTTGTTTGTAAAAATTTGCTTGTTTTGTTGTTTACTTATTTTTACTTTACTTCTTGATGATAAAGCAAGGGCCAAGAGTTACAACCCTAAGTTAGAGCTGTTTTAGTAAGCCATTTGGTTTTTAAAAACAAATATACTAAAAAATTAATGTGAACTGACTTTTTTTCTTTCATTTTTTAAGAAACAAAAAGGCCTTATTTTGATTTTTAATTTGATCTGTAGAGAACAAATGGATTTGTTTACCAAGAATGGGCTTTGGCAACTGATTTATTTTCTAAAACATTTAGTAATTTTATAAAAACTCTTATTTCTTTCCCTATCCTTTCATAAAATTTACCAACAACATAGTAAAAAGTTCTATTTTGTCTATTTTACAGTCATCTTGGGTTTTTTTTTTTTGTCAATACTTTCATTTATGTGCCACATATCTCATTTTGTTCAATCCCTGCACTAGGTTATCCTTTTCCCTCCCTTCCAAACTCCTAAATAATGAATCTCCCTCTACAGCGTTGGCTCCATTTTGGGTCAGGTTTTTTATCACAGGCCATTGCAGAAGGCAGCAGTTTCCTACCATGGATTCCTGCTCCTGTCAGTGCCACAGTGAGAAGTTTTCTCTCCTCTCATCCTAAAAATGATG
>JAUBOD010000302.1:2486634-2497288 GCA_032353885.1 Nothura maculosa
CAGTTTCCTACCATGGATTCCTGCTCCTGTCAGTGCCACAGTGAGAAGTTTTCTCTCCTCTCATCCTAAAAATGATGGAAACACATTGCAAGCCACCCAAAGTGTGAGAAGGAATAGCATATCTCCAGTTGAGTTTTGTAACCTTTTAAAATCTTGAACAAAGTGCAATTATTTTTCAGGAAAAAAGAAAGAAAAAAGAACTAAAGACTTTAACGTTTAGTCAAAAGACCCATCACAGAGTGGGTCTCTCCAAGCCAGTTTTGTCACTCTTGACCTATTTCTACTTAGTCATTTATTTTTTATTCTGTTTCAAGCATTGGTTTCACAGATAGTTTAAAAACCATCTAAAATGGCATTTTTAGCTCATGAACTAGTTGCAGATTTTTTTGACCTAATTCTGTAGACGAACACATACAATTTGGAAGGAAAATAAATGTTATCTTGAATGAATCTTAAGAGTATCTATTTTGGAACACATTGTTTCTGTTTACAGTTTATTTGCAAGCTTTCTCAAATCTCAATTGTGTATTAATAGGAGAGAAGACCAGAAGAGAGAGCGATTTTCCTTTCCGCAAAACCTCTTGGCAACAGAAGACCTGACTGCAAGGTGCAGCTTGTGCTACTTCCCCCTCTGTGCTGTTATGTAATCACTTTGCATTGGTGTATGTGTGGCAGCTCCTATTGTGCACAATGTCTATGACCTCCTTTGGACTTCAGGGTTCATTTCTAACGACAAGAAGGAAAACTAGTCTGCTGTACTGACAATGCATTATCTCATCCGTAATGAAATTCATAACACCCTTAGAAATTTTTCTTGATGCCCAGGAAACTTATCAAAAATGTTCCTTTCCATCATGACTGCCATGATTCTCCCTGCATCGTGTCTTTGTCTACTTTAATCACAAGTAAACTTTCTGTTTTTACCTCACTGTCTTGTTTCTGTTGATTTTCCTTAATTCATGCATATGAAGTAGTAAGCAAATGGGGAACAAAGTAAACAAGCATTTCCATTTCTTTTGTTCAAGTACTGTTCTATTGTTCTATTGTTTTTAATTCTACATTAACTCTGGTTCATGTCTTCTTTCTTTGTATTCCATATGACTCACAGGCTAAACAGAGCTGATGGGGGAGTGATTTCAGACAGTGACCTCATTTCTGCACTTATTAGTTCTCAAAAAGAGACAGCAATCAACCTGTGTCTTACAAAAAGAAAAAGAGATTTTTTTTTTCCTTTTAGTGCATTACAGACATGAATAATTTTGAAAAGAAAAAAGGGCAAAAGGAAAGAGTCCAAGCTGCCAACACTGACAGTGGGTTCTGCCTGTCTGAGCTGAATATGAACGTATGGATCCAGCTGCCCTGGCATCTCAAGCAACACTTTAGTTCCCAAAGGCTGTTTTATTAGTGAAATAATTATAAATTTAAACATATTTAAATCCTATATAAGAGAGTTTTTATTTATCGTGTGTGCATGTGATGTTAACTGGATATTGAATGATCACAGTGTTGAGTCCTTAGCTGCAGAGACTATTGACTATTTATTAAAGAAATCACAAATTATTACCCAAAAGCACCAGAGTGAACAGAAAGGTCAGTTTCTGCAAGGAGTATTTGTGGGGGTTGTGTTCGTTACTTTGTTGGCCATTTAAAGAGAAGATAGAGCTAGATGGCAGCCCTAGCATAAAAATTTCCATAATGCTGGTCATGTCAGGAGATTTGCACAATTTAAATTGGTTGCAAGTGCTAGACAATCCGTGTGTGCATACCTACAGCAATGACCTTGATCTTAAAATCTGAGTGCAGTATAAAACCATTATCAAAAGCTGGGAATACTGATCTTTGCATGGAGACAAACTGCCCTTTGTCTCTAGCCACAGTTCTGATATTTGCATCATTAGGCACAAAACGTCCTGACCTTGCCTTGTTGTTGAGCTGACTGTAGGAAATCTGCTCTTAAATCTCACAGGACTTTCATATTTTCTTCAAATCACTATCCCGATTTGAGAAACGATTACAAAGGAAACTTCAGAAGAAGGATACTGCTATCCTCAGCAGGAAACTTGGAAGTTTACAGAGGATACATCCTGAAGCTTAAAAAAAGGAAGTAAATAAATGACTGTATTTTTAACTCTTTAAAATATTAATATAGATTTAACTATTCCGAGTTTTGAAACAAGTTTGACTTACTATAAGTCTACAGTGGCAATATAAACTATAATTAAAAAGAACCTTATCCTTTTGAATTTTTTTAAAAGGCAACTTCTCTTCATACATGAGAATACAAAAATTACTGAATACTTAAGGAGAGAGCAAACCCTGGCCAAACTAGTGGTCTGTTGGTGTATAATCACAAATATTTACAATTTACAATACACAAATATACATACTTTTGAAAAAACATATTAGTTTATTTTGTAGTTAAGCATTTCTAGAAATTAGAGAACCATAGCTAGAGAGCTGCAGAGTGGATGACATCAGTGTTGGTGAATTAACTTCTGTAAATCTGAGAAATAATCATCACAAGGACTAACGAGACACTGACAGGGGGTTGGGGAGTCCTGGATTTCTGATGAAATAATTGCCCAGTGCAATTATACGTGAACAAACTCTGTACCCTGTGAGTTGCCATCGCCTCTTTTCAGAAGTGTTGTATTTGTCAATATTTGATGCTTTAACATCAGATATGATCTCTTTCAAAATTCAATAGTAAGAGAGAACTTCTGAGGAGCTGAGTTTTATGAGGGTGGTTAGTTTGTTTTTGAAAATCTGAATTGCTGATTTCACTGGGAAGTTAGTACTCCTTTTATTTTTCCTATTATCCTTTTACTGATGATGATATTTCGCTTCATTTGATATCTTTGTATTGTTCTCTGTAGGAAGAATTTGTGGGTGGATTTGTAGGACTTAATCCTGACCAAGACAAAATGCAGAAATGCAATTAAGAAGAGACAGCCTGTGCTCAGATTCTTACAAGTGCTGGGGGGAATGCAAATCTGAGCTGAGGCTGTGGGTGAAATCTAGCTTCTTGCTTCATTTCCTTGTAAATAGCCTTGAAGAGCTTAGAGGACTGGTAACTTGTGACATCTTGTCCTAAAAAGTGCCTGTGACTATGTCCTGCCTTTCAAACACCACAGGAAAGCCAGTGATTCAGTGTACTGGGATGAGAGCAGGAGAGCAATACCAAGCTCTAGTCTAGAGAAGTAACATTGCCAGTGGATTTTTGCTTTGTGCTTTCTTACTTTATTTTTTAAAATGTGTTTTATTTTTGGCAGGTGATATTTTATTTGAGTATCATTTCAAAAATTATGAGGTACAGTTGTATACAGAGTTCTGGAACACCTACAGTTGTATGCATAGCTCACAAAAATGTATGGGGATTTTTTATTATGAGTATTTTTGTTATTTGAGGACCATTTGGATGCCTTTAAAATGGTTGAGAGTGCCAGTTGTGCTGGTGGATGAAAAGCACCTTTATAGAGTCATTAGGCACAATAAATTGCATCTCCTATGCAAATATTGTGAAATCAAGTTAGAGTAAATAACATTGAAGAAGGAAGTGGGAAAACATTAAGAACTTCCCTCAACTAGTAGATAAAATGCTTCATCAAGGATCCCTGCAACCTCCAGTAAAACTTACTCCGATTAACTTAATTAGGCAATGATTAGTCTTTGGAAAAGTTCTCTAGCTCATAATGATGATGGTAATATCAGGCTACAGCAGAATTATTAAGTATTTTACAGAAAGTGCTTTTTAATCCTTTCTTGTGGACTCAGAAAAGCCAGGTCGCATTTTTGTACTATAATCTTTTTCTTTTCTTGAAAATTAATATAATTAATACAAGAAACCAGCTTATAAGTGCCACATTGTCAAATCCAGCTATAGGTCATCCAGCAGCTATCTAACACCCTTCACAAATGTCTTGCCAGACATGAATGCACCTACAAAACTTTATGTCCTCTGGCATAGCTCTGGGGCAGCATCACCGGTTAGGGTTAATGTATGTATAGCACCATGTAATGAGGAGGATGATAGTGATTAAATACTGGGAGGATTTGTTCACCTGTGAGGATTTTTATATTGAAACATCTCTATTCTTGAGCATAAAGCCCGAGCACAAACTAGGTCGGTGTGGAAGATGCTAAGGCTGACCACTAGAAAAGGAGAAATTAAGTTGCTGCATCTTCTATTGGGATAGTGTGAGAATGGACAAGGTTGCATATTAGCAAAATCTGGTAAATTATCATCAGAACTACTTTCCTCACTGACTTAACTGTTAGCTCCTACAAAAAACACGATTTCATCTCTAAGACTTTCCCATTCTTTTCTTCTCGCTGTCAATGTGGTTCTTCATGGCTCAACATAAGAAAAGGCTAGTAAAGGCTTGCTGAAGAATCACTTCTTAGGCAGGGCGTTGTGCCTCATTTGCTGTCTCTCTATCTGTAAAAAAAATACAGTTAGGGCACTCTTTACCTGCTGTCTAATGGAAAAATCAGTGGAGCTTTTGCTTGTTTTCTCCCAATAGTTCTGAGTGTGAAAACTGATCTGTGGGTACAAAGCAAGAAAGGTGCCCACTTTGCATTGCGTGTTGTGGAAGAGCTGTTTGTTCACATTCATACAACCACTAAAGTATGTTTAAAATATTTGTATTTTCTTGTGCCAGTAACTGGAACTCATACTGCCCCTTTGGAAAGCTCTATGGTTTGGATGTCAGAGTATGAACAGGTAAGAGTCTGTAGCTTATCTACATCTTCCTCCTTGGGTCTCACAGGGTTGTTTACATGCTTTTTTTGCAAAACTCCTTTTGGCTCTATTGTAGTTGTAAATTGTATAACCATATATGCATACAATTTATCATATTGGTTAGTCCTTAAGGTTAAATATAAGAAGGTACTCTTTAAAGAACAAAAGAGATTGTCTTGTGACAATTCAAAATTATACTACACAAAGACCACTTGGAGACTTAGTGAAAGAACTATGTGAAGTATCAACTGTAATGAAGGGAAAAGTTATTTTTTGCGATTACTGAAATGTTTTCCCAACATCCATCTAAAAGACATGGATTCACAGTGCTATTCATTATGCAAACAGGCTTTTGCGTTGCAATGTCCATTCTTTGGATATGAGGGAATAATGAGCTTTGTATGAGGAATAAGCCTCTTTCATGCAATAATGTATGCATTTGTAACAGCTTACATTATAATTAGAGAGTCATTTAGATTCATTGACTGTATACAATTATGGTTTTCACTTGTCACATTTCTCTGACCTATGTCTTCGATTGTACCTTACAATGCATCTACTACATTAAACATCATTATAATTCCCACTGTCTGCTGATATATTTGCTGCGGCATTTGAGAGATTTCTCAAGGGATTACTACAAATCCCGTAAGTAAAATGTGCCACAGTGTAATAAATAGACATTTTTAATGGCATCCATTATTTCCCCAAGATGTAGTGTCTCAGGGGATCTGGGTCCAGCGGAGACTCTGATTAACTCTAAGTCCTTTATAAATCTTTCTCTACTTGTTAAGCATCACTCCTCCCCTCACAAACATTTGAGCCTGTTCCTCACAGCACAGTTGCTCCATTCAAAACCTCCTTCCACTATTTCTCTGAGAAAGTTTCCTGATTTATGGTAGTATATTCTGGTATACTACCAGAATAGTATAACTGGTAGACAGTAATATGTTGCATTATTGCTGCTAGCATATTCACTTTCATAAAAGTTCAGTTTAATACTTCTCTTTGGCCGAGATAATATTTTTATTGCAATTACTTCTTCTAACCTTGTATTATTTCTATCAGATTTAAGATTAATGATACAGTCTACTTTTTGTGTTCTATTATTGCTTAGAATAGCAAGAAGGAGCAAAGAAAAATAATAATATTAATGACAAAAACTGCTCTAGAAAACTTCCCAGCAGCAGCAAACTCCTGTTAGCCTAGTTAGAGTCAGTGAACACACTGACCATGTTAAGAACCTTATGAGTCATTCATTTATAAGAAGATAGTTTTAAAAGTACTTGAAAGAGCTGAAAGCCTTTGAGGTAGAAAAGATAGAAAATCCATCTCTATTTTTTGGTTTCCCAAAGCACATCATAGTTACTTTATAACTGTGCTATATACTACAAACATATTGGTGGATGAACTATAACAGGAGAACTCTAGTCACAGCAAGGGAGAAAAGCAGAACTGAGGATGTTGATACATCATTCAGTGCTATTCTATGACTCATTTTCCACCCCATGATACTTAATCAGAATGAAATGACATAAAGATACACTAAAAAAAGCGGGAAGAGAGCTGACTTTTTGCAACTTTTCAGGTAGATTTTACTGGAAGCAAAACTTAAATATTGCATAAAAAGAAAAAAAAAGAAAATCAGAGTTTCTTTAGAGAGACTGTTAAAATCCTACATAAAATTGAGTAATACTTTCATACTTCAAAGATGCAGTCCCCTGTGAAATCTTGTTGCACATCTGAAAACCTTCTTCAGTGTCATGTACAAACTCTTTCTGTTTTCTGCATTCCTTCTCAAAATGTCATTTTAAGGGATCTATGATGGAGAGAATGATAAAGAGAAGTGCAAAAGTTTTTTCCCCTCTAAGGAAAGGAAGAAGATTGCTCCTCTTGTCTCATTCCTTCCGCACTATTTTTCATCAATGTTTTCCTCTTGCTCTGTCTTTTGGTAATTGTACATAATCCATTCTGCATTCTGCCTATGTCAATAATTTTGCCTGTGCATTGATTGATGATCATAGGGAAAGTAAAATTTTGCACTTGCAGAAATGATTGTGAGCGAGCTTTCCCCAAATACAAGGCACAAAGTTCTGTATTTACCTGGGCCAGGAGAGAATCTGCGTGTTTCATTGCCACTTGCACAAGCAGCATAAGAGATGGCCATGGAACTCGCTCAGAGCACTTGCTTCATTTTAGTAGTTGCTAATGGACTGGCTACTAAATATACCAGTAGTGCGTTTGTCAAGTTATTTGGCAGAGTTCAGAAGTAGAGAGAGTCTCCTTTCTATTTCCTTAGAAATAATGATGTAGTAAAGATGTTGGAGGAGGAGAGGGCAACTGCAATTTTTATAGAAGTAGTATTATTCCAGTGATATTTCTATACTTTTTATATTTTTATATTTTGCTGGCTGTCTCTACATTTCTAGGAATCTATTCACAGATTTGATTTTTAAGGAGGTTGTGTAACTTGGCAAGTAACAAGAGAATGATGAAATTAAAATCCAGACAGGTGCATTTATAATAAATTAAATACTTAATAGGGAATATTGATGCCAGAGGAGAAACTGGAAATTTTTAGTAGAGAGTCAAGGTAAAAATCTTGCAAATGTTTCAGGTTATACTTATTTCCACACAAAAACAATGTAACTGTTGCTATTGGGAACACTTTCAGTGACTAAGGCAGCATGTGTCATAAGAACTAGGACCTCAAATACTGTCCATGGTGTCACGAAGGTAGAGAAAAAAAAAATCTCTTCGGCAATTTTGAAAAGGAAATACGAGCTGGGTTGATATTTGAAACCAGTTCCATCTAGTTGGAGTATTTTTTAGCAGAATTATTGAGTGCTAGAAATGCTTTAAAACATAAAGCAAAGTAAATGAGTAAGTTTACTGAACTCTCACATTTGAAGTATTTCCTATAAGCTGCTAAATATCCCCAGGAGGGACTGTAACAGTTGCTCTCTAAAGGTTCAGTTCACCCAGTTAATAAGAGCTTTGGGTGGTTTGGTGGATATTTGGAGGAAAGTGAAACTGGCAACAAGCCTGAAGACATTTTTCTACCTTTGGGCTGCCAGAAATGTGGCATGTCTATTTAGAACGGAGGGAGGGAAAGGAAGACAGTTTAAAGAAAAAAGTAGATAAACCAATGCTCCATTTTCAATTTCTCTCAGCTTGAAATATATTGAAGTACATAATGTCCCTGTATGTACAGCAGCCTTCCTCATAAATACGGGTGACATGCTAAATCCTTCACAAAAGGAGTAGAAGTCATTAGACTTTTCATTAATGGTATAGCTACTGGGTAAAGAGATCTAACATTGCTGAAGCAAGAAAAGACACCTTGGTAACTGCCTGTCTTCTGCGAGATTTCTTGTTCTCCTGATATTTCCATTTCATTTTGTCTTTATAAACAGAGAGGAATTTGAAATGAAAGGTGTGAATCAAAATGTGAAAGTTAAATCTGCAAGACCTAAGGGCATACATTAAGCTCAAGAAAAAATTAGCTTCTTTGCTGATATCTTTCAATTTTCATTAAATAACATGCTCCTTTTTTTTTGTCTCAGTTATACATGCATGCCTATATAGACTGTAAAATATGAAAAACAATACTTTAAAATTTGGTTTTATGGTCTTTGGTTTAATTCAGTGTTTCTGATGTCTGTGACAGATGGTGAAAACTGAGATAACATCACAACTGTGTGAGGCAGAAGCAAATGTAGATCTAAATTGACTGAAAGTGCCTGCAAAGATTAATTACAGTAGAGGAATACGGATGCCATAGCTGGCACAGTCTCTCTATATTGTACGTAAGTATATTTGATTATATAAGTTCAAAAATAGCTTTTGTGTGGTGACTCAGATGCCTTTTTATTTTTGATATGCATTAACTTTCATAAATTCTTTTGATGTAAACCAAACTCCACTTTCTCTGCATCATCACTATGACTTATTTGGATATTTTGTGGTAAAATCTAAGAAGGAGAACATGTTGCTCTGCTGCACTTTGACAAACGGGATCATTCTTTATATGCTAACTTACAAACAACATACCACACCATAGCAGCATGAAAAGCTAGTGCCTTTTCAAGAGAAAAAGGGGCACCATTCTCCCACCTTCAGCATCAAAAAAGCAGGTATGTTGCCTAGGAGAAATCTGCAAGTACAAAATATTCTAGGTTAATGAAAGGTATGAATTTGCAATAAATCAGATATTCCAAGATTACTACTTAGTCATGCCCTCCCTTCTAAATGTAATACAATTTATTCATTGGGAGGGAGAGACTACTGGATAAATTTGCATTTATGATAGGATAACAACATGGACATTGGAAGTAACACTGGAACTGTCTCTGAGAAAACAAGGGAAATACCAGTGACTGCCCAGTAACAGCTTCTTCCTATTTGGACCTTTGTTGAAGGTATCATATATGGAAACACAAAGAACAGTGTGAAACAGTAAAAGGGCATAAAATCATAAAATCTCTGAGCACTAATCAGCTAGAAGGGAGGTTTATTTTCAAAAGCAAATCATTTTTTATCCCTTTCTGTATTTTCCTTTGCACCTGCACAGTGACTTTCTTCCCTCACTTCTAGGAAATAGGCCATGGTCCAACTTTATCTATATGTCAGTCAGAGCACCTTGTAGAGATGAAAATGGGCCAGTGGAGCCCATAGCTTGGATTCCTTTGCCTTGTCAACAGCACTCGCAGTATTCATTGGTGAAAGGCTGACATTTCTGGGTCTCAGTTCCTGGATGGGAAAGGTCTAAATGTGGTTGTTCTACTCTACCAGGCTTAGTGCTTGAGGCAAAATGGACCTAGCCTCAGAGATACGGCCAACAATACAGCTTTTGAGCTTTTGAGAAGAGTGAAGCTGCCTCAGACTCTGCTTAGACACCATTCCTTTGGTTGAGATTTCCAGCATCAGGTCTCTCCTTACAGGGTAAAGATAGTGCTCAAGTAAGTTGCACCTTTTTTTTTTTTTTCTCTTTTGACATTATTTCTAAAATTGAAAATTCACAATCAGTGATGGAAGTATTTCTGGAGTGAGTGGAGAAAAAGAGATGTCCAGGAAACCAGGTTGTGGCAAGACTGATTTTAAATTAATTTTCAAAATAAGAGACCTTTCAGAACCTCACCTAAATGTGAGGCTTCTACTCTTCTTTCCATAGGTTTGATATTTCTCATGTTGCTCTCTTTCCTAAGACAGAGAAGTTATTTGTAGCTTGATGAGTCAGAAATCATCATGCTCTTCTCTTCCATCCTCATTTTTGAAATACACATAATTAAAGTTGCTAATAAATTTATTTCATTGAACCGATGTGCTGTTTCACACACAATTCCGTCATACATTTTACTGTTAATATCTTTTATTTGCCTTAAAGTTGAAGGATGCACCCTCTCTTGCACTTTATTCCTCTCCTTTTCTTTATCTACTAACATAGTGCACAAAGAATCAAATGTTTCCTTCTTCTGTAGGCTGAAGATTATTTATCCTCAACTTGCATCTTTAGACACAGTCATTGCAGAGCAAACTTGAGTGCCAGGGCTTCTTTCAGCTAACAGGCTCTAAGATAGACATCCTGGAAATAGTCTGTCAGCAAGCAGGTTGATTCCTACCAGAGTCACAGAACAGCTGAGAATAGAAAGCACCTTTAGGGATCATCTAACTCCCTCTCTCCTTCCCTCCCTCCCTCCCTCAATAGCTGAAGCAGATTGCTCAGGACTGAGTCCTGTTTGTTAGGTTTTGAATATCTCCAAGGATGGGGTCTCCACAACCTCTTTGAGCAACTTGCTGTTAAAGTGCTTAGCCACCCTTACTGTAAAACAACAGCAGCAGCAACAATAATAAAAACAAATATATTAAAATGGAATATCCTATATTTCAGTTTGTACATAAGTTTTCTTGTCC